>OZ004706.1:42678732-43168732 GCA_963924515.1 Vespertilio murinus
CCATTACCCGGGTGGACATCTTATTTACTTTGGTGGATCCTGAGGACAAGATGAAAGCGTATGGGCTGCGATGGGGGGTTGGGACATAAGCTGAGGGGTTTTTTGGTTGGTGGGGGGTGGCGGGTAGGGAGTTTCACAATCATCCGGCCTATGCAAAATGTGGCTTTGTAATGGCCCTCATCTCCCTGTGCCCTCAGGAGAAGGACCGGGGGGATGGTTTCCTAATTACACTCCGTGGAATTGTGAAAGTGGTGAACACCATGGGTCCTTACATCTTAGAGATTGCGTATTTATACAGCTCATCCCTTCAGGGTAGCTCAAAAGCTCGGTGGAGAAGAGTTTCATTTTTATCATAAGGGGAGACGGGGCTGCTTCCAAAGACATGCGATGTGGGGCTCTTTCCTCATGAGCATGGCTTCGGAGTCCCTCAGGATACTGTACATGGCACGGTACTGTTCCTCCCACAGATTCCTAGGGTTACCAGCCCCCTGACGAGCGCATACTTAAGTCAATATTTTCAGTAATTGTTACATTACAAATTGTTCCATATCCCAGTGGTGGGAATTCATACTGATGCCAGCTGTTGAGTGACAGCACCTACACACAGTCCCAAGAGGTTCCCCACACGCTGTGGCACTTGCCTTTTGAGAATGTTATTTAGTGCATCATTCACATGTCCCAACATTCAGCACTAATAGGATAGGCAGAGGACAGGAATAGGTTTATTAATTTATCTTATCAAGCTCTACATGGAGAGGGCTTATCAACATGTTTTATGCGTGCTTGAGACTCCTGGAAATCAGAAATAGTTTTTTATGTGAAACTCACTTCCACCCCAAGTTTCAACCCCAAGATCTCGTGGAAAGTGGGCCTAATTTGTGAGCCATGTAAATTGTGGTTATTAAAAGCTGAGACCCATGCATTAAGGTCATGTATTTCTTACATTACGCAAACTCGCTTTATTTTTACATATTTGCTTGTTCTGCAGCTAATGGAGAGCCTTATGATGAAGTGGGTGAGCTGGTTTCTACCAGAAGCATTTGAAGGCTTTAAATATCTGAATCAAAATCTGCAAAGTGCCGAAACCGGTTTGGCTCAGTGGTAGAGCGTTGGTCTGCGGACTGAAAGGTCCCGGGTTCAATTCCGGTCAAGGGCATCTACATTGGTTGCAGACACATCCCCAGTAGGGGGTGTGCAAGAGGCAGCTGGTCGATGTTTCTCTCTCATAGACGTTTCTAGCTATCTCTCTTCCTCTCTGTAAAATATCAATAAGATATATTTTTTAAAAATCTGCAAAGTGGGAAACTTAAATGGACTGGTGGGTTGGAACCCTTTCTCCCCCAGTCCTGGGATCCAGGGCACATGCATTCCAATGGACTCTGGGAAAATCTTGCCCAAATTTCTCCTCCATGGAAATGAGGTTGTTGCAAACTTCCCCCAGGCCCTTGCTGTCGCAGCCAATGGAATGCTCAGGATCATTGAGAAATACCATTAGCCCTTTGGAAAAAGCTACTAAAATAAGCTTTTTTTTGACCAAATTCATCATGGAAGGGTTTTCCTCCCATTGGAAATTTGAAGAGAAAAGGACATTGGATTTGCTCAGACAGAATAATCCTGTAGAGCCATCAGCACTGATAATGATGTGAAAACCACAAATTCTATCTTGTGCTTATATCCAGTGGAATGCAGACAGACTGTGGGACTTCATTCCTGTCAATATGTAAGGGCCATGTTCTTCCTGGCAAAGTGGATGGGAAACTGTCTTCTTACCTCAGTTCTTTTCCTTCCCATTGTCCCCTAAAAGACCCAACGTAGCACTGGTCACTAAACTTCCCACAACTAGCAGGGATTTTGTACTAAAAAGTATACAACATAACCATGTAGCAGGTGCCATATAGACCAAGTAATTTCCATGTAATTATGTCATCTAAGTCCCATAACTATCCTATGATGTGGAGACTTTTATCATGCCCCATTGTACAGATGAGGAAACTGAGTCATAGAGGTTAAGTAAGCTGCCCAAGGTCATACACGTAATAGCAGACAGCAGAGCCAGGCCTCCTATTCAGGACTCTTTGACTTAAAAACCTAAGTATTGAACTACTACCCTCTATTGCCTACCAAATCCAGCGTGGTGAATTTAGCCAAGGCTAATTATGGGACTATTACTGGCACAAAGGTTATCTCTGAGTATCTCAGTATTTTTAAATATCACAGAAAAAATTACCCTCCCTCTTCATCACTCTCCACTGTAGCTTAGATAAAAATTCAGTTCCTTTTTTCTGTGCTCGGCACTCATTGTCAATGCTTCTTACAAGGTGGGCCTGCTTCCAACCTCCAAGTCGTGAAATGGGGCTGACACTTAGGGGTTGATAGAATGAGCTGAGAGTCCGCTATGCCCCAGAGACTCCAGAGGAGGGCACATTGTATGCAAGAACACAGCTCAGGCAGGAAACTCAGCTTTCCCACTCAATCATATAACTGTGAGCAGGTGACTAGATCTCAGCTTTCACACCTGTGAAATGGGAGAGAATAGCAGCATTTGTTTCACAGGGATAAGAGGATCAAATGCGTTAATATTAGCTTGATGCTTAGTGTGTGGTCAGAACCATATAAGACTTAATTCCTGTTAGTGTGTGTGTGTGTGTGTGTGTGCGTGTGCGTGTGTGTGTGTGTGTGTGTGTGTGTGTGTGTAACTCTCAAAGGAGAGGCTGAACCAATGATCTTAAAATTTTGGGCACAATCCAGTTACCAATTTTGATACCTGAGAGCAGGATGGATTTGCTCACCACTACTGGGAGAAGTGGGTGGCCTGTAGAATTGGCCTCCAATTCTGAGTTTTGTGGCCATGCCTCAAATATAAACCCTTGTCCACAAAACTGTGAGATTTAAATATTTGTAATATCTATCACTCATTCAACAAAAATGCTTTGTGTTCTTGCTCTGGATCACATAGGTGCCAGAGACACACAGAACGAGGCTTGGTCACTGTTTCCAGAGCACACAATCTAGATGGCAGCAAATAACCTAACCATAATAGAACATGGCAGGTGCATAAATGTTTCAAGAAAAGCTTATATATTTTTCTACAGCTGGGTCAGAATACATTGAAGGCAGCCCAACGAAAGTAACATTTGTGCTGGGGCTCAAAAAATGAGTTAGAATTTGTCTGTTGGAGGCCAGTTGGGAGTCGAATATGAGCATCCAAGCAAAAAGGACATTTCAAAGACATGCATGAAGCTATAAAAATGTAGGCTGGGTCGGGGAACATTGTATGTAGGACATTGGGATGAAAAGGAGAAGAGAAGGGAGGCAGGCTATGAAGTTGTTTTCTAAAGAGAGAAAGTAATAAGGTTCCACTTCTTTGGTTGTAAGCAACAGAAATGGAAGCTGGCCACTTAAAGCGAAAGGAAACTTCATAGGAATGATTTGAGACACCAACCAAAGAGAAGGGAAGGCTGTCTTCTTTATGCACCATCTTACTGCTTTTATTACCTTTGCTTCACTCTGCCTGTTCAAACTCCCGGGAGAGAAATTCTGATTGACTGAGCTCAGGTCACAAGGTCACCTCAAGTCTGTACAAGGTGATAAAAGGGAAAGATTGGGTGGGCAGAGCCTCCTGGGAGTCCTTCAAGCTTCTAAGGTAGACAATTAGCACACTAGAGGGCACCAAGATGACACCTAATCAGGAGAAGTAATTCCCCAAAGGGAAATCAGGGTGCTGATAGGAAGGATAAAATGTTTGATGGACAGACCCAAATGTCCATTATAAATAATAATAGTTTGTTTTTATTCACCATATATTATATATTATCTGGAGTATTTTGCATTTTTAGGTAAAACACATGCTTTTCAGGTGTTTTATTTAATCCTCATAACAATTGTAGGAGTTGGTGTCCTCCCGCTTCATAGGATTGGAGTAGGAAGATTGCATTTTTACAATTGAAACATGTTATAGTTCAGAGAGGTTAGGTTACTTGCCCAAAGTCACACAGCCAGTCAGTGGGCCATTCAGAACTCAAACCCAGATGCCTCTGATGGCAAAGCTCTCAACCACACATGTTGTACCTCCGAGTTTTCAAGTGAAGTGAAAGCATCTTCAGGTTGGCACTGGCTTCCCACTGTCCCATCCCAGCCTTTCCTCCTACCTGCCTTCCATCTCGGAATAGGCTCAATCAACTTGATAGACCCAAAGATCTGGCTCATGGAAAGGAAGGGACGGCACCCTTCTTAGTTTTCCTCCCTGCAGGTTGTACAAAGCAGCTGAAGACCATCCTTGGCACTCTGGCCAAAGCCTAGTCTCTCAAGCCCTTTGTGAGCAACACATAAAAAAAAACCCCAACCCAAATCAATGCATTCCAAAGCAATTTATGGCATCGCTTCCTTTGGAGCCCCCAGAATGGAGAGTTACACATCCGGAGGGCTCTGAATCATGTTGTTTTAATTAATGACTGAGCAGAAGCTTCTGCAATCCCTGTGGGAAGATCTGCCCTCATTAAAAAAAAAATCTGCAAGAATGAAACTTACCTTCAGAGGTAGTGGAGATAACTTGTCCATCCAGTGGCAACAGCTCCCAAAGTACTGTCCCTGCCATTTTCAAATCTAGAACCACATATTTAATACCAGTAGGGAAAATTATTCATGAATGTCATCCAGTCACTCAGTCAGCCAGGGAGTTATTCGTTTCTGTGATCTGGTGGGCCCTGTGCTAAATGCTTAGAAGTGTTATTTTACTCACTCACACAGTGCAAGGTGGGGGTGGGATCAGCATTTATAGACATGAAAGTGGAATCTCAGAGAGGTTAAGAGGCTTGCTTAAGGTCACACAGCAAGTAAGGTCTCTTTCCATGATGCTATGCAGTGTTCTAAGTGTCATAGCACTAAGCAAAAGTTTGCTGACCAGGTGGCTCCCTCAGGTTTTCTATTTCTGTTCTCTGTAATTTTGTCAGATCTGCCCTCCAAGATGTCTTAGCTTTGTCCTCAGGCTTTGTCCTTCCCTAACAGCAATTGGGACAATACACTTAGAGGGGAAGAAAGAGAACCTTTCTTCTAATTGTTTTTCCCTTTGGTATGATGAGGTCAATTTAGGTTGCATGCCTTCCTTGGACCGCTTACCATCACCAAGAGAATGTGGAATAATAATTGGCTGAAGTCAGGATGCTCGAACCAATCACAGTCAATGGTGTATGTAGGCTTTCTATGATTGGTTTAGCCCAGTATAGGTCAGCTTCCCCTAACTCAATGGTCGGCAAACTCATTAGTGAACAGAGCCAAATATCAACAATACAACGATTGAAATTTCTTTTGAGAGCCAAAAATTTTAAACTTAAACTTCTTCTAATGCCACTTCATCAAAATAGACTCACCCAGGCCATGGTATTTTGTGGAAGAGCCACACTCAAGGGGCCAAAGTGTTTCATGTAGCTCACGAGCTGCAGTTTGCTGACCACTGCCCTAGCTTATGTAGTGGAGGGGTAGGTCCCTGAGTAAAAATGGAGTTTTGCCAGGAGGAAGGATGCTGTTAAGCACTGCAGTGGTCATTTGGATGTGTACCTGCATCTGTCCTCTCATCCTATCTAATAAAGAGAATATGCTAATTGACCCTCAGGCCATCGCAAAGATGGCTGCACCCATAGCTAATAAGGAGGGGATATGCTAATTGACTGCCCTGCTTTTAAAGATGGCAGCACCCAGTCCCCTCAGCCCTGCCGGGGCAGGAAGCTTGTGGCCACTCCTCTCAACCCCCTAGCTGCCCAGGGCCGGCCCGAGGTGCAGGCAAGCCTTAGATGGCAGATGCTCAGCCTCCCAGGGCCTCCCAAGGCTCAGGTAACCAGGGCCGGCCAAGGCTTGCACTGCCAGCAGTGGCAGCAGCAGAGGTGTAATGGGGTGTTGCCTTCCCCTGATTGCTGGGTCACCTCCTGCCCTTGAGGGCTCCTGGACTGTGAGAGGGTACAGGCCAGGCTGAGGAGCCCCTCCAGTGCATGAATTTTCATGCACTGGGCCTCTAATAAGACTACAAGCCTCCTGAGGACAATAGCCATGATTTGTTTATCTTAATATCCCACTGTCTAGCACAACACCTAAAAAAATCTTGGGAGGGAAAATGAGATGAATTATAATTGTTAAAATATTGCCAGAGCTGAGGTTTATTCAAAACAAATTAAAGGTTCAGGTTTGCATGAAGTAAAGGGGAAAGGCATTCTATCTACTTGCTGGATCTCTGTTTGGTATATAAATTAGATGTTTTAAAAAGACAGCTTCTGTCTGCCAGGCTTTAGAAATAGTGATCTAAGAGCCAGACATTTCCTATTAAAGTTTTAAAAACATAGCTTTAAGTCATACATTATGTTGAACGCTTTCATATCTCATCTGATTCAGTAGGTTTTAAACCTCACAGAGGTCACATTTTGAAACAGTAGTCACTCTTTACAACATCTCCAAACATTAAATAAAAATAAAAGTGATTATGAAGAATAGAGATGTCCATAGAGAACACCAAGCATGACACCTGAATATGATTATTATTAAGGACAGTATTATTTGGATTTTGAAGGTTACAGTGGCTGGCTCATCTCTAAGCTTCATTTTTTTTTCTTTACTGAATTGAAGAATGAAGGGCAGATTCTATCAGTGTTCACCTTTTTTTTTTTTTTTTTAAAGCACCCTATTTTAGAATACAGGTTCCTAACCTGCGCCAACCTCAGGGATGCTATGAATACCTAACATAAATGCAAAATGTGCGAACATTTTTCTCCAGAGAGGGATCATAGTTTTTGTTATATTCTCAAAAGGGTTCTTGAGAATTTGCAAAAAGGTATTGGAGAGAAATTCCCTCAGCACGGTGGTTGTCCCAACAACAGGGTTTCACATAAAGAAGGAAAGCCATTCCCAGGGTCAGACTGTTAACGTAGATTGATCACTTCCAGTAAATAGGTCATTCTTGGGTTTCTCTTAGGATGTTTTAACTCAGAGTTATAGTTAGTAGATGCTTGAAATGAATGGGGCTCTGTAAGGAGAAATCAACGAAGCAATTCCACAGCTCCCACATCTGCCCGTGCCCACCTTTGAGCCTTCCATCATCTCCTAAAGGGCCTATTCTGGCGCTCGGGCCCGCCATCGCCAGCTCCCACATTTACTGGGGACCATTTGGAATCCACCCAGCCAGGTAGGGACAGTCCCTCAACTGACATTTGTAAACAGAAGTAAAGCTAGTGGTTTATTGTTGGAAACCTTGCAGTTTTGATGTGTCCTCCCCTCTGCTATAATGAGTAAAATAGTAAAAGGAATTAAAATCTGGAGGGAGTGTGATGTGTGTGTGTGTGTGTGTGTGTGTGTGTGTGTGTGTGTGTTTGTGTGTGTACATACGCTCGTGCACTGGGTGTGCACTCAGGGATGGCTCCGAAAGGAGTTTGTTTCCCCCATGAAGGCAACCTTGTCAAAGAAGGATTTGTATTGTTAGTTCTCTGCTTTTTCTTTGTTTCCCTTGTTGCCGTTGCATTTTACTGTTCAGAACTTGAAGGATGCATTCAAACTTATGGAGCATGACGTTTTAACTATCTCATCTCACCATGATTCATCTCAATTTACTTTCCTCCAAACTGTCGTCTTGAGAAAGCACACCATCCCCGGGTTCTCCAGCAGATAGAAGACCATAAACAGCATTAAAGGAGCTAACTTGTGAGCAAGGCCCACTCGTTAGATCCTCCTAATGAGATGTTTGACTTTAGGAGGGGAACGTGGGGGGCATCCGAAACGGCCTCTGCAGTGTATCGCTGCAAGTTCAACTTGAATCAGCGGAGGTCACAGAATACGAGGAATCAAATAATCCCATAGGAATAGGGCAGATCCTAACACTTTGTATTTGAGGCTTCTGTTTCTGCAGACCCTTGCTTGGCCCCCAGAAGATGCATTACCTGCAAAACGTATCAATCCCAGGACCCGATATATGGCTGCCAGGACATATTTTACTGTCTTTCGTTGACTTCCATTTTAGAGTTCAACCTCAACTGAACTCCAGTGGTAAAAAACAAAAATCAACCCTGTCTTCATTCGCCCTGGGAGCCTCTGCTGCCGAGTAGAATGAATCGATAATGAAGTCGTGAGCAAATGTTATTAATGCCTTTTATTATTTATATCGATGTTAATGTGTCCAATTGACACACAACTTTCTACCTCTCTAGTCCAACGCTGGTGACTCTTGGCACCCCCTCCTCTTCCCCTCTCTCTCTTCCCATTCAGTCACAGTTACAGTGAGAGAATAATTTATCACAAGCCATGACCCCTTGGCCTTTATGAATTATCTGTTTAGAAAAATGTGAAGCCACCTTTTATATCCACCATAATAGATACTTAGACATAGTGGATCAATAGGGAACAAGTTGGCTGGTTATAGTTCACGGGTACCAAAGGGACACTCTGACAGTGACCTCTGACACTGTGTCTGACAAGAAATCTTTAGAGGAAAAATTAAGGAAGACAGACAGGTTATGAATGTAGATCCCTAGCAAATCATGATAATTTTCCCTGGATAATTTAGACTCGTGGATAGTCACTCATTCCTGCAATGACCCCTGAACTAGAAATGGCAGTCCATTGCTACTCTATTTTGGAAACAGTTATGGTGCCGGGCCTGACTCGAGCCCATTTGTTATCCAAGGAGAACCCACTGATAATGTTTTCCTGACAAAGAGGACTTTTCTCTTTATGAAATAGGCTGTCATTTGTAATTTCAAGCAGGCATGGATTTGTTAAACAGCCACATGGTAATGGGTTTCTATAAGAAGATCCACAGACCCATAGTTCTGGAAAGAAATTGAGCTTATGAGATATTTAAAAACCTAATGGGAATGGAATATTTTGGGTTTCTTGAGAAGATGGTTTCTGCTCTGCACATTGCCAGGGGAATTTGACAATAAACCCATTGTTGTGTGTCTGAGAGTCTGTTTGAGGCAATTATATTTTCATACATTCTGTGGAGTTGATCTTAGGGAAATCCACCAGGGCACCAAGCCCACCTCTTCCCGGCGCTGTGGGGGACTCCCAGGGACGAACATCAGTGGTGGCAAGCAGGTTTAAAAAGAGGCAAGGAAACAGAGCTAATCTGAGAGTGGTCCTGAAGGGAGCAGACTGCAGCATTCTGCCTGGGAGAGAGATTAATATACACGGCATCCGATCCAAAAGAAGAGTGTGTGTGTGTGTGTGTGTGTGTGTGTGTGTGTGTGTGTGTGGTGGGGGGAGCCTATATGTGCAAAGTCCTTTTCACTCCACTCCACATGTGCATACCGTATTATGATGTCACACTCCAGTAGCATTGCTCTGAAGTCTCAATGGTCTCCCTGCTGCTAAGCACCATCGAAAACACATTTGTCCTGACTGTTCTCTTCTCCCTATCCCCCTCTCTCATCTGTGTAAGATGAATCACTCCTGGATCCAGACTGACTCTGAGGGCAGAGCCAGGTCCTGACGAGGTAGCCAGCCTCCTATGGCTTACCCGTTTTAATTAATTTCAACACTAATGCCCAAATGAGCGTTAATCACCCTGCCGCAGTGCTTTCTAATCTACCAAGTTTATTTATTAAAACTTTCCTGACTGAACTTTGATTGAATGTCATGCTTTTGTGGAGGCCTTTCAGACTGCCTTCGGGGTTTTTGAAGTGATACTTGGGTCGCCGCTGAAAGCCTCCAGTGTTTGCTTAAACAGGGAAAATCTGAGCAGCAAGAAATCGTCTCTGTGCCGAACAAAGGGCCCTTTGGAGCGGCAGGAGGCTTGTAAAAGCAGGTTTGTTTTGAAGCAATATAAAAAAGAAAGGGAAACTTAAGTGTCTAATAAAAGAAATAAAATCAGTCACCTTAATACTTGACAAAACTTGGAAATACATTTCATGGTCAGCTGCAGCCATCTTTTAAAAAAAGCAACGAAATGATAGTAGCGCTTTGCAGTCACGCGAGGAGAGGTATTTATAACGGGTGGGCCAACCTAATTATTTTGGAATCAATGTAATACAAACGTTAGGTTACCCACTAATTGCTAGTATCTGCATTTCTGCCCCCCCCCTGAAATACTGTTTCAATGAAGACTTTGGTTTGAAATTAAGTCAAGAAAAGCGCAGTCTTTGCCTCTGTAGTGAACAGTGTCTGATATTAAAGGACAATCCACCCCATGCTGTCAGCTACGTGAAGGCAGCTCTCAGGCCGACACTCCAAATGCAGGCAATTGCTTTTGCAGAGAGTGCCTTTAGAATACGCTTCTTCCCCTTTTTCTACTTTCCCACTCCCCAACCCTCCCCTCCCCAGACAGAAAAATACTTTTAAAGTTTAATAAACATTTCAATAATTTGGGAGGAAAAATTTCAAGTCAGAGTTATTAATGAGAGTACCACTTCTAATAGGCCATGAATCAAAAGACAAGTTTTCATATTCATTCCCACGTTCTATAAATACTGCTCAGTGTTATGCAACAAGACGTGACAAACTCATTTTTAAAAGGTATTTTTAACTCCAGGGAGCGAGAAAGGTTACTCCGATTCATTCTTCCTCGGAAAATGAAGCTTCCTTGGGAAGAGCTGGCAGAGGGCAGGTCTCCTCGCTACCGGTTGGCTCACGAAATATTCCGACTTTCCGGACTCTTGCAAGATCTCTTTAGTAGCATCTTCTTCACAGACATTTAACCTCAGAGTGTACCAAAACACGACCGAGAAAGGAGTAGGTCTGTACAAGACAGCATGATAGCAAGGTATTTGAACTCTGAGATCAGGCAACCTGCTCAGAGTCTTGATTTTGCTATTTTATTAGCTGTGTGACCTTGGATAAGTCATGTAACCTCTTTATTTCTGTGTGAGCTTGGGTACGTCAAAGTTGGGATTTCCTCAACTATGAAATTAACATGATCACAGTAGCTATCTCCCAGAATTTGTGTGAAAATTAATAGCTAATGCTTATATAACATTTGCTATAAATAGAAAGTGGCAATTAGAAATGCCTACCGTCATTTACCCCTCCCCCAACCTCAAGAATCAGTATTATCATTATTCCTAATTTACAGAGGAGGAAACAGAGTCACAGAGAGGTCAGGTAACTTTCCCAAAGCCACACAACCAGGTTACAAAACTAGTGTTTTAGCGGTAACACCAGTGGTCTAGCTCCTGAGTCTGGGCCCTTCACTCCTTTACTATGTTTAAAAGATAAAACATATAGCAGAGGACCTGTCATGCCCAGCCCAGGGAAGTGATGAATGAGAGTTAGCAATTGTTAGCTCTTATTCTTATAAGTGTTCAATAAACACTTGTTAGTCAGTTGACTGACGGAATTTCTGTTAGGGATTCTTGAAGCCCCAGAGTAATGAGCTGTTAATGGACTACTGACACAAGGCATGCCTTTCAGTCTCCATTCATTTTAGCAGCGTGGAAGCATCTGGATGCACGTGATTGCAGTAACTATTTTACTCCTATTTTTTATTTTTATTTTTTTATTGAGTTTTTACAGAGAGGAAGAGAGAGGGATAGAGAGTTAGAAACATCTATGAGAGAGAATCATCAATCAGCTGCCTCTTGCACACCCCCCACTGGGGATGTGTCTGCAACCAAGGTACATGCCCTTGACCGGAATCGAACCTGGCACCTTTCAATCCGAAGGCTGATGCTCTATCCACTGAGCCAAACCGGTTTCAGCTATTTTACTCCTATTTTGAGGATATAAAATGAAGAAAAAGCCCCCAAGCAAGCTTTTTAAATCTACAAAACAAATGAGATTAAAGTTGGGAAATCTAGATGGTTCGTGGCCTAGTCAGTGTCATTTGTTGGAGCTTTAACAGATACAGAGAATTGGACCTCACGTCAGATCTCTCGAATCAGAATATATGGGGATAAAATTTAGGCAGATGTGTCTTTTAAAAAGATATCACTAAAATATAGCATTCTACAGAAAGGTGTACCACTCAGACACACAGCTTGATGACTTCTCACAGAGTGAACGTGTTCATGTCTTCAGCAGCCTGAAGCTCAAAAGCTCCCTCGTGCCCCTTTCTAGTCCCTACCTTTCTGAGGAATAACCAGTGTTCTGACTTCTAACACAAAGATGAACTGTTCATGATGTTTACTATAAAACCAAATGGACCAGGCAGTATGTGTTCTTGCCATCTGGCTTATTTTGCTCTACATTGTTTTTATGAGCTCATACGTGATGCTGTGTGTAGCATGAATTCATTCCTTTTCTGTGTTGTATAATAGTCCAAGGTGTGACTATGCCACAATTTATTTATTCACTTGGCTACTTTTGGTCATTTGGGTAATCCCTTGTGGTGTTATTATAAACAAACTAGAGGCCCGGTGCACAAAATTCATGCACGGGGGGAGGGGAGCCCTTCAGCCGAGCTTGCACCCTCTCCAATCCGGGACCCCTCTGGGGATGTCTGACTGGATCGGGCCTACAGCGGCAGTCAGACATCCCTCTCAAAATCCAGGATCACTGGCTCCTAACTGCTCATCTACCTGTCTGCCTGGTTGCCCCCAACTGCCCCCCCCCTGCTGACCTGGTCACCCAACGCAGCCTGCTGTTCAGTGGTTTGGTCATCTCTCACTAACCCCCTTGCTGGCCTTGTCACCCCACACAGCCAGTGTTTAGTTGTCTGTCCAGTTGTTTCGGTCATGATGACCCCTGCCTTTTTATATATTAGGATAGTGTTGTCATAAAATTCTTGTATGTCTTTTGATGGATTTTTGCATTTCTGATGGAAGATATTTGCCTAGGAGAGGTATTGATGAGCTTAGGGTATATCAAAGTTTAACTTTAGTAAGTTGAGCATGTGTGTTTTTAAAAAGCATGACCAGTGATTCCAATGAGCAGCTAAGGCTCAGAACCACTGATCTCAGCTGTGAGACCTATAACTAACCTAACTGTTGTTTGTGGTGTTAGAGTATAAATATCATTTTTTAAAAGTCTAATAAAAACGAATATTTGGAATTTATTAAAAACTATCCTCTGTCTACCATTGGTTACATTGGCATTGGTTAGGATTAGTGTTGAGGCTTAGAACCAAAGCAACAGAAACAGTACATATTTTAGTAAGTATTTCCAGTACCAAGTGTCTTCACAGCATTTTATAAAATACTAGAGGCCTGATGCATGAAATTCATACATAGGTGTGGTACCTAGGCCAGGCCGGTGATTGAAGCATGAGTGTCTGGCATGGAAGGGCAGGTCCCCGCTGACCTCTGGGCCCTGGGCAGCACCTGGGCCCCTAAGGCTCCTGTGTGCCCCCCTCCGCCAGAGTCACAGAACCTGGTACCTGAGTCCCCATGCAGAGATGTGGTGAGCATGGCCTGATACTGTGTGCCGGGGCACAGCATGGGCCTTTGGGATGCCCAATAGTGCCGCACAGAAGCCTAGTGCAGCACTCTCTCCCGGCCGGCCTCGCAGACTGGCTCCTGTGCAAACCCACGGGGAGGCCGACTGGCCCCTGTGGTCCCAGGGGCTGTGGCCCGGCTCACCCGGAAGAGGCTGCGTGGGTGTGGGGCAGGCTCCTTGCGGACATCCGGCACCTGAGCATGGGGGCTTCCCTGACGCACAAGCCCTGGCATCCCAGAGGAGGGTAGCAGGGGGAGTGAGAGCGAGCTCAGCAGGCACCCTGCATTCCCATACAACCTCTGTCCCTGTCACCCCTGGCCCCAGGTAGCTGACTAGAGGTTGCAGCCTCTCGCCCAGGCTCTGAGGGAGGTTGGTTGCCATCATTCACACCCAGTTCCCACCCCAGCCCAGGTCCTGGCCCCAATTGGGCGCAATCAGGGCCTGCTGGTCACTGTCTACGGGGTAATTGATCAAGGCTGGGGAGGGGGGCGCCCAGGTCCCTCAGTGTCTGGGAGCTTGGTGGCAGTCCCACCCCCATCCCCCACCACCGCTGGTCACCATCTGCAGGGTGTTTGGGCCCCTGCTTACACCTTCCTTGGCCTGGCACTGCCCGCTCACCTGCTCCACCATCCTGCTGCAGCCCGCTCTCACCAGGGCCCCTTGGGGTTGGCAGCACCTCCACTGCCACCTGCTGCCAGCGTCATGTAGCCACCGCCCACCATGTTCTGCGCTGCCCCCTGGTGGTCAACACACTTCATAGTGAGTGATGGAACTCCCAGTGGAATGACCATCCGGGGGGACAATTTGCATATTAGGCTTTTATTATATAGGATTACAACACCGAGACTCTTCCGTAAGCACCCAGGAATCTTTTGTTCTCTAGCCTGACCTTCTGCTTTTAGTCTGTCTCTGAAATCACAAAGCTCTTTGCACAGGCCCCACCCTCTGCCCTGAGTACTTCCCCCAGCCTCCCTTCCTTACCCTTCTCCTCCCCCCCAGGACCCTCCTCTTCCAAGAAGCCTTCCTTGTCTCTCCTGTCATCACACTTGACTGAGAGTTCCTCGAAGGCCGGGTGTAACCTTCACGTTGGTATAACCAGGCACTGCTGTGCAGTTTAAATCAATGCTCAACCAGTACTTTAAGAAAACTATTCTTCATGGGTGTAAAATGAGATTTCCTCATAAAATCTCAGGGCATTAAAAAGCATTGAGCCTGCATAGGTTTCCAAACGGTCCTTCCTTCAGAGTGTTTCGGATCAGCATAACACACATGACCCACTGACCCTGACCAGGACACATGGAGAGGACAAAGGAGGACAGGACAAACCTTATAGGAACTAGTTAATGGATTAACCAGTCAATCAATTATTAACAGGACATACAGACAGAAGAGTGTTTTCTTGGGGCTTGCAAGGAGCCAGGCTTTGGTGCTAGGCCTGATGCGATGGGTGAAGTTAATTGGAATGTCTGTTCATTATTAACCCCTCCAGCCACGGTTGTCACCAAGGAGGGGAAAGGAGCAGAGACGCGCTGTTGCTTTGGAGACCTTTCCTAAGCGGTTTAGAACAAGGGGCTTCTGAGCATGGCTGCTGCAGGCAATGGTGCGGGGTTTGCGCTGCCCTGTTCCAGGGTTTGAAATGAGCACCATGGAGTTGCAAACCTCTTTAACGTCATCCGCAAAACCGAATGCTGAGGGTTATAATAAAGATAACATTATGTTTCTGAAACAGAGAGCTCGGGGCCTGACAATGATTCATTGAACAGATTTTTTTGGTGAAAACCCTGTCCTTAGTTAAGAACTCGTGGAATTTATCGGGAGTACGCGGACATTCAATTAATAAAGAAATAAATAGGTGCTTACAAAGTGCAGTGAGTGCTGTGGAGGCAAATTAAAAAACAGAGCAGTGGGATAAACGGAATATATAACTTCGCATGGAGAGGCAGGTGTGGCCGGGGAAGGCCTCTCGGGGAGGTGGCCTTTAGACGGGGCATAGGGACCAGTCTGAGCTCCCCTGGTAAACAGAGGGAGAAGCCAGCTTTCCGGGGGGATGGCACAGTTCCTTCAGGAGTGTGGCTGTAACACACAGCACAGGGGACGCTGGTATGAGTTGAGGTTGGAAGTTCTTAATACAGGCTACGCCCTGCTCCCTTTCCTTGTTTTGCCGCTTCTGGAACTCTGGCATCCTTTCCTGTCCCTGGACATGAGCTGGAGTGTGATGTTATTTGGTGCTAAAACATGATTTAACTATGAAGGGGTGGGAGAGAGAGACATTAATGATGAGAGAGAATCATTGGTTGGCTGCCTCTTTCATGCCCCCTACTGAGGATCAAGCCCGCAACCCAGGCCTGTGCCCTGACTGGAAATTGAACTGTGTGACCTCCTGGTTCATAGGTCTATGCTTACCCATTGAGCCACGGCAGCTGGGCTGTGATTCAACTGTTTTTAAGGGTCTCCAGGCACAGGCACCATCCTTATGGAAACAGCTGATGTAGGGGAGGCTTCACTTTGGAGTCCCATGCCCCCTCTTCTCCCACCTCTTTTTCCCTTTTGGTGCCTCCTCTTCAGCCAGACTTCATGGCACTGATCCGGGCCTTTCATGGTAACACTCTGGTTACAGACATACCCGTGCTTCAGACCTTCCCATGCTGCCTTCCTTTCATTCCCCATCAGACCTGATCTGTTCTGTGTCCAGTTCCCTTTGGGCCTGACTAAATGACCGACTAGCTCATTTGATTGTTCCAATTAAGTTCATAATGGCTTGATGGGTTGACCCTTCATGTTATATGGAATACTTACATTTCAGCCGTTGCTTTCAGTCTTCTGACAGAGACAAATACTCATATGGAAATTTCAAGCATAGTTGAAGAACAAATGGGGTAGATTTTTAGATGGCCGATAATCCTCGAATCTCATCATAAGAGTTCTATGGGGAGTGTCGTGGGCAGTAAGGAACTTCTGTCCCAGAGGCCGCATCCAGCCCTCACAGAACTCAGTTCAACACCCAGAATAACACTTTTCTCTGCAAAGACCTTCTCTGGCTTTCCCAGCCACACCAGAGTTTCTGGTCAGGTAGGAAACGAACAGCTGGAGAGCTGTGAACATTGTGAATGCATTAGCTACCTTTCAGAGGGCAGCCCGAGAGGGGTTCCTCTCAGGGCTCTTCTGGTGTCCCCAGGCCTCGCATTCCCCCATTACTCACAAGGGTTCTTCTGATGTGGATCAGTGTCCCAGATTAGAACCCGTGACTTAATTTTCATGGTGCCAATCAGTACATGAAAAAAGAAGAGCTGGCTTTCTTATTTTTATTTATTTATTTATTTATTTATTTATCTATTTATTTAAAATATATTTTATTGATATTTTACAGAGAGGAAGAGAGAGAGACAGAGAGCCAGAAACGTCGATGAGAGAGAAACATCGACCAGCTGCCTCTTGCACACCCCCCACAGGGGATGTGCCTGCAACCAATGTACATTCTTGACCGGAATCGAACCCGAGACCCCTCAGTCCGCAGACTGACGCTCTACCACTGAGCCAAATCGGTTTCGGCAAGAGCTGGCTTTCTTTGCAAATATCAAATAGGCGGTAGGAAAAGAAAATGCCTGCAAAACTGGAGGACTTCCTGTAAGGTGGGGGATAAATACAGTGGTGCCTCACAGAGTCGTGAGGACTAAAAACGATGACCACGTGGAGTGCACAGAAGGCACCCAGAGAAGGATGGTGTCACAGCTCCGGGTCCAAAGTCCTGGAGGCCAGATGTGCTTCCAAATTCAGACTCTGTCTGATTTTAGAAAGGAAATACAGTGCAATACTGTGCAATGCCCTCAGCGGGTCTGAGGAAACTCATTAATATTTCTGTAGCCAGATATTAATATTTCTTTAATCAAATTGTATGTATTCACACTGAGTAGAATAAATAAAGACTATCAATAGTTTCACATCAATTCAAGTTATGTGCTGTCACTGCCATGGACTGAATCTTTGTGCCCACCTCACAATTCACATGTTGAAATCCAAACCCTGAATGTAATGGTATTAGAAGGTGAGGGTTGGGAGGAAATTAGATCATGATAGGAGAGCCCTTATGAATGAGACCCCAAAGGGGACTCTCACTCTCTTTCCACTGAGGAGCAGGTGGCAGTCTGCAACCTGGAAGAGGGTTCTCACCAGACCTCACATGCTGGCTCCCTGATCTCAGACTTTCAGCCTCTGGAACTAAGAGAAACACATTTGTGTTGTTTATAAGCCTTGCAGTCGATGGTGCTTAGTTATAGCAGCCTGAACGAGGGCAGTCACCAAATGAGTTTGCACCAAACTTAGGAAAAACACCTTTGGTTTCCAAACATAGTGGATGGCAAATAAGACATTTCTATTCTTGTATTCCTAAACTCAACTAGTAAGATTATCTCTCTCTTTTCTTTACTAGCCATTTATGGACCATTTTTCTTATTTATTCCGATGATGCTTTGCAATATAGAAACTGGAAATTCCTAATACGCTGCTAGTGAAGGGCATAAGGACTGATATATAGACATATGAGAAAGTAGATTTTTTCATGTTAATCTAGGATGGAACCATGAACCTCAAAGACACAGATGTTAGCTCAATAGAAGAAGAAATTTGATCACTCATTAGACTGTGTTGTGGGCAGCTGAGCTCCCCACCATTGGAAGTATTCAAGAAGGGATGGCAGAGTATCCATCACAGATGCTGTAAGTGAATTTCTGCTCTGAGCTGGGGGTTAAGTTACATGATATCCAAGGTCCCTTGATGTCCAAGTCTAAAATCCTATAACTCTATGTTTTTATTAAGTTATTTAGTCACAAGCAAAGGAGATTTCATCTCCATTGTTCCAGGATTTAAGGAGAATCAGGAAATGATTATTTCCTCCTTAATCTTTTTATCTGATCTCTGGGCTATAAGTATTCCAGCAGATATCTAAGCAGCCTCTTGCTGGAGTGTGCTTGCTCTGTGGGGTGTTAATAGAGCTCTGTGACCAAGTTTGGTTAGACAATTTGGTTAGACAACTCTAGGTTAAACAATTTAAAAACATTTCTAGAGGACTTACATTGCCTTCAAAATGGTAATCTATACCATAAATCACCAGCAGGAAAAGGTAAAAGGCAGCGTTTCTCCAACTTACTTATACACGGATTTCTATTTAGGATGCGCTGCAGGGTCTGTCTTCCCAGGAATACACTTTGGGGAAAGCAAGCCTAGGAATGTCGTGGCTGGGTTAAATAAATGAAGATTTATAGAGGCGACTATATGCCGGGTGATGTGCAAGGTGTGGGGAAATCAGTGATGACAAAGGCCATTTCCTGCTCTGAATTCAAAAGCGAGAACATGGCAGCATGGTCAGTAAAGTGTTAATACAGCCCCTTACATTTTCTGAATCCTTCATCTTTCTTACCTCCGTGTATCATGAGAAGTCATGTGCTGAAGAAGCCAAGATACAGAGGCAGGAGGGAGGGCAGAGGACTGAGCAAGTGCAGCCGGGAGTTCGGAGACCTCTCCTAGGCCCATGAGCCCACCACGTTTGCTCACCGCAATCTGGGCCTCCAGCTCTATCCTGCGTTCTCTCTGGGCACTAATGAACCACGTGGAGATCTCTCGTAGGTCATTCATGGCGAGTGGAAGGGTCCAGGGCTCCAGTGAAGCCAAAGGTGCTGAGCACTCAAGCCATTTATTACCAGCATGATGAACGCCAACCATGGGCTCATCCTGTCCGATTATACACTTAATTTAATTAATAAAAAAATTAAGATTGTCACCATTAACCTGCATTTGCTCCGAATGCCACAGGGGTGATTAGTGAGAATGGCACTGAAGCTTTTATAGTCCACTCTGGCACGAATTGCTGTGGCACCAATTAGGATTTTCCATAATATCACCCCGTGCAATACCGCTGTTCCATCGCACATTTCCTACAAGCGACTGAGTTCCATACAACACAGACACGATGACACAGGACTCTCCCTCAGCGCATGCATGGGAACTTCCAGAGATGTTAGCACATTCACTAGGTGGAGAGGAGACCCTGATATTTTATATTATGCAAACCCATTTCAAGGGTAATGACTCCCTGTCACAGTTTCTCAGAGCACTGGGAAATCAGACCCACACACCGCTACGTAGGCATACGCAGATAAAGGCTCTCCCTTGCACATCTCAGATCGAAAACGCTCCTTCTTTCATGTGGGATTTTTACTTTTTTCAAGTCTATTTGACTTTGAATAGCTTACTTTTAAAGACGAAGTAGAGCAAAGCATCTGGACACCTTTTTTTTCCTTTTTTCTTTTTGTAACTTGAAACCTCAGCACATGAGTTAATTCCTGTTCATGGAAGATAAACTCCCCTTTTTCCCTTCATTCTACAAATCTGGAGGGATGGCCTGCACTGTGTCAGGCACTGCTCTAGGCGGTCAGGACACGGTGATGGACACAGAGATTGTGGTTCTACCACCAGGGTTAGGGGGAACCTCGGCTTCTAGATCCCGTTGCACTTAAAACTCAGAAGAGGAACCTTGCTCTTCTGGCACCAAGAGCAGAGCCTTGATGAAATCTGTGAAGCAATCGGATGAGGAAAGAAACAGGGGTCACCCAGATAAAGGGAAAGAAAACTGAGTGAGAAATGAATTGCCAGGAAAAGAAAGGGAAGTCAGAGGAAAGCAGAGCAGGCGAAAGAGGGCTGAATTAGGAGAGTGGAGAAAAGGGAGGAAAGAGAGGGTGGTGCTTATTGGGGAGCAGCCATGGGGAAGGCACACAACCCACATGGCACCCCATTCCCCATCCAGGCAGGCTGCAGACTGCTTCTCATTTCCCAGCCCGCACTAACGCGGTCAGACAGGGAGGAGAGAGGGCCACCCCCAGAAGGCAGAACAGACCGCTTCCCTTGCTCAAATATTTATGTGTGCAGAGAGCGGCGACAGCCGGGTGGCCCGCTGACAGCCAGGCCCTTCTATTTCGGAGGCTTTCTCATCAGGCTCATGTCATCTTTGGTTCTGTGGCCTAACCAAATTGGACTTTTCATTTCTTAAAAGCATACCTGATCCTCCCCCAAATGTTTATCCTCTCCCGGCTTTTCAAAAGTCAATAATAAAAACCTACATCTTTCATCCCGTCACATTTCCTGGACCTGGCACATCGGGCTGGGAGGGTCACATCTACTTAAGTCTCTTCCGTAGCCTTAGATTAGACAGCTTGTATCTGACTCGACCTGGCGTAACAACATAGAAAAGAGGATTGAAAAAAGTCAAGCAGGAGCCGAAACCGGTTTGGCTCAGTGGTAGAGCGGCGGTCTGTGGACTGAAAGGTCCCAGGTTTGATTCCGGTCAAGGGCATGTACCTTGGTTGCGGGCACATCCCGGTGGGGGTGTGTGCAAGAGGCAGTTGGTCGATGTTTCTCTCTCATCGACATTTTTAGCTCTCTATCTCTCTCCATTCCTCTCTGTAAAAAATCAATAAAATATTTATAAAAAGAAAAAAAGAAAAAAGTCAAGCAGGAATAGGCAAGAAAGAGAAAGCTGTCCTGCTTGTCTTCCTTTCTTCTTTCTTCCCTTCCTTCTTCTTCTTCTTCTTCTTCTTCTTCTTCTTCTTCTTCTTCTTCTTCTTCTTCTTCTTCTTCTTTTTTTTGCCAGGACAAGTTTACAAATACTTCCACATTTTTGTTTCTTTCTTTTTCCTAAAGCGATCTGTCCATAAAACATTCAGGATGGATATTCATTTCTTAAGTGTCATGGGTAACTGGATGGAATTTCCAGCAAGTGTCAAATATTTAGGATTTAAAAAAAAAAAGAAATCTCCTGACTTCAGCTGTATCATCCAAAAATTCTTGTTAGTTATTCCTCTTCATTTAAATACTGGAGGCCCAGTGCACGAAATTCATGCACAGGTGGGGAAAGGGGCCCTCAGTCCAGCCTGCACACTCTCATAATCTGGGACCCCCTTGAGGGATGTCCAACTGCCGATTTAGGCTTGATATCTGTGGGATCAGGCCTAAACCAGCAGTTGGACATTCCTCTCGAAATCCTGGATTGATGGCTCCTGACTGCTGGCTTGCCTGCTTGCCTGATTGCCTCTAATCACTCTGCATGCCTGCCTGCCTGATCACGCCTAACCGCCTCTGCCTTGGCCCGCGCCACCACGGCTTTATCCCGAACAATGTCCGGAATGACGTCCAGAAGGTCGTTTGGCTATCCAGTCTAATTAGCATATCGCTCTTTTATTATTATAGATATTTTTCTTGGATGGTTTAGATGAAGAAGATTAAAAATGATCCCATAACAGTCAGTCTAGTATTTCATACTCACTGACCTTTTGTATAATTTGATATGTTCCTTAAGGAAGTCAGTTATGGCTGCATTAGCAGAAAGCTTGATTTATAAACATTGTTTGAGGGTGGAGGGTGGGGTTGGGAAGGAGTGAGAGGAGTGTGCATTTTGTTCCCATCCTGAGTTTTCATCATTTGAATCAGCTTATACCTTTTACCAGTTCATTAATGTATTTCTATTCTTCCTCTAATTTATTGCCACATTTTCTCCATCAACGCTCAGTTCCCCCAGAGAACTAGGCAGAGCTCAAACAGGAGGCCTGAGGGCTGGGCTGAATGGAGGGATTTTTACCAGTAGAGACCCCCAATCATAATTTAGGGGGAGACAAGGGTGTGGCTGGGAAAACAACATCAGATAGAGGCCCTAAAACATGGTATGGGGATCGATAGATAGATGAATCCCCCAAACTGCTAGAGTGGATCAGACTCATAGTGTTTGATACATTTTACATGCCCCTCCTAATCTAATTAATAATTCATTTAACCAGTAAATTACACATTGGTGAGAAATATCTCTCTGAAGTACCTCCCTCAAATGTTTCTCTCAAATGGCCTTATATTCCAAATTAGCTGTCATTGGCACCTGGCTACAGAGCTTACAAAGTATTTCAGATCCACCGGAAGCCTCTTCCCCACTTCTAACAGGCCACCTGTTCCTATAAACTATGTCTCCTCATAAGAGCTAACATTTTAAAAGTACTCGAGTCTGTTCCAGAAACAGTTCTGAAAGCTTCCAACAACCACATGAGGTGCAGTACCACTATTCACGTTCTCATGGAGGGAGAAACTGAGGCACAGATAAGGAAAGTCGTTTGCCCCAAAGCACAAGGCTAGTGAATAATGTCAGGATTGAAACCCCGGTAGCCTGGCCCTGGGGCCATGGTCCCAATCCTTCCTTTGGACCAGGGCAGGAACGCCTCCATTGCCTCCTGGCCATCCCTGTAGTGGCTTAACTTGGGCTCTTAGCATCTCTTAACTCCGTGTTTCCCAAAGTGTGGTACACGTACCCCCAGGGGTACAGGAAGAGTTTGGTGGGGGGTATGCACTGCATC
Source organism: Vespertilio murinus (assembly GCA_963924515.1). NCBI lineage: Eukaryota > Metazoa > Chordata > Mammalia > Chiroptera > Vespertilionidae > Vespertilio > Vespertilio murinus. Next base: position 42,701,457 of record OZ004706.1, read on the forward strand.
ATGCTTAGCTGTGCCTAATTCTACATTCTCATGAGTCAAGTCAAGACAGTCTTGTGAGGCGTGAGATGATCCGGTGTGCAAATAAGTGTTATTTATAATATAATTTTTATTTATATTTGATTATGAATAATTTTATTTTTCATTTATTATTATTTTGTGTATGTATCAAAAAAAGAAAAAAGAAAAATATTTTGATTGTTATTAAAATACATCCTTTTTTTGACGAGGGGTACTCAGCATTATGAAAATTATAGAAGGGGTACACATATGTCAAAAGTTTGGGAAACACTGTCTTAACTGAATGATTGTACAGCCTTCTATCTCTGTTTCCAAGTGCGCCCCTCTCCTCTCGCCCGGTTTTACCCTCTACACTGTCGTCTTTTGGAAACAAAGCTCTGGTAGCCTTCTTTCTGCTGGAAGACACCTAAGGTGGTTCCTTGGCCCTGGAAGAGCTGAGCTCAGGCTCCTAAGTGCAGAATCCCAGGCGCCTCCCAGGCCAGCTGCATGCTCTTGCCGTAGTTCTAAACCTTTCTAATGCTGCGACCCTTCAATACAGTTCCTCATGTTGTAGAAATCTTTTTTGGGGAACCATAAAATTATTTTTGTTGCTACTTCATAGCTGTAATTTCGCTACCGTGAATGAATCACAATGTAAACATCTGTGTTCTCCGATGGTCTTAGGCTCTATGGCAGCAGTTCTCAACCTGTGTTGCGACAGGTCAAGGAACAGGGAGACCAAGACTCATCCAAACCGTCCACCCCTCCAAGGAGCTGTGCAGCATTGCCGGCACATGCCACATCCCTTTCCATTCTCTCCGTCTTTGCACAGACTGCTGCATCTGCTTGGAATGAGCTTGCCTGTCTTCTCTGACTGGGGAACGTCTCATCTCCCTGGCCCTCCTCTGTGCCGCCTGCCACTGACCACAGCGATCACCAGGCCATCTGCAGTGAATCACACAGCAGCAGCAGCAGGACCTCCCTCAGGTCCAGCCCTGTGTGGCCGGGGCTGCTTCTCTCATCCTCCCTCAGGCAGCTGGGTTCCCAGCACCAACTGCTAGACTAATCCATGGACAGTACACGGTTAACAAATGGGGGTAAGTTGCCTGTTAACATGCATAGTGACCCTCTGATTGAAGTCACCGTCCAATCCAAGGTGCGAGCCAGGGCCCAGGTGCGCAGGGCAGGACGAAGGGCGTGGTTATGGAGGGGGGCGCACACGCACAGCGATGCATGAGGAGCCTCTAGTTAAGGGAGGTCAGAACCCGTGTCCCCTCCATCCCTTTTCAGGAACGGGTGCCGTGATGAGACAATAAAGAGGAAAAGGGGCGAGGTGCCTTGGAGATGACCAAGAGGTTTCCTGCTCATCTAATTTTAAATGCTGACCTTGAGCTCAGCCCTGTGGCACAGGGTTTGTGATACACATTTTACAGAGGACAAAACTGAGGCTCAGAAAAATGACATGACTTGCACAAGTTATGTTATCAAGGAGGGATAGAATTAAAGTTAAAATGTGTATGGGTTTTCTAGCTGGTCACAGCTTATTCTTCTGCCCTGGCCACCACCAGCCCAGGAGATGCGTGGTGGGAATTTAGAAATGGTGCCCCCTTCCTCTGAGCAGAAGCAGGAGGTGACCCCTGGGGTTGGCTTGGGCAGCAGAGCACTCGCTGCATGGCTCCTCCTCACCCCACAAGGCATGCCCTACAGAATCTAGAGGTGACTTTCTGCTCTGCCCCACCCAGCTTCGCTCTTGCATCCTGCTTCCCTCCCGCCATTGGAATCCCCACTTCCCTTTGGACCATCCAGTGTGAGACGCCGGTGCCAGGGGTGCTGAGATGGATGGTTATCATAGGCAGGAAGCCTGTGGTTCAGCGCCATGCTTCTCACGGCTCAACCCTTGGGTGTGTGAATGGCACCCATGCCCAGATTTTGCCCGAGCCATCACCCCTGAAAACTCTGTTCCCATGAAGTCCCCAGTTTATTTACTGTCTCTCCCCTTTCACTGATGTCTTCCCTGGCAGCAAAGGACACCCTGTGATGCAGGCTTCACACAGTGTGCATGCGCCATAAATATTGAATGATGACAGGATTTTTTTTCCCCCAAAAAAAGATGAAGGTTTCACCTCTCAGAACTCCCATCCGTTGTACATCTTTGCCAAGCGTGGGTTAAGATGGTCCATCTTTTAGTGAGAATCAAGGTCTGGAGATTAGTGGAGTGAGAATTGATCAGGTTTAATGGCACAGATAATATTTTATTTTTATTTCAATTTTAATATACTATCAACATGCAATGAAGTAAGATATACGGCAACACTTGAGGAAGGAACTGCCCTCCAACTTATCTTCAGTTACCAATTTGGGACCCGTTTCTGAAGTTATTTTTCTGCCAGTCCTGAGAATCTTGGAAAATTTTGGCTTCATCAAAATGATATATTAGGAAGGGTAAAGGTCGCCTTAAACTTTGCACAAGAAATCAGAGTAGTGTTTGACCATGACACTTGGAAATTTTCCCCCAAAAGATAAAAAGAAGCCAGAAAAAAAGGGCAATTTCTTTCGTCTGAACAAGGAACTTTCTTTCCTCTCCGATGGCATCTACGCTATGTACTGTGACCCCCGCATGCCATTAAATGTACAGATGGCTTAGTGAGTAGGAAACTGACCTAGCTGCGAGGACTGGTCCTCTTTAGTTATGTCTGTGGTTCCATAAGACAGGCCATCCTTTGGGTCAGGGATCACACCTAATTCTTCCTTGTATCCCTACCACCCAGCATACTGCTAGGCACATAGAAGTCATGCATTATAATTTTGATGAATAAAATTAATAACAATAGCTACCATGTGTTGAATATTTACAATGGGCCAGACACCTTTGAGTAGTTTACTGTGTAGCATTTGACAGTTAATATTCAGTATAATCTTATGGGGTGGTGTTATAAGTTGAACTGTGTTCTTCCCAAAATTCATTTGTTGTAGCCCTAACCAGTACCTCAAAATGTGACTTCGTTTGGAAATAGGTTTGTTGCAGGTATAATTGTTAAGATGAGGTCATTCTGGAGTAGGTACCTACCCTACTCTAGTATGGCTGGTGTAGTCCTGTGTGGTTCAGGGTTCAGGTTCAGGATTTGGGTTCTGGAGGAGGCCACACATAAATGAAAGAGACTAGACGATAAAATATAAATTTGGGAATTGGGGGCCAGGTGGGGAGCCCAGCTCAAGAGGAAGGACTCCACTTTGCTCTGGCCTTGCTATACCTCTTATTCAGGTTTTGGGATATGCCCATACCCCTTAGGCAGGCAATTCTAATAATAGCCAATCAGCAAGGATTTATATAAAACCAAAAGGTGAAAGCTGCTTCAGCTACCATTGTCTCAACTAAACAGTGGGTGCAGAGCTCTGACCTTTCAGAGCTCAAGGTCTCCAGCCTTCAGGTTCCTTGTCAACAACTCTCTGCTAGTGAAGACAATGGTGGCTTCCAACAACTGATGTCCTCATAAAAAGGGAGAGTGCCTTGTGAAGATGAAGACAGAGATTCGGGTGATCCATCTACAAGCCAAGGAATGCCAAAGATTGCCAGCAAACCGTCAAAAGCTAGGAGAGGGGCATGGAACAGAAGAACTCTCCCAGCCAATGTCACCCCAACAAATTCAACTTAAAGACATTAACAAGAAAAAGAATAATAAGAGATGCCACTGCTTCTTTATTACCCAACCCCTGCCCCTCTAACAGCAGGCAGAGATTCTAGCCTGCTTTCCCTGTAAGTGAATGGCCCTAGTCCTCATTGCCTGGGTGCTCATCCAACATTAAAGGAACTCAGGCCTTATATTGCTCTCTGTCCCGGCTGTATGTATCTTGCCTTCCCAGTGAGTCAGAAAACAGCTTGAGGGTAGGGGATCACATCTTATCATGCTTTCATAAATCTCACAATATCATTTTACAGATCCCACACCATCATTTTTTCTCTGATCTCATTTATGAAAACCTTTGATTTAGACTTTAACATTCTCTCCAAAAGAAGTTAAAAAAATAATATGAGGCACATTAATTTGTCAGTAAAATGATTGAAACACAATTCTCATTATGTTATTTAGACGTTTCTTAATTTTTTGAATATATATGTGTATGTGTGTGTGTGTGTGTGTGTATCTTACCTAACAATAGACAAACATGCAAATTGACCATACCTCTGCTACGCCCACAGCCAATCAGAAGTAAGTATGCAAATTAACCCAGAAAGATGGTGGGTTAATTTGCATGTGCAGATGAGGAGCAGCTGGGATAGGTGGGATGCCTGCTATGAGCAGAGGGAGCTACAGGAGTGGTGCTCTGGCCAGGAGCAAGGACTTGCAGGCTCCTGGACAGCCGGGAGTAAAGCCAGGGTAAGGAAGGCCTATTCTTGCACGAATATCGTGCAATGGGTCTTTAATATATATATATATATATATATATATATATATATATATATATATATATATATGAATTTCCAGAGATTGAAGTGTCCTCTGAGATGTTCTTGATGTCAATCACAGTACTAAAGATGGCTTTTACAAAGTCACTGCATTCTCAGAGCCTGAAGGAGCCCCAGTGGTCACTTAGAGCAATTCTTCCCCTTCCTAGTTGAAGAAACTGAGGCCAACAATCACAGAGGGACTTGTCCAGGTAGCACTGCTGAACAGCACAGCCAGGCCTTGAACTCAGGTGTTCTAATAGCTAATAGCTAATAAATACTCATTAAATTAAATAAAACCATACCAGTAAAGCTACCTAGAAAGTGCTGTGCAAATTCGCCTTGTAAGATGCTCCATAAATTCTTCGATAAGAGTTTTATGGCAGGTTCAAAGTTGTTAACTCATTTTTCAACTTGTCCGAAGCCCCATATGATATAGAGTGCTAGACTTGTGTAGGAAGGGATTTTTCTCCACCAGTCAGTCAGGTGGCTTATTTCAGCCCCCGGAGTAGCTGTTAATCAGGTTTCAATAGACTTCAGCATTTCACTCAGAACCTGTTGGCAATCCTAAAACTCCACTGATCCTGTCATCTCTGCAAAATGAGCTCTGGCTATGGCCCCATCCATTTTCGGTTTTATTGAGGGATCCCTCAGAACGGTTCCTGCTGCAGCATTAATACGGCCTCAGCAGGGACCCCCTTCTTTACCCCGAGCAGCTCTCTCAGGTACAAAATGATGTGCTCCTGCTCCCAGAGATTGAATAGCATCTGGGCAAGTCTGTAATGTGCTCTTTGTCCCAGTGCCAGTCCAGCTCTTCCCACGCACAGGGTGGTGCCTATTTGGAGCTAGCAGTATTCCCTGGGGCGGTCAGACTCAGTCCAGTCTTTCCCCTTACAACTTTGCAGAGAATTCTCCTGCCCTGCTTCTTGATTTTTTATCAGACCTGTTGAGTCACTCCTACGACACTTCTGCATCCATCTATTCCAACCTTCTTCTTTAAGCACATCTCACACAAATATCATCTAACACATTGAGCAACTACTATGTGCCCTGCTTGGATCTAAGCCAGCAATTTTTAACCAGCATGCTGCAACAATTTTTAAAACATGCAATACCTGACTGTTTAGTCAGGGCCACTGACCTCTTTTCCCTTAGGCTGTCAAATTTAAAAATGACAACAGCCCAAACAACGATACCCGTCTGGTGTGAATGCCATGTCTTGAACCATAAATATATAGGTCATATAACATAGTAGCGTCTTATTGGTCATGTTGCATAATAAGGTTGCATCTGATTGGTTAATTATTGGTACCAGAAATCCTTATATACAAGTATAGACACCTGATTTTTAAAAAGTCACTTTGGAGCAAAAAGAGTAGATAATTACTACTATCATTATTATTTTGTAAATCAATCAAAATTATACCTGTATTTTGTGAGATATACCTGTATTAGTGTGCAACAGAATTTTAGTAATTAGTTTGTGTGTGTCATGAGATGAAAAAGGTTGAAAATGGCTGATCTAAGCAGATCTTCTCATTCAAACTCTGAAATACCTTAAGGTAAGTATGTCTACCCATTTTTCTCAATTGAGAAAACTGGCACTTTAAGGGAGCTTAAGTGACTGGTGCAAGTCACACTGTTAAGAAGTACTAGTGCTGGGATTTTTGAACCCAGGAAGTTCAATTCTTGGGTTAGGACCCTTTGCAACTGTACTATTTTGTCTCTAACTTTCTGAAATTGACTCTCTTGTAATCTGTTCACCGAACTTCCACCCATATACAAATGACCATCGACCTCACCCAGTAGGCACTAGATCACGGTGCTTAGATAAATATAGATCTCTATGAAAAGTATTTGAAACCTAAAAAAAATGTACTCTCCCGAAACTATAAAAGAACATTGCAAAAGGGTGACATGAGGGATCTTTGTGATGTTGGAACAGTCTAGTATTGTAACTGTGTTGGAATGTACACAGGTGATTAGATTGCTTAGGACTTAATATACACACATGAATGAGAATAAGTAAAATGGGAAATATGAATAAGACAGTGGCTGGTATCAATGTCAAAATCCTGTTTGTGATACCATACTGCAGTTTTGCAAAAATGTTACTTAACTATTGAGGTAAACGACAAAATGTGCAAGATATCACTCTGTAGTCTTTCTTAAAACTGTGTGTGAATCTACAATTTTTAAAAATGAAGGGAAAAAAGAACCATGTAAAATAAAAACTAGTACTTGTGTAATTGTTTACAAAGTGTAATATTATGTCAATTGGTTCACTATAAGTCAATGATTGTATTATCAGATATATAAGTTTAAATCACAAAAAATTAATTCTTAGTAAACTTACTAATATGAAAATGACTTAAAATTTTGTATGGCAGCCCTAACAGGTTTGGCTCAGTGGATAGAGTCTATGGACTGAAAGGTCCTAGATTTGATTCTGGTCAAGGGCATGTACCTTGGTTGCTGGTGCATCTCCAGCAGGAGGTGTATAGGAGGCAGCTGATCAATGTTTCTCTCTCATCAATGTTTCTAACTCTCTATCCCTCTCCCTTCCTCTTTGTAAAAAAATCAATAAAATATATATTTTAAAAAGTAAACTCTATTTTTAAAAAAATTGTATGGCAAAAAAAAAAAACCCCACATGATTTTGGATGTGAGTGTGTTGTATATATCTGGTATGATATGGGTAGGGCCTTCAAAAGTAAGAATGCCTCGCGTAGCAGGTGTGGCTCAGTGATTGAACTAAGAAGTCACAGTTTGATTCCTGATCAGGGCACATGCCTGGGTTGCAGGCTTGATTCCCAGTAGGAAGTGTGCAGAAGGCAGCCAATTGATTGTCTCTCATCATTGATGTTTCTATCTCTCTTTGCCTCTCCCTTTCTCTATCTGAAATCAATAAAAATAAAAAACAAACAACAAATAGGAATGTATAAGGCCTCTAAAAGTCTTGAAATGACACTGTTTGTCAACCAGGCGTCTGATCCTAATGAAGTAAAGGACTCAAAACATGCCATCTCTAAAACTAGGTTCCTCATGCCTATCATTCATTATTTCTTTCTATAGTCTCTAAGTGGCGAAGGATCCACAAGTTGACACAACCTTTCTGAAAGTAAATTTGACAATATATATCAAAAGTCTCAAAATTATTGTACCCTTTAATCTAGGGAATGGTATTTCTCATTTTTGGAGGATTGGTAACCTCAGAGTGGTGAGGTTGGGGCAATTTTTATTTTCTTTATATTTTTATGTATTTCCTAACTTTTAGTAATTGGAAGGAAAGAAATTGAAAAAGGCAATTCCAATGCTGCTGACCAGAGGACTCCTTCATCTCAAATGCAGTTATTATGACATGCAAAAGTCATAATATAATAGGTAAAAATCATGGGAGATGAAGCACTACAAAAGAAGTATGAACATAAAAAAAATCAAGTAGGTATTAAAATGCTCAACTTCTTAGACATCAAGGGAATTAAGGTGAAAGACTAGTTATCATATTTTATCCAACAGATTGGCAGGAATTAAAGAAAATTATAATACACATGGTTGGTAAGCATACAGGAAGGCATGTACTGCAGGTAGAAGTAGGAATTCTTATAACCCTTTAGTAGTAATTTTTTTAAAATATATATTTTATTGATATTTTACAGAGAGGAAGGGAGAGAGATAGAGAGCTAGAAACGTCGAGGAGAAACATCGACCAGCTGCCTCTTGCACACCCCCTACCGGGGATGTGCCCGCAACCAATGTACATGCCCTTGACTGGAATCGAACCTGGGACCTTCCAGTCCGCAGACCGATGCTCTACCACTGAGCCAAACCGGTTTTGGCCCTTTAGTAGTAATTTGATGATATGTACAAAATTTTTTTAAAAGTCTCCTACCCTTAAATCCAATAATTCTGTTTCCAAAAATTTACCTAAGGAAAGAATCTAGATTGTACACAAAAATATTTATGTAGGATCCTATAAAAATTCATGTGGAAATGCAAGGACCCAGGGTAACCAAAATAATCCTCCAAAATTAGAATAAATTTGAAAGACTCATACTTCCTGATTTCAAAACTTACTACAAATCTCCAGTAATAAAAAAACAAAGAGTGGTACTGACATAAGGAAATTCATATGGATCTCTATAATAGAACTGAAAGTCTAGAAATAAATATATCCATCTATGGCAAATAGATTTAACAAGGGTGCCAAGACAATTCAATGGAGAAAGAACAATTTTTTGAGCAAATGATGTGGGAAAAAATGGATGTCTACATGAAAAAGACTAGGTTTTGACCTTTATCCCACACAATATACAAAAATTAATTCAAAATGAATCAAAGCCCAAAATAAAAGAGCCAAAATTATAAAAAGTCTCAGAAAGAGATATAAGTATAAATCTTTATAAATAATAAAATTTCAACCTTAATTTAGAAAATAGTTTCTTAAGTATTTCACCTAAAGTACAAGAAAAAATAGATAAATTAGTCTTCATCAAAATTAAAAATTTATGTTTAAAAAGACTATTAAGTAAATAAAAGACAATTCACAGAACGGGAGAATGTATTTGAAAATCACATATTTGATAATGGTTTAGCATTCAGGATATATGAAGAACTCTAGCATTCAACAATCAAAAGACTAACAATCCAATTACATAGGGAAAGGGATTTGATAGACATTTCTCCAAAGAAGGTATACAAATGAACAATGAGTGAAAGAACATCATTACTTACTAGGGAAATGCAAATCAAAACCACAATGAGATATCAGCTCACACCCACAAGAATGGCTATAATAAAAAAAGAAAATAGAAGTATTGGGAAAGAAATGTAGAAATTGGGACCCTCATACTATACATTACTGGTAGAACTGTAAAAATAGTGTACCCACTGTGGAAAACTGTTGATGGATCCTCAACATGTCAAATATAGAGCAACCATATGGCCCAGCAATTCTCCTGGTATATATTTAAGATAATTAAAAATATATGTTCACACCAAAACTTGTACATGAAAGCATTCATGGAAACAACCCAAATGTATATCAACTGATGCATGGATAAACAAAAGATGATATATCCATACAATGGACTATGATTCAGCCACATAGAAGAATGAAGTACTGATGCATGCTATAACGTGATGAAACCTAAAACATTATGGTAAGTGAAAGAAGCCAGATATAAAGGGCCATATAGCACATGATTCCATTTACAGGAAATGTCCAGAATAGGCAAATCAATAGAGACAGGATTTCTTTTGGGGGATGTTAAAAATGTTCTGGAATTAGATAGTGGTGATGGCTGCACAACCTTGTGACTATACTAAAAACCATTGAATTTACACTTTTAAATGGTGCATTTTATGATATACTAGAGGCACAGTGCATGAAATTCGTGCAGTGGTAGGGTCCCTCCCTCTCTTCCCCTGTCCGGCCCCACCTCCTGGTCAAACTCCTAGACAATCTCCTGGTCGAGGAGACAATTTGCATACTGTGCTTTTATTATATAGGATAAATTATAACTCAAGAATATATAGAAGGAGTTTGGGGCAATGTGCCATTCAACTGGAGTACAGCCCACTAGGATCATCTTGGTGGGCGGTTGACTATGCCTAGACCAGTGTTAGAGCTTAGAGCAGCCGTCTGTTGTACAGCTGCTGGGAAAGCCAGGACAGGCGTGTGGATAAGAGGGAAAGGACGGTTGATAACTTGCACAGCTCTGATTTCTCCCCTGCAGAGCAACAGAATTCCCCCAGGCTCTCATCCTTCCCTCCTGGACATCATTCCACTTTCTGAAGGTGAACCTCAGGATGTGGGTCCCTCTTCACTTACAGCACTAACTGGCCACTGCAATCAACTCACACACAATACTTCCCCTCCCTAATCACCTTCTGAGTGCCCACAGAAACAGAGGTTTTAAAGATTTTATTTTAAAATTCAGCCAATAAACCTAAGTGTTTCTCAGGAAAATCATCACTGGAGTGCTATCATCCTCGCCTCCACCAGAATGTTGTCAATATCTTATCTTCATTAAAGAAGCTAAAGATTTTCCTATTTCCCAAGCAGAGCCAACCTGGTGGGAAGCTCTCCCCCAAATGCTCTGGACTGGGAATCCCTCTTGGTTGTTTTCTGTGAACCCTAGGTTTGGGGAAACAAGATCTGCAGCTAGCTAGCTTTCCCCGGCTTCCCTGCTGGGTTAAGGATCACCTGTGATACTAATAATTGTTGTCTTTGGTAACTTCGACTGGAACAGTAACAAAAGGTATAAATCACCCCCAAGGCTCTTAATTACTCCCATTAACAGTTGCTTTGTTATCCTGGATGCGGAGCATTTTCACTTTCTGTGAGTACACATTGTGAGTACGGAGCTACAAGCCTGGCTTCTAGCCAGGAGTTAAAATAAGTTATGCTAAATGGATGGCTCAATTGTTCCCCTGGACGCTCTCTAGGTTTGGGGGATGTGGGTCTGAGCGAACAAACGCTGTCCTGGGTCTGTGCATCTTCTAGGAGTCCCCTGGGGTATCTCTTGCACAGATATGTTATTTTTCTAGTCTTTCTTAGTTTTGCTTCTGTCTGGCGTTAGTGTTTTTTTCCTCATTCCTTTCCTTATCCTACCCTGTGCCACTACAAAATTTTCCCCCTTTCTTCCACACATTCGGTAACTGGCAGAAACCAGAGGTGTAAAACTTAGGAGGCAATCCCCCAAGGAAAGAAAGCTACGCAGCTGAGCCCTTGGAGCTGGAAATCTGGAGACTTAGCTTACCCGTACAGTCAAATCCCCACTGTCAGCGAGGAATCTAAGAAGCCCTGGGATGTGGTCCCAACCTCCCTGCAAGACCACACCCAGATGCCATCATGGACTGTGATGCTTAAGAGCACAGGCTCCCGAGACTAATAGATGGGGGCGTGATGCAGCGTGTCCGCTTCCTCGCCACGAGACCCCAGACAGGTCATTTGTATCTGCTGAGCCTCTGATGTCCCTACCTCGTAGATCAGGAGGATTAAATGGGGATGATACACGACACTGCTTCACACAGTGGGCACAAAGTAAGTCCTTAATAAATGAGAGCTGCCACGCCGATGATGGTGAGCATCTGAAAAGTGTGTCCTTTGTTTCCAATTACTAATTACTTTTGAAGATTTGCAGGTCAAATGCCCCAACTACCAGCATCCTGCCCCATTGCTCTTGTCTCCTGTTCCTCATCCATGCTCTTAGAACTTGCGGTGATCCTTTAAGCTGGAGATTCCTTCATTCTGTCTGGAATTCTGTCTCCTCCACTGGGTTTTAAACTTTTTGAAGGCAAAGATGATAGGCTGCATGTTTGTGGAGTGAATGAAGAAATAATAAAGGAATGAATGATGATGAAGGAATATATGAGTCAAGTGAATGTAGACCATGTAGAGATGGTGAACCTTTCCTGGACATCCTGACATACCAAGAGTCTTGAAACTACTACTTACTGAGGAGTACCTCAGAGGACTTAAAAAACTTATTTGATAACAATATATTTGGAAGGAGTCAAAACCTCCTTGTAATTCCCCTTTCATTGAATTAGCCAAAACTGGATCACAGGGCTACCTCTCCATCAGAATTCAACCCCTCTGTTCCTGGAGATGAAGGAATCTGCAACTAACACACGAAAAAGAAAATCCAGGTTCTGATAATGGTGTCAAAGAACTGAAAAGGAAACAGATCTCAATCTCTCTCCACTCATGTACACACACATATGTGTGTCATCAAAATCTTAATAGTGCTTGTCTCTCGGTAGTAAAAGCTTGGATGATGTGAATTTTCTCTCCTTTTTTATTCCTATAATTTTTAATATCTTTACAATGAGTATTATTACAACTACTAGAGGCCCAGTGCATGAATTTGCGCATGGGTGGGGTCCAGCCAGCCCAGCCCCGATCAGGGTGGATCTAGGCTGGACCTGTCAGGAGGAGGAGATGGCCTGGGGGAAGGGGCCTCAGGTGACTGACTGGCAGACCTTGCCTCTGATTGGGGTGAGGAGGCCAATCAGGGGCGGAGCTGACTGGGGGAGGGGCCACAGGTTGATGAAGTGTTGGGGGCTAATCAGGGTTGGGCCACCCAGGGGGAGGGGCTGACAGAGGTTGGCCCCTGGCCCCACCCACGATCAGTGGTTTGCTAGCCCAGTGGGAGTCATAGTGCCCAGTTGTTCTGGCCATTACAGCGTTTCAGTTGCTGACTTTTTACATATATAGATAATTTTAAAACAATTAATAAGAGTAAGTTCTATGGGAGGAAAATTCTAACTTGGAATACTGGATTCTACTGATCCCAAAGTACATGCTTGTCATCTGTGTTGTGAGATGCTGCTTTGTAAACGTAATTTACCTAGAAAAACATGGTCTAAAATGGGGTCATGAGGTCATGCCACAGTCCCTGCTTACCTAAGTCATTTGCATATTTGCAGCTGTATGCCTGTTGCACTGGGGAACATTGAAATGCTGCTCTTCACAGCCAGGTATCGATGTTCAGAGAAGAAATAAACAGGGCTTGTGATCCCGTCTTCATTATTATCACTATCATTACCACCAATATTTAAGGAACTCTTGCTACTCGCCAGGAATAACATCAAATGCCTGCATTACCCCACTCAACCTCACAACAACCCTGAGGTAGGAATTACTACTGTTTTCCATTCAGCAGAGAAGGAAGCAGAAACTTAGAAAGGTTATCATCAGAGAAAACAATCACTTCACCATATTTTCCTTTAAAGCAGTTCATGTGAGAAAGACATAGACAATTGGGTTAAGGATCTAATCTGTGGAACCAAACTCTGAAAATACACAGCAATAAAACGACAGGTTAAAAGGGTGGGGGAAGGGGCAGGCTGCTAGGCTAAAGTGAGTCAAAATATATAGGTGCCTCCAGCCTGGAAATGAGAACCCAATAAGATTGACAGGGGACAGAAAGAGCACAAAAAAATGTTTGCACTTATGTCAATATTTCCAAAATGCAACACCCGATCGGAAACCTGGACCACCTGTGTACACACTGAATAGAGGCCAGTCCCAGACTGGGCGGCGAAGACCTTGAGTTAGCCTGCTGTCCTCATTAATTTCCTAATAATTAAATTATTTTTATTTATTTATTTAATATTTTTTATTGATTTTTCACAGAGAAGAAGGGAGAGGGATAGAGACCTATAAACATCAATGAGAGAGATACACCGACCAGCTGCCGCCTGCACACCCCCCATCGGGGATGTGCCCGCAACCAATGTACATGCCCTTGACCGGAATTGAACCCGGGACCCTTCAGTCCCCAGACCGGTGCTCTATCCACTGAGCCAAACCGGTTTTGGCATAACTAAATTATTTTTAAAGGGAAGACACATCTGACACCTCTTGTGTTCTTTCATAGGCTTTATTTTTGAGTTTTATTTCACTGCTAAGGCTGAAGTAAAAATGTAATTCAGTTTAAATGCTGTATGTTACAGGCAAGCCCCACTTACAATGTATGGCTCCAGGAATTTTTGGAAACTTTTCTTCAGATGCAACTGACACCAAATGACAGCCTAGAATTTGGGCCTCTGGGTGTGGGAGGGGAAACATGTAGGAGGGGCCGAAGGGCCCTGAAATATTTTCCTAGTTCTAGAAGAGGAAAACCCGAGAAGGCTGCGAGAATCCAAAGAGTATAATACTATGACCAGAAAAAGGTGAAGATTTCAAGTTGAAAAGAAAAGTGACAAGCCACAGACTGGAAGAAAAATCTTTGTAAAAGGCACATCCGATAAAGACTATTATCCAAAATATATAAAGAACTCTTAAAACTCAACAATAAGAAAACAAAGCAACCTGATTCTAAAATGTGCCCAGAACCTTAATACCAAAACACACCTCACCAAAACAAAAACAAAAACAAAAACAAAAACAACAACAACAAAAAAAAACAGATTTCAAATAAGCATTTGAAAAGATGCTCCAATGCAAATTAAGATGCAGAGACACTGCTAGGTGCCTATTAGAATGGCCCAAACCCAGAACTCTGACAACACCGAATGCTGTGTGTCCGAACATTGATTGCGCAACTCACTCTTTACTGATGGGAATGCAAAATGGTCCAGCCACATCGGAAGAGAGTTTGGTGGCTTCTTTCAAAACTAAACATCCTCTTTACCATGCTCCGTAGTATATCAACCCCAAAGAGCTAAAAATGTACATTCACACAAAAACCTGCACATGGATGTTTTTAGCAGCTTTATTCATAATTGTTTCACTAGGTAAATGATACATAAATTGTGGTGCATTCAGACAATGAAATATTACTCAGAACTGAACATAAATGCTATCAAGCCATGAAAAGACATGGAAGGAACCCAAAATGCCTATTAATAAGTGAAAGAAGCCAACTTGAGAAGGCTACATAAAGCATAACTCTAGATGGCAGGTAGTCTAGAAAAGGCAAAACTATGGAGACAGTAAAAAGATCAGTGGTTGCCAAGGCTTAGAAGGGAGGCAGAGATGAACAGGCAGAGTATAGAGGAATTTTAGGGCAGTGAAACTATTCTGAATGATACTTTAGTGGTGGCTACATGTCATTATACATTTGTTAAAACACAAAGAATATACAACATCAAGAGTGAAACCTAAGGTAGACTGTGGACTTTGGGTGATAATGATGTGTCTATGTAGGTTCATCAATTCAGGGGCTGGGGGTAGTGTCTGTGTGGGGACAGTGGATATATAGAAAGTCTCTGTATTTTATACTCCTTTTTTACTGTGAACCTAAAACTGCTCTAAACAATAAAGTCTAGTAAAAAAAATGTGTGTGTGTGTGTGTGTAATCATGATCTCCTTCTTCTTTAACAAGACTAATTTTAGAGGCAAAAATGTTGAAATTGGATGAAGTTTATCCTTGGAGTTTCCCAGGCTCTACTTCGTTCCCATGTCCCCATGCAGAGTGTGGGGGCTTCTCCACCCTGCGGTCAGCATGGTGTTTAAAGCCATGGGATGGTGGTGAACCAGTCCCTACCCTCATGAAGTTTAGCATTCAAAGCAGAAAGGAGGCATCCAACAAATAATTACAGTAACTACCCAGACGGGTTGACTGAATTGTAATGTGTGCCCTATATGCATATAATAAGACCAAACCAAGTCGATGAAGCCAATGACGACTTCCCTAAAGAAGACATTTAATCTTCAACCTTAAAGTTGGTGAGGAGGTAGGTGGGATACGGTGTACTCTCAGGGTGTGGGGTGGAGTTTGATGGAGGGAGGGTGGGCATAGGGAACACCAAGTGGGAAGGCTCTGAGGAAAGAGGGCGTGGGGCCTGTGAGAGAAACAAAGGCCCAGATGACTGCAGCAGGGGGAGCATGAGCAGGGAGGGGGGATGAAGCTGGAGAGGCGGACATGGGACAGAATGTATTTCATTCAACCTTACAGCAAGGGCCAGATACCAAAGATCTGAAGCAAAAGAATCATTCAGAACCAGGGTCAGCTCTTAAAACCTCATGGGTGGCTCAATAAACATTTGAGAAAGAAAAGATGGAGCAAAAACCAAAAAAAGATATGGTACACTCATTCATTCAATATACTGAAGTAGGAATTAATAGAATTCCAGTTGTCTGAAATTGGCAAGGCACCCACTTATATAATTAATGTTTGGGATGAAATCATCATCACTGTCATCTGCTATTCAAAGAATTATTTCTCCTAAAAAATAACACAATATATGTTATTAGAAAAATCATTGTAATTTCAAATCAAAACATTCTCTTCTCAAATTTTTTGTGTCCAAAATTTGAGACACTTTACTTTCCAAGTGTGCTACATCTGAGAATTTATGTGGATCTCCTGATAAAAGATATAAAACTCAACAGCAACGTTACTGCTAATGATAAGAGGTATTGTTTTTTATTTGAAGTCACTGCTCTTTAATGACCTAAATAGCTTTCACATTTTCCCTAGCCCAGACAAAGAAATATTGCTTTTCCTCTTTTTTTCCCTTCCTAGTGAAATCTTCTTGCCACAGGAGTGATTTAGCTAACCTGGCTATTTTGGCATTCCCTCCCTCACCGCCATGGTTCAGCTAGAATTCTATATGAGTACATAGACATTCTAAGAATGAAGTATTCTCTTTGGTAATGCTATCCCAAATATAATTTACTTCTGTTCAGAGTTCTTCCTGCTGTTTGTAATGTCCTCTCTGGGCAGATAGAAAATATGATCAGGTCTCATTTAACTGAACAGGAATGCCTCCTCAAATGAAGAGAGAGGTGTAGGAGGTGGGCATACTTACAAATTAAACTAAGGCAAGACAATTAGAATGCAGATATTTCTTAGGACCCTGGGCACACACCGAGAGGAAGGAAGCAGGCCAGCAACCTGACTAGGCCTTGGACAGTTCTTATCAAATGTGCCCAGGTTCCCAGGCAGTGCTGGGGGGTGGGGGAGGAGGGCTGTCTTCCCAGAACTCAGAGGGTGTCTGCCCTTTGGTAGAAAATGTATGTTGAATGGAATTTATGGCAGAAAGGATAAGTGGATATATGGGTAAACAAATAAAGCAGATGCACTGTAGCTGCTATAGGTGGAAAAGGGGTCAAATTACCTTCATTTTGAAGTTACTTGAGCATGATGCGAGGGTGCAGTCAGCAGGGCTGGTCAGCATGCACCAGGACCTGTGTGTATGGGGACTGAGGTGAGAAAGTAAAGGATGCTGGGAGTGTCCTGAAGATACTTTAAATCAGAAGTCGCAAACTACTTCAGGTGGGCCAGCCACCTGCTTTTGCAAATGAAGGTATATTAGAACACAGCCACACCCATTCCTTACATGTTGTTTCTGGCTGCTTTCAGCTATAACGGCAGAGCTGAGTGGTTGCAACAGAGACCATATGACGACAAGCCTAAAATACTTACTAACTGGTTTTTACCAAAAAAGTCTGCACACACCTGCCTAAGGTCAAAGGCAGACGAGAATAAAATCTAAGAGGATCTAAGCAGGCAAAACCTGGAGTTGTGGATGTCTCAAGAGAATAAAAGTGTGACATTGAATCTCAGACACACAAAATTCTAGAATTAGAGAGGACCCAGAATTCACTGGACCAACCTCCTCAGCTTCAGGAAAAAAATACTTCATCTCAGAGAGGAAACTTGCTCAAGGTCCCATGGGCAGCTGTGGAAGCTCCCGGACTAGCAGAGACCGGGTGGGTCACAAGGAGTGGACTATAATCAGATGTGGCTCAGAGGTCTAAGGCAAGTCTGTTGCCTGACTGGCAGAGGCAGAATGTCTGGGATCACCTCACACATTGGGGCTCTGAGGCACATGACTATCCTCTTTAAGAAAAGGGAAACAGCTGTGTGAAGAAGGAAATCGATGACTTCTTTCTTAAATTCCTCTTTTGCCTTTTGGATTTATGGGATTTTCACATCAAACATGTGAGGGTTAAGGAGACCCATCTCAAAGTTAACTTTGCAAGAAGACACGTGGAGCTGCAGTTATGACAGGTTCCCATTTAGCATTCTGCCAACTGGTAATGCCTACTCCCATGGCAATTGTAAAATATAACATTCTGGATAAATAAATAAATAAATAAATAAAGACAAATGCCTACCAGGCTTGGCACTTCTCCAACATGGCACATGTTGAAGAAAAACAACAGTTACTCAAAAACTCTGGAGAAACTCCAAGTTCTGAAAGGTTAAATAAATCCCAGAAGCAGAGGAAGGCTTCACTAGTCATGGTCTGGAAAGGCATTTCTTCGTGGTGGGAGCCCAAGCATCGTTGGCCAAACAAATAGTCTCTTTGCCATCAATCTTCCAGGCCAAGAACAAGTCCCCTGAAGAACTGGATTGCTTTTCCATGACCATGGAGGGTCAGCCTCCATCCCCAGGAAAATGGTGGCCATGAAAGAGAAGGAAGAGCTCATGGTCTAGTCCCTCATTCTGATTTCAGAGAGGAAGGAACAGGGGAGAGAGAGAGAGAGAGAGAGAGAGAGAGAGAGAGAGAGAGAGAGAGAGAGAGAGAGAGAGAGAGAGAGAGAGAGAGAGGGAGAGAGAGAGAAAGAGAGAGAGAGAGAGAGAGAGAGAGAGAGAGAGAGAGAGAGACATCAATGATGAGAGAGAATCATTGATTGGCTGCTTCCTGCCCTACTTGGGATTGAGCTCGCGAGCTGGGCATGTGCCCTGACTGGTAATTGAACTGCAGTCTCCTGGTTCATAGGTCGAAGTTCAACTACTGAGCCGCATTGGTTGGGCTAGTGCCTCATTCTGGAGGTAAGGAAACGGAGACCCAGAGAGAAATATGTTGATTGATTGATTGCTGTGAGTCACAAAGCAGGGGCAGCTTTGGAACCCTTGCCTGTTTCCAACACACCACACATGCAAAGACTTATCATAGTGCTTAGCACATAGTGAGCACTCCATAAATGTTTGCAGAATGAATGAGTAAATAGCTGAATCAGTTCAACAGCTGTACTCTCTGAATGCTTTAAATATTATAAACTCTGGGGATACATGTTGAATAAGACTGACAGGGTCTGTGCACTCATAGAGCTCGTGTGTGTGTGTGTGTGTGTGTGTGTGTGTGTGTGTGAGAGAGAGAGAGAGAGAGAGAGAGAGAGAGAGAGAGAGAGAGAGAGAGAGGACAGTATGGGTGGTGTATGCAGTAGATGGGTGTAGAGGAATAATTATAAAATCATCAAAACAATCTCCACCCTCCTGATGACATACTTTCTGTGGCTGCTGTGGCAGTTCAGCTCAGGGTGGCAATGCTGGCTCCCTTCCAAAAGTCCGTATGGGTCCTTGGAGCCTCTGGCTTTTCTGACCTGCCAGGTCTACCTGCCTGGTCTTCTTCTCTCCACCTGTAGAAAAGATCAAGTGGGAGCAAGTCTATTACATCCCAAATCACTCTTAATTAAGGGCTGCTCTCCTTTATTGTGCCAGAAACTATACTGGGTGCTTACCATCAGGTGTCATGACTCTCACCCCTGGGATTGAGGGAGGCCCACTCAATAGGACTCTTCTCCCTGTATGAGCTCTAGACCAGTTGAGATAGGCAAAGGAGTTAGGCAGGTGGAGATCAAAATGTTTGCTTTATTATAGATAAACATTAGATAATGCAGGGTAAGTGTGAGGCAACAATGACCATCTATAGACCACACTCCACAATTTGATTTTGAACAGAAGTTTTGCAAATGTACAGATGTAGGCGGACCTGAAAAAGAGACACTGGTGGTGCTGTAATGCATATTTATATAATTGTAAGATATCACTAAAATGGAAGAAACTGCACAATGACCACTTTAATTAGTGCAGCGCGATGTTGATTAAGGCTGCTACATTAGAACAAACTATACAAATTCCCCTCAGTCTACATGTAGTCACTATTTGCTACACAGCAAACGCCAGAAAAGTGAAAGAGATTTTATTGTATTTTCACCTTCTATACTATGCTATGGGTGCCATATGCAAGACACATGTGAGAGGCATATCCATAGCACACCCCACATGGGCACTGCAAGCCATTTATATTAGAATTTCCTGTTACAGTAGCTGCAGGCACTTGAAATATTTATTACTGTTACATTGCTGTTGCTCTCCTTCTACATGTCCCCGCTGTTGAGCATCTGGTCTGGTGTTGAAAGAATGGGAACACATTGATGTTTTCTTTGGAACTCCAGTTTTCTTCCTTTCACCAGTAAGGAGCTCTTCCCTGGCCATTCCCAGTGGCTACACAGAGTAACCTTGAGATCCACTAAACAAAAAGAAGTCATAGCAAAGTGCTTTTGCTTTAAACAATCAATCAAACAAAAGCAGGTCTTTCCAATACGAGGATAACCACTCTTCAAGGAGAGAGAAGTCCATGAGTTTTTCCCCGAGGTGTACTAATGAGGTGGTCACTGTACCTCACATAAGCCCATCTCCACTCACCCCAAGCCACCACACACAACACCAGTCCCATTGTTGGTGAGTTCACTGCTAGCCATTTGTCTGATGCCCAAATCCTCGGTTACCTAATCACTGTTTTCAGGGATCTTAAGCTCAGGAGACAACCCTGTACATTGGGTTAAACAACAGAACAAAAGTTAAATACAATAACAGGCAATAGCATATATTTAGTATATTGGAAAGCTGCCTGGACTTACTCTGAGCGGGTAAGAAAACCAGCTATCACATCTCAGTTTTGGTCACATCTGAACTTTTCATGCTGCATTATAAAGTGCAGGAAGTATGTGTAGTGGCTAAGAGGTTGAGCCTTGGATTCAATGAAACATGCATGTGAACCTCAACTCTGCCATTATCAGCTCTACAACTTAGGGTGACTTACAAAATCATTCTGTGTTTCCAGTTCTTCATAGAGTGGTAATGAGAATTAAACATAATGTTCTTCACAAAGGACTCAGCAGATACCTAGCCCATTGTAGGTGTTCCAGGAGAGGCAGTTATCATAATTATTAAGTGAAAAACACAGGGAAACCACTGGTAAGCTACTATGATTATATAATCAATTGTCAGATGATGGGTGCTGATGATTGGTAATTTCAGAGTTGAGGGGCAAGAGTGATCTCTTTGGGAAAGTATACACTGAGCTTACCTTTGAGGAAAGTATAGAGCTGGATGGACAGTTGGGCAATGAAGTGGACATGAAAAGCAGGAGAATAGCTTAATTAAGAACAAGGAAGCAGAAATACACATAGAATAATTTATGAACAGTGAATATAGCAGCTTATTGGAACAAAAGGTTCACATAGGGTGGGAAGAGAAAGAGAGGAATGGGTAGCAGAAAATCAGATTGAGAAGGAATACTGGGAAAAATTGTAAAAGCCCTTCCAGAGTCACAATTTTGGATAATCCCAAGACAGCAGTATACAGTTCAGTGTTTTTGAGTAGTGAGAAGATACAATGAAAGAAAGATCATTCTAGTAGTAATGGACAAGATGAAATGCATATCTTGGAGTTTCTTTTTTTTCCTATTTTATCGGTGATCAAGACTATTTAAACTTTGATGAGGCTCAGGGACCTAACAATGATTTGCAAAAATTTAACTTCCCCAGTTTTTGTCCATAACTTAGGAAATCATTAAATACTACTATAGCTAACATTTGTATAGCTCTTTATAGTTAATGAAATATTAAATAGCCCATACATAGTGGTCATAAAAGAATAAAATCCCAGGATGCTCTCACCATGGGGAGTTGTCTAATTGGACCACAAAAAAGAACTTAGTGACAAACTTAGTGACAAACTTTTTTGCAAAAAGTGGGTTTCTTTTGCAGTAGTGTTTAACTCTAGATGTTTTCCCTTATGGAAAATATTTAGAAAATAGTGAATTGGAAATAGCAAGAATTAGAATTACAGGACACAACTGGTAAAGAATCAGTATGGAAAAATCAGAGACAACCTGAAAAATCTCTAAAATAGCTCTAAGGGCCCTAGCCGGTTTGGCTCAGTAGATAGAGCATCGGCCTGCGGACTCAAGGTCCCAGGTTCGATTCCAGTCAAGGGCATGTACTTTGGTTGTGGGCACATCACCAATAGGAGGTGTGCAGGAAGCAGCTGATTAATGTTTCTCTCTCATCAATGTTTCTAACTCTCTACCCCTCTTCGTTCCTCTCTGTAAAAAAAAAATCAATAAAATATATATTTTAAAATAGCTCTAAGGATCCAGGACTCAAGAGATGACATTTTGAAATCTGATCTCTCTAGGACAGAAAAGAGAATTAGAAGATGAATATGGAACGACACTGACAAAAGTGTGATGTGAACAGGATCATTTTCTACTGAGGAGGGATTAGAGTCAATACCAGGACCAGAAAGCATATTATTTGGAAATAATATTGATGATTACAAAAGCTATTATTATTGAACAATAAGCTAGGGTCATGCTAGAAGCATTTAGTCTTATTTCACTCTTGCAACAACCTATCATCTGCCTTGCTGTGAAAACGTGGGCAAGTTAAGTAACTGTCTGAGCTTCGGTTTCCATATCAGAAAAAATGGAAGTGATAGATAATAATTTTTACTAAACTATAGTGTGAAGGACCAAACTAGATTTCTATGAAAGCTCTTCAGAAGTGGCAAAAATTATGCACATTTAAGGCAACACTGAGGTTGTTCAAATGAAATTTAGGGTGTCTGCGTGAAGGAGTGTGGGGTGCAGAACTACACACGGAGTAGAGACACAGAATCTGACAGCCCAGGATGACTGATTCCAGTTTTCAAGAGCAGCGAGAGCCTTGCTAACACTGGCAAATGATTGCCATTTCCCTTGTCAGGCAGTGACAGGAGTTAGTTGACCTGAAAATTCACTAATAGTTCCATTAGAGAGGCCTTGGAAGTAGCCATCTTTTTACTCATCCTGGTCAATTAACAATGAATTAATGCCAGACGTATTTTCAATTGAGCTGAATGCTGGTTTCCCCCCATTTGGCTAAAAATATCTCTTGATAGAGGAACAGCTTAGCCAGGAAAGATCCTGCTTTTCTTCCTAAGACTGCTCTGGAGCATTTGCAAACTGATGCCAGCTCTATGCATTGATGAGGTAGCTGGTCAAACCCTGAATGTGACATAGGAGATCTGGCTTGCATATCAACTCCCATGCATCAGCTGTGGACTATTGGAAAAAATAGCAGAAACTTTCTGCAGCTCAATGTTTTCACATGTCAACTAAAAGGGTAGAGATAAATGCTAAGGTTTGTTTCAGTGTAAAAGTGTTAGGAGAACATTTTAAGTGGTTTGTGATATGCTGGATTTAAGAGTGGAGCACTGAATTTCTTCACTGCATTTTTAAAAATTAATATATTTTATTGATTTTTTACAGAGAGGAAGAGAGAGGGATATAGAGTCAGAAAATTGATGAGAGAGAATCATCGATCAGCTGCCTCCTGCACACCCCCTACTGGGGATGTGCCTGCAACCAAGGTACATGCCCTAGACCAGAATTGAACCTGGGACCTTTCAGTCCTCAGGCTGACACTCTATCCACTGAGCCAAACCGGTTTTGGCTCTTCTCTGCATTTTGAACTAGGGGTCAGGACACTAAGTTAAGTTTCTGCCCTTGTTCAAGTTCAGTGGTTGGTAACCAAGGAAGGTGGGTGGGGGAGGGAGTGGGGTAGATTTTTGGACATTTGGTGCTATCTGGAGACATTTTTGGCTGTTACCACTGGGGAATGCTACTGGTATCCAGTGGGTAGAGGCCAGGGAGACTGCTGTAGATATTACGGTACACAAGGCAGGTTCCCTCCCAAAACAAAACAAAAATTGTCCAGTCCAAAATACCCACAGCACAGAGCTTGAGAAAACCTGCTCTAGTATATTGGATAGTTTTGGCCAAGTCATAGCTTCTTTGTGGTTGTTGCTATCAGTGTCCTCATTTGTAAAATAGGGACGGTAATAAAAACTGCCTCTTTCTATCATCTCACAAGGTTGACAACCAAATTAGGCAACAGATCAAAGTGCCTTGAAATTTAATGTGCTTCAAAATGGAGGCATGGTATCCTTGTCATTAATCCATGTTTGCTGCTCCATGAGTCACTCCATTGGGGTCTATCCTCTTATTCTTCTCTTGGACCTGGGGTCTCAGATGCTCCTCTACTTTGTGGCAATGACTTCAATATTCGATCTTGTTACATTAATTAAACAAGGAGGCCACCAGACTGAGGTGGCTCTAATGCTGGATAGTCTACACAAGCAAACCAAAACCCAAGCCTGTAAATGCCTCGAGGTTTTGAAATTGAAACCTAAGGATATCAATCTCAAGCAGCCAATGAGGCTTTAAGCTACAGCCAATCAATAATTTCCTTACTTTGCTCCCGCCTTTTTTCTTTAAGTCTCTCCTAGGTCCTGTTTGTGGAGTGCTCCTAACTGCTTCCTGTTTGGTGCTGCCTCATTTGAATTGATTTTTGCTCAAATAAACTCCTAATTTTTTTAACATGCTTGAATTTATCTTTTAATAGACTTTAGGAGTTATGAACCTTGACCTCAAACTTAAGTAAGCAAGAAATGTCTTTCATGTTTTTATAATAAACTAGAGGCCCAGTGTATGGGTTTGTGCATCGGTGGGGTCCCTCGACTTGGCCTGCGGGGATCTGGCCAAAACCAGCTCTCCAACATCCCCCGTGGGGTCTTGGATTGCAAGAGGGCAGTTCTTGGGTGATGCAACTTGGAATCAGGTTCCCTCCTCTCTGGTTCTGGGTGTATCACCTGAGAAGTGCAGCTTGACAGTTCCTGTGTTGAGCATCTGCCACCTATTGCACATCATAGCTACCAGTCGGATGGTTGGACGGTTGGATGGTTGGACAGTTGCTTAAGCTTTTATATATATACTAGAGGCTTAGTGCATAAAATTTGTGCATGAGAGGGGGGTCACCTCAGCCCAGCCTGCACCCTCTTTAATCCAGGACCCCTTGGGGAATATCTGACTGTCCTCTCACAATCTGGGAACACTGGCTCCTAACTGCACACCTACCTACCTGCCTGATCACCCCTAACTGCCTCCTGCTGGCCTGGTCACCCCCAACTGCCACCCCCACCAGCCTGTTCACCCCTAACTGCCCCCCACCAGCCTGGCGGCCCCTTACTGCCCCCCCTCCCGCCAGCATGGTTGCTTCTAACTGCCCCCCCACTTACTGGCCTGGTTGCCCCCAACTGCCTCCCCCCCCACCTCCTGCTGCCCTGATTCTCCCATGCAGTCTGCTATTCAGTTGTTTAATCTTCCCTCACTAACCCCCCTACTGGCCTTGTTGCCCCACACAGCCTGCTGTTTGGTCATTACTGTTACTGTGATGGGATCCCAACAATTTGCATATTCCTCTATTATTAATATAGATATATAGATTGTATTTCTATTACAAGTCCACATCTGGCAGGACTCAAACTCTCCATCTTGCATTGTGTGGGTTTTCCTCCTCATATTTCCTTGAGGCTGTGTTTTTGTTCAAAGGATATAGGTAGGACCAAGCCCCTGGGGCCAGGGAGGAAACCATCATGTACTCTGTAGTCAGTTATCTGAACTAGCATTTCCTAGAATGAGTCATTGCTTGTTGAGTTATCTGTCCATCTAGGTCACTGCAGTGTACTCCTTGTTAGGAGTGCTACATCTCATGAGCACATAGAGGGCACTTCACGCCCAATAGGATGGCTATCTATGTATATAAAGAGGAAATATGCAAATTAGGCTAGGATGCCATAACAAGTCACGACCAGACAGGAGGAGTTTGTGCATACAGGTGAAGTCCAGAGTAGACATGGACAGGGACAGGGGGGCCAGCCCACAGCTTCTGTGGCTGAGCTCAGGCCTGGAGAGGAGACGGCAGGCCGCCTCCTGCAGAAGCAATGCAGCTCCCTCCCACCTCCCGTGGAATCAGCACAGGTCCCTCCTGGCTTCCGCGGAAGCCATGCACCTCTCTCCCGGCTCCCATAGGCACCAGCAGTTTGTTTTTGTCCCCCCACAGAAGCTGCAGGGCTCCCGTGGAAGCACATGGCTCCCAGCAACGCGCTGCGGTTCCCACCGACTCGGGTGGAATTGGCGGGCAGCCTGCTGCACACAAAATTGCACGATGGGCTACTAGTTGGAGAATGAAAACACAGAAAATAAATGCTGATGAAGATGCAAAGAAGTTGGAATCCTTGTGCTTTGCTGGTGGGAATGTGAGGTTGGGCAGCTGCTGGGAACCTGGTGGTTCCTTTAAAAATTAAAGGTAGAACTACCAGGTGATCCAGCAATTCCATGTCTGAGTATATACACAAAAGAAGTGAAAGCAGGGACTGAAATAGATATTTGTAACACTCATGTTTATAGCAGCATTTTTCATAATAACCAAAGGTGGAAGCATGTCCATTGACTGATGACTAATAAACAAAATGTGTATCTACATGCAATGGATTTATTCAGTATTTAAAAGGAAGGACGTTTTGACACATGCCACAACATAGATGAACCTTGAAGACATGATGCTTAGCAAAATAAACCAGACACAAAAGGACAAATATTGTGGGAGTCCACTTATATGTGGTACCTATAGTAGTCAAAGTCACAGAGACAGAGAGTCGGACGGGGGTTGCCAGGAGCTGAGGGGAAGAGGTAAGGTGGTGTTAATGTTTAATGGGTACAGAGTTTCATTTGGGGAAGATGAAAAAGCTCTGGAGATTGATGGTGATGGTTGCACAACAGTGAATTAATGTGAATTAATGCCACAAAACCCGTTGAAGTGGTACATTTTATGCTACATAGATGTTACCACAATTAAAAAATTTTTTTCTTCTGCAGCCAACCTTGCTTCACAATCTAGTTGGAAATGCTACCACAAAAAATAAAGAAATTGCTAAAAACAAAAAAAATACAATTAATATATGAAAAAGAAAGATTCAGTTAATGTGTAAAAATATTATGCCACTCCAAACCTATCAAATGGATTTCCTTCCTTTCTTCTCCTCAGAAAAGCTTTATCATCTCCAGAATGAAGAATCTGACTGTCAAAGGAGGAAGAGAAATCGTCCTGAGCAGAGTCAATCAGGATCGATTCATTGTAAGCTTACTGTGTCTTTATTCCAACCCTCCGGTCTAAATTTGGATTCCTGGCCAAGCATTCTCATTCTCTCTCTCTTCCTCTCTCTGTCTCTGTCTCTGTCTGTCTCTGTCTCTGTCTCTCTCTCTCTCTCTTTCCCTCTCTTTTTCTCCTACCCCCCTTCTTTCTCTTTTAAGATTTACCTAATTAGGAACAACCAATAGTGGTCACCATTTTTCCAGTTTTTGAGTACATCTTTAATAGAGTAATATACATGGGTTCCAGGTAATTTAACAAATGGTGTTGGGACAATTGATTTAAAAATTGAGCCTGATCCACTGTATATCTTGTACTAAAATAAATTCCAGATGGATTAAAGATTGTTTTTAATGACTCATAAAAGTTGTAGAAGAAACATGAGAGAGTTGTTTTTATCTATCTTGAAATAGAAGGACTAAATATGACATAAATTTCAGAAACCATAAAACAAAACTTGAACTCATAAAAAAATTTTTAAAAATCTATGTCAAAAACTACCTTAAACAAAGTCAGCAAGGAAAGAAACTGGGAAAACAGTCTTGCCTTACATATGCTACCAAAGGGCTAATTTCCTTAATATATAAAGCATTTCTACAATACTGTTAAAAAAAAAAAAGGACTCAATAGTAACTATGGACAAATGATACAGATAGCCAGTTTAAAGAATAGGGAAAATGAAGGGATCTTACATATATGAAAAGGAATACATCCTTATTATAATAAAAGAAATACAAGTGGAAATTATATAAGAGATAGACAAACATTTGGGTAAAACATTGGCTTAAGAATGTGGGGACAAAGGACTTGTATGCACAGCCGGGTGAGGACATGTGCTGGGGTAGGGGTGGCCGGAGAGAGGTCAATGGAGGGAAAAGGAGACATATGTAATACTATATAATAATACTTTAAACAATAAAGAATTTTTAAAAAAAGAATGTGGGGACAATGAAATACCATCTCACACCTGTCGGGATAGCTAGCATTAATAAACCCACAAATGACAAGTGCTGGTGAGGATGTGGAGAACAGGGACCCCCATGCACTGCTGTTGGAAATACAAATTGGTACAGCCAATGTGAGAGAAAAGTATGGTGTTTCCTTAAAAAATTAAAAATGGAACTGCCTCATGACCCAGCAGTTCCACTGCTGGGAATTTATCCAAAAAAATCCAAAACACAAATTTGAAAGAATATTTGTGACCCTATGTTCATTGTAGTGTTATTTCCAATAGCCAAGATATGAAAGTAGCCCAAGTGCCCATCAATAGACAATGTAATATTACTCAGCCATAGAAGGAATGAAATCTTACCATTTGTGACAATGTGGATGAATCAAGAGCGTATTAATGTTCAATGAAATAAGTCAGAAAAAGACAGATACTGTATGATTTCATTTATATGTGGAATCTAAAGAACAAAATAAACAAAATTGAAACAGACTTCTAGACACAAAGGGTGGAGTGGTGGTTGCCAGATGGGAGGAGGGTTGGGGGATTAGGTGAAAGAGGTGAAGGAATTAAAGAGAACAGATTGATAGCTACAAATAATCATGGGGATGTAAAGTACAGCATAGAGAATATAGTCAATAATATTGTGATAACTATGTATGGCCCCAGGAGGGTACTGGAAATATCAGGGAACACTTTGTAAAGTATATAACTTTCTAAAATTGCTACTATCCTGTAGCAATACAAAATAATATTGAAAGTAAACTATAATTGAAAAAATAATGTGGGGAAACAATCACTTAAAAATAAATTTTTTTAATTACAGGAAACGATCACTCTCAAAGATTGTGGGCGGGAATGTGAATTAATACAATCTTTATTGATCCAAAATTTAAATTTATCCCTTGACCCAGCAATTCTGCTTCTGGACATTTACACTATAGATATAGTCACAAACAAAGAAATAACATACATGCAAACACTTTGCCTTCCACTATTAGGAAACTGCTTAAATAAATGCTGATACAGCCGGAACCGGTTTGGCTCAGTGGATAGAGCGTCGGTCTGTGGACTGAAGTGTCCTGGGTTTGATTCCGGTCAAGGGTATGTACCTTGGTGGCAGGCACATCCCTGGTGGGGAGTGTGCAGGAGGCGGCTGGTCGATGTTTCTCTCTCATCGATGTTTCTAGCTTTCTATCCCTCTCCCTTCCTCTCTGTGAAAAATCAATAAAATATACTTTTAAAAAAAATAAATGCTGATACATCCACAAAATAGAATACCATGTAACCATAAAAGGAATAAGACAGCTTTACCTTATATAATAAAAGGGTAATATGCAAATTGACCCTAACGTTGGAACAACCAGAACGACCACTCAACCAGTCACTATGAGGTGCATTGACTACCTCTTGGCTAGCAGGCTCTGATCACCTGATGTCGAATGGGGAATCCTGGGCAGGTGGCACCAGGCAAGGCCCCACCCCACAGTCACCCCACACACAGAGGACAACCTGTGGTGGGGGCAGGACCGTGAGCAGGCAGGAATAGGAATCTCTTAGTGCTTTCCCCCGGTGGTCAGGTTCCAATCACCTGATAGCGAATGGGGAGCCACCGGTGGGGGGCGGTGAGGGGCAGGGCCAGCTGCCGCCAGCCGGGGAAGATGGCCCTGATTGCAGGCCAGGCCTGGGGTCTGTACCCTCCATGAATTTCATGCACTGGGCCTCTAATAGTGATATGAAACTATCTGCCAGATACA
The DNA here is from genome assembly GCA_963924515.1 of Vespertilio murinus. Classification (NCBI taxonomy): domain Eukaryota; kingdom Metazoa; phylum Chordata; class Mammalia; order Chiroptera; family Vespertilionidae; genus Vespertilio; species Vespertilio murinus. The sequence continues at coordinate 42,731,111 of OZ004706.1, forward strand.
CTGTGTAGTGAAAGAAACACACAGAATGATCAGTATAGTATGTCACTATTTGTGCAAACAACAACAAAAGCATTTATAATTATACTAGAGGCCCAATGCATGAAATTCATGCAAGAGTAGGCCTTCCTTCCCCTGGTTGCCGGCACCAGCTTCCCTCTGACACCCAGGACCCGGACTTCCCTGGTAGCCGCGGTGGCTTGCCTCAGCCCTCACATCCCCGGCTTCCTCCAGAAGGTTGTCCGGAAGGACGTCTGGTCGAATTAGCATATTACACTTTTATTATTTTAGATATAACTGCACTTGGTATAGACTCTATCTCAAAGAGTGTATGCCATCCTGGTTGCCTCTGGAGTCAAGGGTAGAAGAGAGCCTTAGAATTCATTGGATACTTTTAATACTTTTTGAACCTTCTACCGGTATTGTCTTTTACTGTAACAGCGACATCAACTCCAGCCCCTACACCCTGGGCTCCACCTGGGCCTCCTATATGCCCACAGCCACTGTGGTATCTGCTTGGGAGTTGAGTTTCACACGCACTTTCACAGCTATCTCTTTGTATTTGGCACTGAGCCATCCTTTTCTTCCTTGCAAGCCCAGCTTTATGTTTACACTTTTTTGCCGGTAAATAATCTCTAGAATACTGCATGGTTTCAACAAGAGGAGGCCTGAGTGGGCAGGACTAGTCTCCAGCAGAGATGTTCCCGACCCTGATGTGATCACACAAGGAGGGCAAGTCAGGATCAGGGGTTGGAGATTCTCTGCTTTGGTCTCCATCTTTCTATTTGTGCAACTGTTTAGGTTAAATTATGCTCAGGTGCTGTAATAGTTCTAAGACTCTATGAAAAACTTAGTTCCTAGTAAAGGCAATATAGAATATTGGTTACAGGCACGTTCTGTGAAGCCAGACGCATGTGGGGTTAAATTCTAGCCTTTCTACTGATTAGCTGTGTCCTTAGGCAAAATTTTAACTTCTTTGTGCCTCAGTTTCCTCATCTGTAACATGGAAATGGTGATAATAGAAATTGTCTTAAAAGGATATTGGGAAGAATGAATGAGTGACTATGTTTAAAACACTGAGAAAAGTGGCTGGTACATGTTAAGCACTACCAAATGTTGCTTATCATCATCATTATTATTGACTATTATTAATATTGATTTTTTGAAGACACAGGGATCATGAGAGGTCTGGCCTAGGTAAACTAAGTCCAAGAAGAGAATCCCTCTCTGGTATCCCTCCAAAGTATTATAACTCTAGGTAGGTTCCAGTTTCAAGTGAAGCATGACCAGAAAAGGATCTGCAGGTCTCATCCTACCTCTGACAGCTTCAATCAATCAATGCATTATTTTCAAACACTTACTTTAATACTTCAGGGCCTGAAGAGGGAGGAAATATGCAGGCTGGTCTTCATTTTGCATTCTTAACATCAGGATTGGGAGGACAAGTTTCTGAAAAATGAGGCAACTAAAAGAAGGAAGGGAGAAATTTTCATTTACTGAGATGTACAATGTGTTGTGTTAATCCCTTTGCAAAAGTATTCTTGCAAAGGGGGGGAAAGGGGGCGCAACATGAACTACATTGATTTCTACATTGTGTTCCAGCATCTTGTAAGCGCAGAAATTCTGAGAAAGACAGCAAGAGAGACTGATGGGGGTGTTTGTAAACTCTCCTAATGAGTCATCTTAGACTGCTTGTTAAATATACATATCCTCAGGCCATAATCTAAACCCACTAAATCTGAATCTCCAAGAGTGAGAGTTCTGGGAAGCTATATTTTAACATATGTATTTTTAAAATACACTTTTATTGATTTCAGAGAGGAAGGAAGAGGGAAAGAGAGAGAGATAGAAACATCAATGGTGAGAGAGAATCATTGATTGGCTGACTCCTGCACGCCCCCCCACTCCCCCCTGGGGGGTCAAGCCCAAAACCCAGGCATGTGCCCTTGACCAGAATCGAACCTGGGACCTTTCAGTTTGCAGGTCGAGGCTCTATTCAATGAGCCAAACTAGCCAGGGCGTTGGAAGCCATATTTTTAAAAGGGCTACTTCAGGCAATACTTCTCACCAGAGAAATTTTGGGAACTCTGGATTGGAGGACATCTTAAAGGAAGAGGGAAGAGAGTCCTATTTTCCACATCTGAGAGTTTCCACTTCCCTGTCGCAAAGCAAAGCAAAGGGGTGAGCTGGCTAGGAGCCAGCAGTAGGCTCCTTGCTACTTGCTCTCGTTGCCCACTTGGGGGCACAGCCGACCTTGACCTAGGAGATTACACCTCCAAATGCTTTTTTTCCTTTGAAAACCACTCCTGGAGGACTGGAGTGTGTGTGTGTGTGTGTGTGTGTGTGTGTGTGTGTGTGTGTGTGTGAGACTTGAACCACTGGCTCCATATCTAAGCACAAGGGTTGCCTGGTATTTTTAAAACCTCTGTGAGCTGTGTTCTCTCACTCACTGTGACGTCAGCAGAACCCCAAGACTGAATTATAGCTTTGCATTCAATCAAGAATCATGTATTATTCTCTAAGTTATCCATCACTGCTTCCCCACTGCTCAGAAGACAGAGTGACAGCAATACACACAATGGGCCAGCACCTCAGGTGCTTTAAACCTATCAATAATAAGCATTGTTCTCAGAAAGATTTTGCTCTGCGGAAAAGGCAGGATGGAATAGCCTTTCCAAAGACGGGCAGAGGCTTTGAAATTGTTTTCCATTAAATGTGCAAATTCTGGAGGCACAGAATTCAGTCACCACCTCATTTATGTCCTAGGGATTTGGTTTGGACTGAATTAAAAAATATATCTATTCATATTAAATACAAAATGATTATTGGATGTCCTGCTTCTCACATTTAATTGCATACAAACACTAAAATTCAATCTATGTGAAATTAATGACTTGGTGGCGAGACGGGTGTTATGTGTTTAATCAGAAACTCACGTTCAGAACACTAGAAGGCATATTAATTGAAATTTATCAAGAGGGCAGTAGGTATTTAGACACAAATGCAAATGCAAAATATATCAATACCCATGCCTGTAATTATCACTGTTGCCTCGCACATTCTAATGCCTTTAAGTAAAAATGAAATGTAATGCACATTCAGGCCATTTTAGTTATTAGAAACATTTGATATAGATATTTTATTGTTCCTTTTAAACTGGATTGAGTTATACAGTTAAACACAACAGAATATGCACTTGCAGTTGTATTGATGAATGGAGGCAATAGTAATTGGCATTCAGTACTTCCCTTGATATTATTAGCTACACATTTCTGAGTTTAGAACAAATATAAAACATTCCTTTACCCAGCTTGATTCTTTATGTAAATAATTAAAGAAAACAAGCTCTTGACACAATGGCCCCATAAATGCTATCATAATGAGACATATTTACAAATCAAATACAGCAATGACCAACGTGGTGCCTTTAAATTTGTATTCCCCATTTAGCCCCTGGGGAAATGTAATAGGTTGACACTTGTGGATCTTATTACATCACTAAGTCCAATTGGTCACACTATCTCACTGGTGGGTGACATGTTGGTCTGGCTCTCTCTAATATGGGGATTAAAATTCTCTTTTTTATTTCCTTAGCTGTATGTCTACCATTCCCTTCTCCCTAATGATCTAGATACCTTGCCTTCTTTCATATTTGAGAATCATGCCCATCCAACCTGAAAGTATGAAAAAAGTCAATGACTTGACAGTTTCCAAATATCTTTGTAGAGACTACATATCTGGAAGCTTAGCTTCATTTTTAGGCAGTCACTGGGCATGGGGCAGAGTGTGGGCGAGGCCAAGGTCATTCAGCATCTCTGAGGTCAGCGCCCTCTTCCGATGCTGCACAGGGAACGAGCGGAAGGTGACTCAGCTCTCCAGCAGACTGGGGCCAGAGCCCGCTGCCACGTGCTCACCCAGCCTCAGGAACTCCTCAGAGCTCTTGGCATCCACCGTCTCATTTAATTCTCATACCACTCTGTGAGTCGAAAATGATTTCCTTGTTTAACAAACGAGGAAACGGAGGCACAGGGCAGTTACGTAACTTGATTAAGATTCAGATATAAGGGAAAACTAGAATGAGAAAATGACAGAGAAGGGATCTGAACCCAGGACCAAAGGTTTTCAAACACACTCTGTACTGTGCTGGACTACCTTCTTTATGAATATTTATGCAATGTGTCTTCCTACAGCCTATCCTTTTTTTTTTTTTTTAATCATGGCATTGGCCATCAGGCCCTTGGCAGCCTGATTTTTTAATTCATTTCTGATGGGAAGGTTCAGAAGGTCTAGGGCAGTGGTGGGCACACTCATTAGTCAACAGAGCCAAATATTAACAGTACAACGATTGAAATTTCTTTTGAGAGCCAAATTTTTTAAACTTTTAAACTTCTTCTAGCACCACTTCTTCAAAATAGACTTGCCCAGGCCGTGGCATTTTGTGGGAGAGCCACATCCAAGGGGCCAAAGAGCCACATGGGGCTCAAGAGCCGCACTTTGCCTACCACGGGTCTAGGGAAAAAAATCAGAAGGTATTTTGTCTATTTAAAACAGGGACCTAGACAGTGGATCTCGGGGTTTTTTTCTTAGCATCCACGTTTTTACCCCATTTGTGTATATATGAACCCATACGTTTGGTTTATTAGATTTTGTTTGCACAAGCTTTCCCTCAGGGAAGGTAAGACTTCGCATTGAGTAGCATTGAGCAGTGACTCTGAGCACAGGCTCTCAAGGCGGGCTGCTCAGTTCGAAAACAAATTTCTCCACTATATTCACTCTGAGCAATGCAAGTTGCTTATGTGTTTCAATCTCTCTCTATCTGTAAAATGGGGATACTGATGACGGTGGTGGTGGTGGTGGTGGTGGTGGTGGCGGCGGCGGCAGCTAACTGTGGATTAAATGAGATAATGCAGAGACAGTGCCTGGCACCTAGGAAGAGCCTGAAAGCATCGGCTGCTGTGATTTGCATAAGCATCAGGCTTTCCACACGAGATGACACTAAGAAGTCTCACTAACCACGGGGCTCCCTTCTCACTTCCCTTCCCAGTTAACTGGGAAAATAACCAAGATTCTTAAATCCAGAGGCAGATAAAGGTCATCTTCCAGGATTAGGCTACATAAAATCCCAGGAGATTGGAAGCAGACAGATCATCTCGGGTCGTCCTTTGGCAATGCTGTGTGTGAGCTGTGTGACTTTGGGCAAGTCACATTGGGCCTTCAGTTTCTCCTTCTCTCGCACAGGGGGAAATCTACTTGCCCCCTGAGGTTCCTGCCAGGGTTAACAGTCTGCAAAGCGCCAGGCACTCATGAGCGCGCCGACTTCCAAGAGCTTGTGATCTCCGGGCCGCATCTAAACATCGCCGCCTCGCCCAGGCAGCCGGGAGCCCGGGCCATTCCTAAACTTTGCACTCGAATGACCGGAGCAGCTGCTAACACCCCTCGCGGAGCCCTACACCTCCTTAATCTGAAACCCTCATTAGCTCCCACTGCAGGCCATCTATTACCTCCCGCCCATAATGCGAGTTAATTTCTGTTGGGATCAGATGGTCATCCCCCTGGAAATTTTTATTCATATTTCTTTCCTGTTTTGTGATTCTCAATCGGAGTTTTCTAATAACAGATCATTTCTTTTTGTCTAACTTTAATCTGGTCCTGCTTGACAAGCCCCATCCTTTTCATTGAAGGGTAAGACCACTTAAAGGAAGGCCAATAAGCCCTTGCACTGCTCGGCCGGCTGGGGTGATTTGTCACCCGGTGCAGTGGTGGTCACACCAATGGATTTATCTCAAGGTAAATGGAGATGCTGAGACCCGGGACCCGGAGCTTTGATTAAGGCGCCCTTTTTGTAGTGTTGATAGATGTTGCTTGTGTTTATCTATTTGAAATGCCACTAAATCTGTGAATACAATGGAAAAAGAGAGTACTTTGCGGCTGAAAACATATTAGTGATTTATGTTTCAGTAAGAAGCACAATAAAGAGACAGAGGCTATTAAGAGCGGCTATTTTCATGAGCAATAGTTCTGCTTTAAAACATTATTAACCCCACCTTGATAAAAAACTCGCATGCATGCATAATCATGTTTGCTTACCCCTTTAGTTTGCTGCCCGGTGCGCTGGGAGCACACACTGCCCAAATATCAATAAGTTAGTCAGCAGAATATTCACAGCAACAGACACCTCAGCCAGGACTGCTCTGCATGTAAATTCTCTTTTTCAAGAGAGGGACACATAATAAACTCATCTAGGGAGCTTTGGAGTTTATGTGGACTTCGTGCTGTTCAAAGCACTCTCGAATCCTACTCCACCATCATTTGCCATATCTCCAGTCCCACTCCCACCCCCACCCCCACCCCCGGGCACTGTAGTAGAAATAACCAGTAGGGTGACACATAAAGATTATAATGCATGGATATAACTTATAGCATGAATCAATGTCATCAAGACGCACCCATTTAAATGAATAGGGTCAGATGAGAGTGCTGTATCACCCTGACTTGTGTGACAGTTACAAATGCATCACCTCGTATGCATAATAGGAGTGTACAAACCAGAAGAGATTTGTAAACTTGGTTCATTTCAAGCAGAACTGACCCCACAGGAACGGAAACAAGAGCAAAGGCAACTGGGTTGGAGCTGCCGGGGGAAAGAAGTGGATTCTGTGTTTTGTGGTTACAAAAAAAAAAATTCCTAAGGGGGATTTCGGGTCTTCTGGCCATGGCTTCTCTGGGGAACTGGGAGCAGACCGGATCTGGCCCCGCAGGCTGGCTGCTTACTCACCACGTCCACTTTTCAAGGTGCAGGGCTTGCACGGGGTAGGGTTGAAGGAGACTAGCTGGCATGGGGGATGGAGCGGAGAGTTTGCAGTGAGCGGTTCTTACCAAGCAAGTCTGGAGTCGGGGTCGAGGTGGGGGTGGGGGTTGGGGGGAGAGACAGGCGAGCTAGGCCTGGCAGAGTTCACAGTGCTCAGAGTGCAATTAAGTGTTTGGAAGGCTCTGGGCCGAGAGCTCTGATTTATTGATACGCTCCGCGGATGTCTCCGCAGCGAGGGGCGCAGTAGGAGCTGGCGGTGCCCCGGGAGGGGAGCGGGGTCTGGGGCTTGGCACCGCGGAGCGGAGAGCGCCGGGTGTGGGGCGCAGCGCTCATCAGCACAGGCCGCACCTGCACCTCATTTGCTTCCGAGAGCAGCAGCGAGCTGCGCCCGGGCCCGCCTGCGGATGGGGCGCCTTCGCTTTCATCCTCGGGATTATGACAAGTTATTAATTGCCACCATTAGCCGCAGCAGCCTGCCCGGGATCTCTGCTGCTCTCTGGAGGTGAGAAGCCGCGCGCGTCTGAACGCGGAGGGAAGGGGCGCCGCCGAGCAGCCAGCGCGGGGCAAAGCGGAGCAACAATCTGCCCAAAAGGGATTGTGAGATGGTGAATAATTTATCAGAAAACATTTTTCTTTGTCCTTCCCACAGACCCACAAATCCTCCCCAAGCGCTCTTTACCAGCCTTGCAGATAATGTACTTACACATCTCAGAGCCTGCTAAATAGACTGCGGAGGCCACCGGGTTCACCCTCCGCGCAGGCCCGGCGCGGCCTCTGCCAAGGGCCTGCTGGTGGAGGCCAGGCAATTAGACGCGTTAGCAGAGGCAGAGAGGAAAAGCTGATGATGGATGGCTGCCCGGCCTCCTTCCCGGCCCCTGCCTCCCGGATGGAACAGGTATTGCTGCTCACATGCCTTCTGTTTACTACACATAAGCCTACAACTTGGTCCCTCACCACCACAAGTCCGTACTGAGTTTCTACCATCATGGGGGGGGGTTTGCTCTGTCCCTGGCACCTGCTGGAGAAGGGCCAGGCCACATCGGCTCCACGCCACGCATGCCTTCCTGTGGCAGACGGAATGGAGAGCCGACTCTAGCGGGAGGAAAGACACAGCTCTTGCCTTTGGACCCTGAAGCGTGCGCTTATGCCAAAGGTGCAGGCTACACTATCGTGGGCTCGCCATTCCCAGATCTGCTCGAGTAGGAGGTAGTCATATCCCCTCTGTGGTTCTGGAATAACACAAGTTTGGCCACCCTCCGAGCATAGGTGACATGAGTGTCTTCTAGGTCAAGGCTTCTGTGATGCCACGATCTTCTTATCCCCTCTCTTTCAAGTCTTAGAATCTCTTAAAATGGTGCTTTGTGACCTGTCTTTCTGGGATCTGGGTGAATTTATTCAGGCATTCAATAAATTTTTAGGAAGCACGTACTATGTGTGTGCCTCAGGGATACGGTGCTGAACAGGTGTGTTTCCTGCCACGTTGGAGGACTGCTCAGATTCTGCAAAGACAGCATCCAGCCTGCAGGTGCCAGATGGGCATCGTAGCTGAGAAGAAATCAAACAAAGATGAGACAACAGGACTAGCGGTCTCCATTGTATGAGTTTGAATGTGCTTTAATGACAAGCAAAAGATATTCCAATCTTCCTGCAGTTGCTGACAGTCCCAGACTTATGGGTAAATTGCCCATAAAATACAGGAGTGCACACACACACACACACACACACACACACACACACACACTAGAAGACTAACATGTGATAGAGGCCAGAAGACCTTTTAATCCATTTATTTATTTGACTAACACATTGTGGGTACCCACATGAGTCAGGCCCCTCATACCTCCCAGCTCCTGTTCTGTAGGGGCTCACAGACCAGATAGATGGTCTAGTGTGTAAAAAATTATAATTAAGTGTGATCAGCATACCAGCTGAGGGAGGTATCAAGTGCTCCAGAAGAAGAGAAGAGGAAATGACCAGTTTAGGCTTGGGAAGGCGCAGGAGGGCATTTCCTCGGCAATGTGCTGGCTGCATCTTGACAGATGAGTAGGCCTCACCAGGAAGAAGAGTGCCAGAGAGAAAAGGTGGGGAGAGGGAAATGAAAAAAGTGGCATGTGCTCAGGGGCTGAACACCAAAAGAAGACTATTGGTTAAATAGAATCATTCATTTATCCATCCACCCATCCATCCACTCATTAACAAACAAAAAACAAAAACAAACCCCCCCCCACACACACAACCCCAAAACATTGAAGCCTACCATATTGTTAGAGACTGAATGTTTACATTGCCCTAAAATTCACATGTTGAAGGCCTAAGCCCATGTATAGCTGTAGTAGGTGTAAGAAATTAAGGTTAAATGAGGTCAGGGGTTGGGGCCAAAGACACCAGGGAGAGCTCGCTCTCTCTCTCTCTCTCTCTCTCTCTCTCTCTCTCCCCATGTTCACACATCTAGAAAAAGCCATGTGAGGACATTGTGAGAAGATAGTCATCTGTAAACCAGGAAGAGAGCTCTCACCGGAAACCAACTATGCCAGCACCTTGATCTTGGGCTTCTAGCTTCTAGAACTGTGAAAAATTTAATTTTGTTATTATAGCCCAAAATGACTAATACGCATGCTCCCAGCAATGCACCAGGCACGAAGTAATTGGAGATAAATAAGACCACTCCCTGCCCTCAAAAGCTAAGGGCTATGGGGGAAGACTGGCCAATCAACAAACAACAACCAAATGAAACATTCTGGTGGATTAGGTGATCACCTGCTTCAAATAATCATCATTTGTTTTATTACCTGAACAATTTTATCTGTTCTTTTTTTTTTTTTTAAAAAAATATATATATATTATTGATATTTTACAGAGAGGAAGGGAGAGAGACAGAGAGCTAGAAACGTCGATGAGAGAGAAACATCGACCAGTCGCCTCTTGCACACCCCCCACCGGGGATGTGCCCACAACCAAGGGTACATGCCCTTGACCGGAATCGAACTTGGGACCTTTCAGTCCACAGATCGACGCTCTACCACTGAGCCAAACCGGTTTCAGCTTATCTGATCTTAATTAAGCATATTTGAGTATAGTTGGAGGATTTGAGGGTGAGCCACTAATGCTATTTACCAATATTTCAGTTTCTTATTTGAGGTAAATACTCCCACTCACTTGAATTTAACTGGGTTGTGTGATTTGCTTTAAAAAAAATTTGTGAACAAAGATGCCAGGTGTCACTTGCAGGTAGGAACCTTTAGGAATCAATGATTTGCCCAGTTTTTTCCTCCAACATAGATAGCAACCATCAACATTCCAGGCGTGGGAGGCTCCATCCGTTCACATCTCTGCCTGGAACAATCAGAAGTAGGACACCGATGAAGAACAGGCAGCATGCGTAAAAAAATAAGCCTGTATGGTCTTAAGCCACTGAGATTTGGGCCCCACAATCTAGCCCAATATGACTACTATAAGCAAGAAGAAGTTACATTTGGACCCTAGCAGACATTCTGGGATGTTGATCTTGCTACTTGCAGCCCTAAGAGTGGCCTATTGTAAAAGGATCAAGAGATTGGACTTCCAGTTTCTGCTCTGCCTGGGCATTGCATTTATCCACCACCAAGTCATAAAATACATCAGTGGATTTCCTCACAGCAGTGAAAAGTTAAGATTTTACTTAACCATCTTCCGTTTCAGTATTACATCCTTATTCCCTATATAAGATCTGTTAGCAAAGAAGTCCCCATGAAATGTTATGTCCTTTATAGACTCACTTTGCAGCAGGGTATGCAACTATACTTTCTGGTCTTCTAGAGGATTTTGCCTTTTCATGTCCTGTTTGTGGGCCCAAGAACAGAGGGCTCTGGAATCAAGCATCTGGTTTTAAATCCTAGCTCCACCACTTACTGGCTACTTACTGGCCTTGGACAAGTTGCTTAATCTATTTTAGCCTCAATCTCCTGACCTTAAAAATGTGAATAATAATAGTACCTATCTCCTGGGGATGTTTTGTAAATTAAATGATAATGCACATGTAGGCCAATAAATAGTAATTATTATTATTAATTATTATTATTATTGGTATGATCATTACTTTCCACCATCAGGACAGGTTTAAAATCAGGTGTGAAAAGTCCATACCAGGAAGCCATGGCTGTTTTTTTTTTTTTAATTGATATTTCACAGAGAGGAAGGGAGAGAGATAGAGAGCTAGAAACATCAATGAGAAGAAGCATGGATCAGCTGCCTCTTGCACACCCCCTACTGGGGATGTGCCCGCAACCAAGGTACATGCCCTTGACCAGAATCGAACCCGGGGCCTTTCAGTCCGCAGACTGACGCTCTACCACTGAGCCAAACCAGTTTCTGCCATGGCTGTTCTTGAACAGTTCACTCAGGGATCAGCTAGAAGGCAAGGGTTTGTAATAAAAAATTATCCAGCTCGTGTCCAAGGCTTGTGACTCTCCACAGGACAGAGCTTCTTCAGGGAGAGTGAAGCATCTCCTCTGAAAGGTACTAGTTAACTAGTCCAATGGGAGCCCTGCCAAGAGAGGACCCACGTTAAACAGGTGAGGCAGCAGCGTGCTGCTCTCACAGGTTCTGGGAACTAGCTTTGTTGTGTGGCTTCTCTTAGGGATGCACAGCAACTCACTTTTGAGAAAGTTTATCTCCTTTTTAAAATATATATATATATATTTTTTTCCCACAGAATTGATTTTTCACAATTGATTTTTCACAGAGAGGAAGGGAGAAGGATAGAGTTAAGAACATCGATAAGAGAGAAACATCAATCAGCTGCCTGCTGCACACCCCCTACTGGGAATGTGCCCACAACAAAGGTACATGCCCTTGACCGGAACCGAACCTGGGACCTTTCAGTCCGCAGGCCGACGCTCTATCCACTGAGCCAAACCAGCTGGGGCTATCTCCTTTTTTAAAGTAACCTGACCACCTGTCAGAAGTGGACTTGAGAAAGAACTTGAGAGGCTGACTCTTGGCCGGACTCTTGTTTGGGTAATTACACTGGCAGTGGCTGCTTTACTCAACATGAACTTGGCTTCTAGTCCCAAACGTCTTCTGAGGCTCTGATGATGCGACGGAGACAGCTGAAGAAGTAGGAAGGGTGATTAACATACAAGCTCTGTGATGACCACTTGTAATTATGGAAATGATTTTCTATTTGAAAAAAAAAAACTGGCAACCAAGAAAAGGGAAAAATTAAAATAGTCTGCTCTGGTTAACTTCTGTCATTAATATAGAATATCCTTTAACACTGATTTTTTTAAAAAAGTTATTTTGATAAACTCCTAATGGTGTTTTCCAAGTGCCGAGATGTGCTGTGGAGCAGTGATGCAATGACCATAAGGCCTTGCCTTTCTCTACAAGGAGTTCTTAGTCATTTAATCACACAACGATCCATTCATTCAACACGTTTAACTAATCCTCATTATATGTCAGGAACAGTGTGATGCTGGCTATACCAGTACAATGGTTAACAAAACAGAAAGCTCCCTCCCCTCATGGAACTTAGGGTTCAGTGGCAAATTTTTTAAAAAGCATTCAGTAGCCGGGCTGGCATGCCTCAGTGGTTGAGTGTCAACCTATAAACCAGGAGGTCAAGGCTCAATTCCCAGTCAGGGCACATGCCCTGATTGTGGGCTTGAGCCCAAGTGTGGGGCGTGCAAGAGGCAGCTGATCAATGATTCTCTCTCGTCATTGATGTCTCTATCTCTCTCTCTCTCCTTCTCTCTTCCTCTCTGAAATCAATATGTTTTTTAAAAAGTATTCCATAACACATTGTTTTGATGTCAGCAAAGGAAAACAATGAGGACACCACCAAGGACATGTTACCAGGGAGTAACAAAGACAAAAGGCAATGCACTGAGGGAGGTGTGCGTGCAAAGGGCTTTCAGAGCACAGGAGTCAGTGATCTGTCCACGGTGACTGAGGCGGGACTGCGCTTGGGGAGATGTGCTGCCAGGGACCCAGGTGCACAGGAATGATAGAAACCAATGGATACACGTTGTAGAAGCATTTCCTCAGCATATAAACCATTAGGATCTAAAAGCCTGACTTAGTAAAAAAAATCATATTATAGTGTTTCTGTAACTGTACAGATACGCAGAGGTTGTTTCATAGATCATTTATTCTACAAATATTCAACTATTTTATAACAGGATACTTATCATTGAAGCAAGCAATTAACACAGCTTGTCTCCTCCTGCAAGCTCACTCTGACTGCTCCAGACCACCCGCCTACACCCTCCCACGAGTCTTCTGTGGTTCTTCTCTGTATTCCATCCCCCCCCCCCCAGTGCATGGCTCTACTACAGCATTTTCCGCACTTTTATAATCCCTGGGTTGTTTTGTCTTTCTCGATGTCTAGGCTGGGAATATCTTGAAGGTAGAGACTGCCTTGATTGTCTCTATATGCCTAGGGCCTCGCTGTCTTAGTTTGGGGCTCCCCAGAAGCAGACTCTAAGACAAGCATCCAAGTACAAGTAGTTTATTTGGGAGATGGTCCCGGAGGACAGCAGGAGGGGAGTGAAGAGAAATAGCAGAGGGAAAGGAGCTACTAAGAAATGTGTTCTCAAGCAAGTTACCAATCGCTCTGGAGAGCTTGGGAGGCCGTGTAGAAAGTGCCCCAGTGTTGTCTCACGCAGGTGTGAGGGGCTGGGGCATTTACCACCAATTCCCCATCTGTTGTTGGTTGAGGCTGCTCCAAGGGGCATGAGTGCTCCAGCATTTCTGGCTTGCTCGCCTCACAGATCAAACGTGTTCCTGTGCGCTGAAAAAGCCCTCATGCAGAGTAGCATGTGCTTGCTGTGAGCCAAGGGATACAGGTGTGGCACCAACAGCCTCTACTGGACTAGCTCAGTTCCTGGCACCCAGGGGCTGCAGAGGGGGCGTTGGTGGCTTAACATAACAGAACAGCCAAGCGGCACACATTGCTAAGGAACACAATTTAGGTACGGGCTCATGGGCCAACCTCATGCTCTTGACATGGCGTCAAGCAAACAGGTAACTATTAGGTCTGGAGGAAGCCTGATTACATTTGGGGCGAGGAGTGATGCTTGTTTCTGCAGCGATCCTGAACGGAATTGCTGAGAAGACCCGTGTGACTTTAACCCCTCTCTCTCCTTTGTCCAGTTCACATGTAACCAAATCCACTGTTAGTGGAGTGAGTCAGTCCATCTGTGTTTCTTCTCCTGCAGGTGTTGGAGGCTCACTCACCAGCTCTTGCTAATATGTCCTTGCTTTCTGAGAGGATCTGAGTTACAGCAGATACTACCTATGAACAACATTTAGTGCATCCAACTAATTTGTAAATTTACCCACAAAGATGAGGCCTCTACAACTGATCTTCCAGAGAGAGGACAGCCAGCCTCCTTGAACCTCCCTCATGCTTCCGGAAGTCCCTCTGGTTGCCCTTCCTGTTTAAAAGTGATGATACTGTTACTAGTCCAGGACATTCCTTGAACTGGAACTTCCTGAAGCAGAGTTTGCATGAACAGCCCCATTCAAGGCCTAACCCCATAACAACGGACTCAATCCACCCTATAACTTCAAGAAATATGACTCCAGGAAAATAAGAGTAATTCCTCCATGTTCTGGTGTATTCATTCTTGCCATTAACTTTAGGGCAGTCTAACGTAGTGGATAAGAGTACAGTTTCTGGCACCAGACTCCCTAGGTGGTGTGCCTCAGTCTCCTCGTGCATAAAATACGGATGGTAATAGTTCTCCTCTCATAGGGTTCTAATGAGCCTTAAAGGAGCTAATGCACATAGAACTCTTAGACCACTGTCTCTGAAGAGTTCCCAGCACTAGACTAGACACTGAGTGACCAAAGAATGAATTCATTAAACAACCATTTACTGAGCACCAACTCTCTGCAGGATATGGGAGTGCCACAGTGAACAAACCTGGTGCCAGCTCCTGCAGAGTCCACATGACACCTGGGAGCACAGGGAGCAGGGCGGACAAAGACCCTCTGGCAGGTCCTGGGAATGAGGACGATGCTAAGACCTGGGCACTGGTGGTCAGGCAAAGCAGGTTCCAGGCGGGCATTGGCACATGCCTTATTCTAGAAGTGAGGGATGGCATACCAGAGACACAGAGGGTCACTGTGGCTGTGATGTGGAGGAGAGGGATGATGAAGGGCAGCCTGGAGAGGAAGGCAAAGAGGCAGGTCAGGAAGTGCTGCTCTCTCTCCTTGGAACAAATAGTGGGAGGGAAGGAGGAAATACAGCATTTTTAAATTTTTTTTTTTTACTTCTTCCCACTCTTTTGACACTTCTCCCACGTGGCCTGACATTGCAAATTCCTGAGGGCAGGAACCATGGGTCTTCTATTTCTTTGAATCCTTCCTAGCCACTGCCAACTCTTGGAAACCAGGCCCCGCACTAGCCATTGTTTAGAACCGCTTACACAATCCAAGTTCCAGTGTTACTCTCTCTAGTCTGAGGAGCTGTCTCCATCACCTGCTGGGGACCCTGACACTCAGCCCTGCTCTTTCAGAGCTCCCCGTCACCTTGGACGCACTCCTCCCTCCACCCCTGAGGCTACAACCAAAGCTTCTCAATGCGCTTTATCTCTTTACCTGGGACACTAGCTCCTAATTTGCTCCTTCATCCCCTACAGCAGTGTTTCCCAAACTTTTGACATATGTGTACCCCTTCTATAATTTTAGTAACACTGAGTACTCCTCGTAAAAAAAAAGGATGTATTTTAATAACAATCAAAATATTTTTCTTTTTTCTTTTTTTTGGTACATACACAAAATAATAAACAAAAACTAAAATTATTCATAATAAAAGATAAATAAAAGTTATATTATAAATAACATTTATTTGCACACCGGACCATCTCACGCCTCACAACGTGTACCCCCACCAAACTCTTCCCATACCCCTAGGGGTATGCGTACCACACTTTGGGAAACACTGCCCTACAGCAATTTTATCACCCACCAGACCCTCCTTTCCACTCCAGTGCAAATGCCTGGTCTAGATCAACTGTCTTACCTTCTTTCCCTTTAGACATAGTGCAGTGGAACAGCAGTGGCTTTGGAGTCACAGATCTTTGAGACCTAGGAGACATGTATCAGCAGTAATCACTAAAAGAGAGCAAGCCATTCTGAAGTTTTCTCTAGAGCAACATGTGTACAGCATCCAGAACAATTAGGTCCTGATTGCCAGGCCAAATTTCCATCAAGACCCCCATGAGTCCAAACCCCTGGAGCTTTGCTCAAGTCACCGATGGAAGCAGCAGCAGCAGCCCAGCCCTCTGATGGGATCCCAGCCGTATAATGAGTATGAGTCCATTCATTGTCATAGGCCTGGGCCTGTGCGTATGAGAGAAAGAGTGAGGGACAAGGAAACAAATTAACAAGTGTAAACTGAGAAAGGGAGAGCGATTAAAACCACTTAAAAGTCACGAATATAATTACAGGACCTTCTTAACTACTCCAAGTTTGGGAAACCCAAACCGAGCGCAGGCAAACTTAATGACTCTGGGTACTGGCTACACCTTAGGGAGAGCTATGAAGGGCACTGGCTGTCAATTATTCTCTCCCTCTCTCCTTCCCTCCCTCCCTTCCTCCCTCCCTCCCTCCCTTCTTCCTTTCCTCTCTCCTTCTTTCCCTTCCTCCCTCCATTTCTTTATCTCTCTCTCTCCTGCAATCTCTCTCTCCTTTCCTCTCTCCCTGTCCCCCCCCCCCCCCTACCTGGGCACCTAAGAGTGGAGGATGGAAGGAAGGAAGAGAGGTCTGTTCTGTTGACTCACCGCCTGCGGTACATGCCCAGGACTCCGCCAGCTGCTTCCCATTCATCAGCTGGGTGTCTGGAGCACGTGTGTTGGCAGCAGACAGCCTGGCCACCCTGGGCCAACCTGAGCAAGCGGCCTCCATTTCTTTAGGTGTAAAATAGCATTTAGGTGATTGGGAGAGTAAACAAGACAATGTCTATAAAGTCCTAGGCATACAAATGAAGTGCTCAGTAGTCTCTTCACATTGTTTCACGTTTTGTCATCACTGGGTGAAGAAGGGCTCTCCTCCCATTTTGTGGAGGAAGACACTGGCGTCAGGGACTTTAAGTGGACACTACACTCCACGGAGGTGAAGGCCACGTCCACCGCAGTCACGATACACACAGTTAGGATATGAGAGGCTTCCCTCCCTAACTATCTGTGGATGAGGGGGGATTCACGTTCAACCTGACTGACCCAGAGTCCTTTCCGGTGCCATGTTGCTATTCCCAATCTGTTGTATTTGTGGGTAGACATAGAAGAGGAGTTAAAGTCCAGGCTCAGAAGCCAAACAGCCAGAGTTCAAGTCCCAATTTATAGAACTGTTTTGTGAGCCAACTACTGATATATTTTTCATGTCTTTCCCCCACTACCCCCCTGAGTCACTTACTCTTTTTTTGATATCTATCCCTTAGCATCTCAAAGAGAACAAGGAAAAATAATTATTTGGGGGGCCAGAGCCTTTAAAAAAAAGAGCCCAGTGTCCGGAAGCCAGAATAGTGGTGAGAGAAAAGAAAGACCTCAGGGACAGAGTTAGGGTGGCCGGTCTGGGGGCTGTTTTGTTAGATGGGAACAAAAACAGCAAAAGGAAAGAACTTCGGGGAGGGAGCTAATAGTTATAGTGAACCTATGGAACACTCACTGTCCTTTGTGGTATCTCATCTACTCCTCATAAGAGTTCTGGCAGGACGATTCCCATTTTACAGGGAAGGGAACTGAGGGTCAGAAAGGTTAAGCACTTTTGCCAGTTTAACCTGTCCTGTTAAAAGGGAAAACAAAGCTAGTCAAGTTAGTTTGACTCCAAAGATCAGGCTCTTTCCACAAGTACCTCTCTTTAAGGTAAAAGAAAAAAAATCACTGATTTGTCAAGTTTTTAAGTTTACTAAAAAGTAAACTTCTGGTGTTTCCTGGGAAGTGATTTCTCTCTGTTTGGAAAGAACACTCGTGCTCATGTTCTGCTCTCCCTTCCATGACCTCCTTTTAATACTACACACCCACAATGTCACGTGGCATTGTAGGTCCCCGCAATTTTATTCTATGGTCAGGCCACAAATTTGAGACTACTTTTAAAAAAGAATCCTTTGTGCCCAACATGAATTTTTGAAGCAGATAGGTATAAATAAGCATATTTTTTTATTATTTTAAAATATCACATTGATTCTGTTTCAGTTAGCATGCGGTAAGTAGGCACGAAGTCAGAGTGCTGGCTTCAAGATTGAACCCTTGAAGTTTAAAGGCAATCTGCAGGGAAGCTAAATCTAACAGCCATGAGACCGAAACAGCACAATCACTTCACAGGGGCTTTTCCAGGCGGCTCCGGAATTCAAGCGTCCAAGTTCAGCCGTGTAATAAAGAGAGTTTATGATGGTTTTCCAATAGAGGTGGAAGACGGAGAAGAGAGTGCTTTTATGAGTGAGCATCCTGAAACCAAAAGCCTCATGGGGAGCGTTTACTAGGTGTGGAAAGTTTGTTTTGAAGAGAATGGACACTAAACCATAAAGAGAACAAAATCCCTCGTTAACTCAAGCAGCCCTAGAAACATGCATTGACTCACTTATTCATTCATTCATTATTCCGACAGCTTTTATTGAGTACCTACTATAATGGCAAGCAAATGCCAAGCACAGGAGATACAAAGCTAACTAAGGCAGGCTTCATGCCCCGAAGAAAAGCTTATCATCTGAGGGGTAAGACAAATGTGTGAACAGTGATTATCATGCAAATGCTCTATTTGAGACTTTCACACTAAGAGCAACAATAGCTAATGTTCATTGGGTGCTTACAACATGCCTTACCTGGCTTTAAACACTTGCTATGGTATGAACTTATTTATTCCTTACAGCAGCCCTATGAAGTAGACACTGTTAGGAATGCCACTTTACAGATGGGGGTTGACAAGGTGCGACCTGGGAAAGATATTGAAGGGATCTGCAGGTGTCCTGGATCCGAAAGAAGGACCAGGAGTGTGGGAACAGGGAAGCGCGTTCTTCACACAGGGAACAGCACAGCCAAGACAGAAAGGAGCCCAGAAGCATGGTGTCTCCAGGGAACTAAGAGTAAGTCTGAGACTACAGTACTAGGGAGTCAGAGACGAGACAGGCTGTGAAGGGCTTTATGGGACACGATAAGGAGTGTGGATGATAAGGAACCAAATGAGGATCCTAAGCAAAGGACTCAAGATAACTTTGCAATTAATTTTGCAGAGTGCACTACAAGGGGAGAAGATTTAAAGTAGGGACAATACCTTATTTACCCGAAAATAAGACATCCTCCGAAAATAAGACCTACTCACAGGTTTCCTTCTGAGTGAAATATAAGGCATCCCCCCCCGGAAAATAAGGCCCCCAGGCTCTGTCTCAGAATGAAAATTAATTTACCGTAAACTGGTTGCTAGGGCCGTCACTGGCGTCTAGCAACCAGTGACGTTACACCGAGTCCTGACGTCACTGCTGTGTGAATGGAGAGAAATCAGCGTGGAAACTTTGTGAAACCTAAACTGCAAGAAGTTGTCACTTGGGTGAAGAATTCATGGGAGAAAATCACTGACAGTTGCATTGCAAATGCACTGCGAGCAGGCTACCTTGACAAGAAGTACTCATTTAAAGACAGTGCTATTGCTAAACATGAGAGATTTGGTCCACTGATTCTGAAAGAAATGGAGTCACAAGAAATTCACCAGGAAATTCAGGAATTGGATTTTTATGATGATGTTCCAGAAGATTATGATATGATTGTCATTGAATAAATGAGTAAATTCTTGATAATGTAGGATTCACAGTTTGTCTGGTTTATGTTGACAACTACCGTACTACCGTACCATATTCAGGTAATAAATTTCCTTTATTTTCATTTAACAATAAATGTGTACCGTATTCTTCTTCATGGAAAAATAAGACACCCCCTGAAAATAAGACCTAGCGCATCTTTGGGAGCAAAAATTAATATAAGACACTGTCATATTTTCGGGGAAACAGGGTAGTTAGGAGGCTAATCTAGTAATGGAGAGGAGAGATGGGATCTATTGATAGGATGATGCCAAGGGGATTTGAGCAATTTTATAAATACAGCATTTAGTTCTATGTCTGGTTATGACTCTAGGTAGGAAGTATCAACATACTAATCCTTGGATTGGTAGGCAATACAAACATTTTGTCAAATGACTTTTTTTGAGCGAACCTGGACTCATTCATTCATTTTTGCCTGACAAACACTAGTGCACATTTTAAAAGGGCCTTATGTGGTACCTGGTACATAGTAGATGCTGAAAATTACACATCTGTACATACACTGGCCTAATAGTTCTGTCCAAATTTAAGGAAATTGAGAGTCTTCCCTTGGCATAAAACATCTCTCCTTAATCTCTCATTGTGTTTCATATATTACCTCTGCCGTCCTCTTTTAGCAACGGAGAAACTGGGCAACAGAGATTCCAAGTTACCTGCCCAACACCACACAGCAAGATGTATGAGAAATGTTCAATATTTATATATCCATCATATGTTCCCTTCTAATGTAGCTTCTCCTTCCACTTCCAAAGAGAATTGGAAGATTGTGGAGAAAGAGGGAAAACAATTTCTGCATAAAATAAAACATTAAAAAAAACAAAAAACAAATGTGGCCTAATTTCCAATCCATGTCTCCACCTTCAGCTTTGAAAGAAAGAAAAAAAAAGGTTAAAATGCAATTCTCCAAAACGAAGTTATTCGATAGAGGAATATTAACCTCCTCACCCCTTGTACTCTGACTCGTTTTATCTCCTTTTCATTTTTGTTTGTGGGTCTCTTCATTTTGGTGAGGCCAGGCATGTTGCTAGGTAACCAGTCCATCACGGGCCAGCATGCTAGTTTGTCTGGCTGGCCCCGGTGGCAGACTTCCCTAGCGCTAGCTGCCGGCAATGCAGTCTCTTACATAAAGCATTTATCACCGAGCAGGCACCGTAATGGCCACTCAGTGGAGGGGAAATTGAGCTGACCCGAAGGCCAAAGCTGTTAGGGAGACTGGTGGGAAGGGTAAGAGGGTCACAACACCCTTTTCCCACCCACTTAGTGGGCAGTGAGCACTAGCACAGCCCAGCCACTGTTTTCACTAACGTATCCTGAGGCTTTGCACCTGAAATAAATGTTTGCTTGACATTAAAGATTTAAAAAAAAAAAGGAAAAAAAAGAGGCAAAAAAATAAAATCGGTTTGCTCCAAGAACAATGAGCTATGTGATTTAAAGTTAACCAAAGTTTCCTCAAGATTTGATTTTTTTTTGGTAGTTACACTGAGAGGAGGTTTGCAGAGGAAGTGGGGTGGTTCTCAATAATTTGTATGTATACTCTGACTGTGGTCATACAAACGTTTATTTACCCAGATCCTTAAATATGAAAGTAGAGAAATCAAAATCTCTGTGCTTTTTAGTGTTCATTTTTGTTTATTTTTCTCCTATAAATGGCACCAGCTTTACAAGTATCAAATGCTGGTCATCACCAATTTTCCATGTTCTGTGTAATCACATGATGGCCACTTCTTTCAATATTTACTTATATTTAGCTTGATATTAAGTTTAAAATGCAAACCAGGAATTTTTTAAAAAATGTACTCAATTGGCAATATTGAATAATAATAATTTTGGATGCAGTAATTACCTATACAATATTATAGATCTTTTCTGGAAACATTCAGATTTCTTGGTCTTTTATGTGAATAGATACAGAAAAAAAGAAAAATGGCATTACAGAAATAAAAAAACATACACGAATAATGCATGTAAGGATAAAGATCATTATAAATAGTGAGAAGGTTATACACAACTATATTTTACATTAGCAGGGGAGAAATCTTGGCAAACTTCAATTGTGTGTGTGTGTGTGTGTGTGTGTGTGTGTGTGGCAGAGGGGGGGTAGGGGGGGAAATTCCTGCCCCAGACGTTTCCCTTTTTCTTTTTCCCTATGCTTCTGATGTGGGCACTACCAGGGGCACTTGCTGCCCTCATCAGTGAATCAAGACGAGCAGGTTCTCTCTGAGAATTCTTGCACACCAGGACAATAGCTGTCAAGATGTTTGTTTTTCTTTTTTTTTAAATATATTTTATTGATATTTTACAGAGAGAAAGGGGAGGGATAGAGAGCTAGAAACGTCGATCAGAGAAAAACATTGACCAGCTGCCTCTTGCACACCCCCAATTGGGGATGTGCCCGCAACCAATGTACATGCCCTTGACGGGAATCGAACCCAGGACCTTTTTGTCCGCAGACCAATGCTCTACCACTGAGTCAAACCGGTTTTGGCTGTTTGTTTTTCTTAATCAACTAGTCTCTGTATCATTTGTGTTAGAATTGGACAATTATATATAAAATTAGATAAGGGCTTTTAAATGTTCTTGCATGAAAAAGTAAGCACTAAAAATTATCCAGAATTTCATTTTTTATTATCTTTGTTATTAAACAATGTGTGATCTCAATGTTCTTCTTTACTAGGGTGTAAACTCTTCTAACTCTTCTTCTTCTTCTTTTTTTTTTTTTTCAAATGTGGACCACATAACCACCCATCAGAAATCCTCACTCTAAGTGTATCAACAGCGTGAGTTTGGCCACATGGCTTCCTTTCTCTAAGTCCTCATTTTCCCACCAGAGAAGAAGGGAAGGTAATATCTGCCCCAACTTATCTCCCTGAATAGTTGAGGGGATCAGACAAGTTGTTAGCTTTAGAACACTATACAGACATGAAACAACAATTTTATTACTGTGGAAATTAAAAGGTTTGGGGAAACTTAAAGGATGAGGTAGGTTTTCAATAGCATTCAATATTCTCTCATTTTGGATAGATTTAGGCTTCTTGCCTTGGTGAGATGCAAAGTTACAAGCCCATTACAGCTTGTGTTCTTTTGGGCCAATTAGCCTTATTTTTTTATTTTTTATTTTTAATATATTTTATTGATATTTATAGAGAGGAAGGGAGAGAGATAGAGAGCTAGAAAAGTCGATGAGAGAGAAACATCAACCAGCTGCCTCTTGCACACCCCCTACTGGGGATGTGCCCGCAACCAATGTACATTCCTTTGACTGGAATCGAACCCGGGACCTTTCAGTCCGCAGACCAACGCTCTACCACTGAGCCAAACCAGTTTTGGCTAGCCTTATTTTATGCATAGACAAGAGGAATTGCTGTGGCTTCTCTTCAGAAATGGGGCAGAGTTAAGAGCACAAGAAGGACCCTTTTCCTCACGCGGGCTCCCCTGCCTTCAAACAACAATATTTAACCAACAAAAGAAGAGACCAAGTCAATCTCAGTTTTAGTGATTCCCTTGAAAGTCATCAAATAAAAACGTGAACTTTAAAATTGATCAGAATTAATTTCACTGACACTGTATCATAACATATATCTCTTCAGAGACTCATTTGTTGGGCTGCAGATGCAAAGAAAGTAAGGCAAGAAATAAATCAGAATACAATAAGGCAATTAGACTTTTGCCATTGATAGAATACTAAAAATGTCTGATTTATCAAAGCATCAACAAACAGAAGTAAACACAAGTCTTATATTTTCTTACAAAACACCTAGAGAGGAAGATTAAAATAATAACCACAGCCATATGTATCAATAAATTTAATTTATACATATCGCTTCATTGCCAAAAGATGCTCTTTCATTTGCTCATTTGATGAGTGCAACAGGAAGGGATGATTTACCAATACAAATGCCACTCTGACATATAACTGCTATTCTCCTCGCTGTGGACCTTTCCCCACCCAGAGGAGAGAGCTCTACTGAATCTGAAGTACTGCTTACTCAGTGAAATGTCTTAGTGTTTTCCTGTTGTCATGATCTTCCATCTGAAATTAAATAGATGTATTCATTGTGGTTTTCTGCATAGTGATCTCAGTCCCAGTGTGGTTTCAGCAAGAATAATAGTTACCTGTGTCAGGCATTGTCCTACGTGCTTACATATATTATCTCATTTCATCCTGACTGCAGCCCTATGAAGTTGATACTATTATTATCACCATTTACAGTCTGATAGAAAAATGGCAACTCGCTTTTAATAAATGTCCAAGTCAATATTTGGACCCAGGCTGGTCGAACTCCAAAATATGTGCTCATCATCACTACAGTGTAATTACTTCAAAACATGTACTTGAAGGTCTTGGGAATCAAATTTTTTTCAAAACAAATGGTGATGCTAATTATAGAAACTGTATAAGGTCGTGCAGGCTAATTTATGCATAAAAAGTTTAATTTTGATAAAAGAATTTTAATGGTGAAAGAACCGCAGGAGCCACTGAAATTAAACCTTCATTTCTCAGGTGAAGAAGTGATTATGACAGTGCATGATTTACCTAGAAGCACATCTAAGGTTATAAAATGGAACTATGATTTGGTGATTGTTCCATTAAGATGTTGCCGTATACTTGCCTCAAAGGGCTACCATATTGAAAATATTATTCAGTACAAAACACTTCTACCTATACAAAACACATCTGCAAAATATGGGAGAGCCATATTAGAAGTCAGAGGAAATCAACCGATTTCATTCTACACTAGCCTCTTGCATGCCAGCCCCATGTCAGGTACTGGAACATAGCAATGAAGTGCTTTTAATCTGGGCTTTGCACCATACTAAAAATCATAGAAATTCTTATGGATTTTAAGTAATTTACTAGAAATTTAATTTCAAAACCTAGAGAAAGCCTGAGGTTAATCTAATAATAATTTATGTGAACATTAAAACCAATGGTAATTCCTGAGTGTGGCAAAGGTCAACTTCACCAGCAGGGGAAATGTCTGAAACCATTTTCCCCTTGGAGGTGGTGATGAAAGCAAACTTCTTAGACCAAATGCCCCTTCCAAACATCATCAACAACAATCTACCATAGGAAATGTTGAACTGCTTTGTGATCCTGTCCCCAAATAGTCAATTAAGCAAGATTCCCTAAAAGATCTGGCAGGTGAAATCATCATATCTGTATATATAAAAGGCTAAGTGACCAACTGTATGTCCATCCTATCATCCGACCAACTGACCAGCCAGCAGGTACATATGATACACACTGGCAATCAATATATATATATATATATATATATATATATATATATATATATATAAGTGACCAAATAATTGAATGACCAAACGGCCAAATGACCAGTCGACCGGTTGCTGTGACACACACTGACCACCGGGGGCAGACACTCAATGCAGGAGCTGCCTTCTGGTGGTCAGTGCACTCCCACAGCCAACCTCCTATAGCCATCCAACCTCCTGCCATCCCTCCCCTGAGATAGCTGGCCCCCCAGATTGGCCCCAATCACCTGCCAGGGACCCCACCCATGTACAAATTTGTGCAATGGGCCTCTGGTTTAAAAATAAATGTTGACTCACGCATACGCAATACATATAAAGCTTTTGCTGGTGCCAATTGCATGCATGTGTTTTGATCTGTTATTGTCGATAGTGAATTTTTTGTTGTTGTTAACATTCTAAAGCTGAAAGAAAGTGGTGTCATCGACAGAATATGTCTGAATACTAAGTATTGGTGTACCTCTGAAGATGAAAGAAACCAGTGTCGAATTTCTTAATAGTATTACTCCTTCAGAAATGCCATGTCATAAATTAAAATTGAAAGTAAGTGCAATCCTTATGTTACTGAGAAATCTTAATAGTAAATGGGGTCTTTGTGATGGATTTATTATCACAAGATTGTGACCTAACATTATCGAAGCTGAAGTATTAACAGGATCTGCGGAAGGAGAGGTTGTTTTGATTCCAAGAATTGATTTGTCCCTGTCTGACACTGGCCTCCCATTTAAATTAATTCAAAGACAGTTTCCTGTGATGCCAGCATTTGCAATGACTATTAATAAATCACAAGGACAAACTCAGGGTAGGAATATTCCTACCTGAACCCATTTTCAGATACAGTCAGTTATATGTTGCTTTCTCTCAAGTTCGAAGAGTGTGTGACATTAAAGTTAAAGTTGTAAGTACTTCATCACAAGGGAAATTAGTCAAGCACTTTGAAAGTGTTTTTACTATTAATGTGGTATACAGGGAGATATTAGAATAAGCTTAATCAATTTATCAGTCATTGTTTTTATCAGTGTTGTTTTTATATCATGTCTTTATTGTTATTATATCATGTTCTTATTGTTTATTTATTAATCAATTTATATATTATTTTCATATACATTTTACTAATTTTCTTTCATCTCTGACATTTCTATTATAGAAAAAGGGCAAATAGTGATAGTAAAATATTACTTCTAATTAATTTCCTTTCAATGTGCATGAATCTGTGCACTGGGCCACTAGTGATTATATAAAAAGAGATTCAAAGAAATAATAATCAAACAATCAACAAATTTTGAAGCAATGAAAAGAGAATGTCTATAAATAGCAGTATGCATAAACTCAACCAGTTCAATCTTCTGGTGAGCAAATCTGGAGTTTCAGTATTTGTCCAAAGTCATACAGCATGATAGGGGAAGAACCAGGCGTAGAACCCAGATCCCTTTATCCACTTCCATGCTTTTGCCACAACCTCAGGTTGCTTGTACAAATATCAATGCATAGTATATACATAATAAGACAGAAAAGAAGTAGGAAATTGGCACACTTGTTTGATTATGTGTATATGCCAAGATGGAATAAAGCTCACAGTACAAGTTCAGTCTGATTTTTATAATAAAGCTACAAATTCCTAATTTCAAAGTTACTTTGAACATGTGGACAAGAAATTTTCATACTAGGCACATAATGAGAAACACTGTCATATCAGCTATTGACACGAACCTATCAGCATTAAAATGTAAGACATAAACTGTTCAGTGCACTGTCTTTAATACCTAACATTTTCCTCCACACAGTATAGAATGACCCAAATTTGTCATCAGCACAATAGGTAGCTTATCATAAATGCCCTCAAATGTTCAAATTACTCTGCCTGTCATGGAAAGTCAAATGAAGAGAAAACAAAGATTGGAAATATTATGATATTTTGAAAGTGACAGTTTCTTTGCGGTTGACTTTCTGTATTATGAATTCCTCGGGATGGAGATTTTCTTCTTCATTTGGCACATTTATCAGCTGCAAACTATTACATGTCTGTGTAAAGATTAGCAATAAAGAAATCCCAAGTATATGAAATAGAAACCAACATGTAGTAAGAAATTCAATAACATATTTATTAAATGAATGAATGATTATTTTCTTCAATCACTTTCCATCTGATACCAGGCAAACTGCATTTACAAAAAGGTACAGTATTGTGTTTTGTTTTTTAATATATTTTATTGATTTTTTTACAGAGAGGACGAGAGAAGGATAGAGAGTTAGAAACATTAATGAGAGAGAATCATTGATCAGCTGCCTCTTGCATATCCCCTACTGGGGATGTGCCCACAACCAAGGTAAGTGCCTTTGACAGGAATCAAACCCAGGACCCTTCAGTCCCTAGGCTGACGCTCAATCCACTGAGCCAAACCGATTTTGGCTACAGTATTATTTTAAATAAGTAATATTTGAGTTTTCTTGAGGAGAATAAGTTCTCTCTAATTCATACTTCAAAATATAATAACTCTATATTACAATAATAAAATTATGTAATGGTGTTCTGTCACACTTTTTTTTTCTTCCAGTAGGATACCATTCTTTTTTTTCTTTTAATTTATCTTTATTGTTGAAAGTATAACAGATGTCTCCCTTTTCCCCCTCATTGCCCCTCAAATGAGCACAAACTAGAATTTAAAACAGTGTTAGAAATAGAAGAGTCTAATTATCTTATATCTTCTTAAAATATCAATTACCAGGACTCCAATGACCTCTAATATCTTAATGATGACCATGAAGTTGAAATTTAAGAAATGATAGTTGAGCCTTGGACAAGGCAGGAGTTCAGTGGTGGGGGTGGGGGTGGGGGAGAGAACGGGTAGGTTTGACCCCCATGCAGTCGAAAATCAACTCTAACTTTTGACTCTAAGTAATCCTTATAATACAGAAATATAGTCATCAAACCTCCAGGTCAACAATTTATTCAACAAACATTTCTTTTTTAAAAAAAATATTTTTTAATGATTTTTTTTTTTTTTTACAGAGAGGAAGAGAAAGGGATAGAGAGTCAGAAACATGGATGGCAGAGAAACATCGATCAGCTGCCTGCTGTACACCTCCTACTGGAGATGTGCCTGCAACCAAGGTACATGTCCTTGACTGGAATCAAACCTGGGACCTTTCAGTCCACAGGCCTATGTTCTATCCACTGTGCCAAACCAGTTAGGGCTCCTTCCTTCCTTCCTTTCTTTCTTCCTTTCTTTCTTTCTTTCTTTCTTTCTTTCTTTCTTTCTTTCTTTCTTTCTTTCTTTCTTTCTTTCTTTCTCTCTCTCTTTCTTTCTTTCTTTCTTCCTTTCTTTCTTTCTTTTTTATGGGAAAAATGTATTCATTGATTGAACGGCTCTATAATATAGCATCAATTTTATAATATTAAAGAAATATGGGGCTACTTCTTGAAAGTATTAAAAAAATATTAAGTGACTGTGGAACTAACAGTTCTTCCAGTTGCCATAGGATTCAAAAATATTATTAATTTATCTGGTCAGCAAACATTTCTTGAGTAACTACCATGTGCCATGGTATATTTTAAAATAAATAAAACATAGTACCTGCCCTCATAAGCAAATTCTGTATTGTTCCAGTGAAAATTAAATGGAAATGATAAGTTATGTTATTAGAATAGATAAGACATATTAACAATGGTAGACCAATGGCTGGGATGGACAGATTGGTCTATCCCAGGTGTAAGCATTATCTGTAGAGAATTTAAAAACCTGAGCACATCTTGGTCTACTCTTATCACCATTCACCAGCAATTCTAAATAATGATTGTATTGGGTTGAATGGTGCCTTCCCCATTCATGTTCTTCCCAGAAACTCAGAATGTGATGCTCCCTGGAAATAGGGTTGTTGCAGACGTACTGAGTTAAGATGAGGTCATACTAGAGTAGGGTGGGTCCTTAATCCAATGACTGGTGTCCTTATTTTCTTAATGGTGTATTATTTCTCCAAATGAAGAAGAGGGAAAGAAACACTGAGGCAGACACGGATGAGGAGGTAAGACCATAGGACTGTGATGTATTGGACGGATGTATCTACAAGCCAAGGAACAGCAAGGATTGCCAGCAACTGCCTGAAGCTCAGAGAGAGGGATGGAGAAGACTCTTCCTCGGTGCCTCTAGAAAGAACCAACCTTGGTTTCTGGATTTCAGATTTTGAGCCTCCAGAACTGTAAGTCAATAAACTCCTCTTTAAAAGGAAAAAAAAAAAAAAAAAAAAGCTGCTCAGTTCAAGATACTTGTATAGCACCCCTGGAAAATCAATACAATGACCATTCTTAAACCCTGCCCTCTTTATATACCAATAAGTATAAGTAATAAAATATTATAGTTATTAAAGTACTAGAGGCCCAGTGCATGAAATCTGTGCATGAGGAGGAGGGTCCCTCAGCCTGGCCTGCACCCTTTCCAATCTGGGACCCCTCAGAGGCTATGGGATCAGGCATAAACCAGCAATCAGACATAGCCGCTCACCTGCCTGCCTGTCTGATCACCCCTAACTGCCCACCCCTGCCAGCCTTATCATCTCTAACTGCTCTCTCCTTCAGGTCTGATCGCCCTTAACCACCCCTGCCTCAGCCCCCACCACTGTGGCTTTGTCCGGAAGGAAGGCAGGATGACTGGAAGATGTCCAGTCGACTCAGTCTAATTAGCATATTACCCTTTTATTAGTATAGATACCTTGTGACTTGTAAGTAGAAAAATAGCCTGGAAGTTGAAAGAGACATACAAATGTGTACATAATTCAATACAATATGGTAAGGACTGTGATGGAGCTGTACATAGCTATGAATGGATCACAAAGAAGGTGGGGATCGAGGCCTGTACAAAGGGCAAGTTCAGGAAAAAGCCAATGAGTCCAATTTTCCTGGGATAGGTCATTGTGTGAAGGAAAAGAAAGGGGTGGAAAGGTGAGGCTCTACTCATAGACTGCCTTTAAAAATGAGGCTTTATCTGGTGCTCTGAACTCTCACTAGTCAAAGCAGAATTGGCATTCCTGGAAGCTTGTTAGAAATGCAGAAACCACTCTGAGAAACACTGCCCTATGCCCTTCCTACTGAGACTGTGGTCCTGGGACCAACAGCATCTGTATCACCTGGATGCTTGTTAGAAGGTGGACCCACCCAGACATAGCAAAGCAGAATCGCGCCTAACAGGATGCCCCGCTGACTCATTTGTATGCTGAAGTTGGGAAACATTGTTCCAGGAGCTATTATGCCTCTGTTGAGTCATGAAGAGAGGAAGTAAATGGGTGAGAAGCTGGTGAAGGTGGGAGGGTCTTCAGAAGGAACAGCTTAAGCAAAGACATTGAGGAATAACAGCAGCAGCAACAACAACAACAACAACAACAAAATGGCAGCTCAATATCCAGGCCCAGTGCTACACTTTATATGTACTTGTCTTTTCATCTCCCTAGCCACCCTGTGGTTTTGTTATACTGTTTTTCAGAAAACAGAGACAAGAGAGCATTATGCTGAGTGAAATAAGCCAGTCAATGAAAGAAAAACACCATATGATCTCACTCATTTATGGATAATAAGGAACATTATAAACTGATAAACAAAAGGATAGATACAGAGACAGTAAAAGAAACAGACTATCAAATTACAGCAGGGAGGGTAGGGAGATATGGGGGAGATAAGAGATCAACCGAAGGACTTGTATACATGCATATAAGCATAACCAATGGACGAAAAACTCTGGAGAGGGAGGGCATGTATGGGAGAAGGGGTGGGGTGTGGATTGATAAGGTATGTGCACATATAATACCTTAATTTAAAAAATTAGGGGGAAAAAAAAACGGTGGATACCAGCCAATGTCACACAGCTAGCAAATACTAGAGAGGGGATCTGGACCTAGGATTCCTCAGCTCCTGTCTAATATCCCAGACCTACATGACTTCACATAGCAAATTCCCTCTACCTGGAAAACCCTTCTTAATCTGTTAAAATCACATGCATTCTTCCAGACCCAGCTCAAAAGTCACCTCCCCTGTGTCCTCCTTTCTAGTTTCCCAGTCAGTTACACACGCTTTCGGTCTCACTAGTATCTCTTTTATAACATAACTAGAGGACTGGTGCATGAAACTCGTGCACGAGGTTGGGAGCCTCAGCCCAGCCTGCACCCTCTCTAATATGGGACCCCTTGGACATCCCTCTCACAATCCAGGACTGCTGGCTCCTAACCACTCACCTGACTGCCTGATCACCCCTAACTGCTCTCCCCTGCCAGCCTGATTGCCCCTAACTTGGCCCCTGCCACCGTGGCTTTGTTTAGAAGGACATCCAGAAGATGTCAGGTCTACCCAGTCTAATTAGCATAACCCTTTAGTTAGTATAGATCATCGAAGTTGTCATGGTCTGGTTTATGTGGTGTTTGTCTTTCCCCTTCTCATCCCACACAGAACATGAGGCATGTGTCATTAATCTTAGTCTTCCCACTAGACACTTAATATTTGGGCTTAATACCTAGCAGACATGAATACACATTTGTTAAAGTTGGCCCTGGGGGTCAAGTCTGGTTGTGTCCTTGACTAACTGGGTGAACCTGAGCAAATTCTTGGACCCCTCTGTCTTTGGTGTTCTCCTCAGTAAAATGGCAATGATGAAAACTACTCATAACGTTGCAGCAATGATTAATGAGATGATTTAACAGGAACACATGATAAATACCTTTTAAAGGAATAAAATAAAAGAGTAAGGTACCCTGGTGTAAAAGTAAACACTAGTAATCAAAGCTACCACTTATTATGTGCTAGGCCCTGTTTTAGGTAGGGTATATACATTACCTCATCATTTTTCAAATACCACCCTGTTATTATTATCATCATCATCATTCTCTTTTAAAAAGTGATTCCACTGAGGCCTGTACAATTTAAGAAGTTTACCTAAGGTCAAAGAGGCAGATTAGGACTCACATCCAAATGAGTTCAAACCCTTAGCTTCCAGAAAAAAAACAAAGAGCACCACATTAAGTACCACCCCTCATGGGTGGTACCAGCCCATCCAAACATCACACCACTGCACTTCTGTCCCCAGAGACAGTTATTTTTTAATCAAATTTGCATAAAACCTTAAAAAAATCTAAGCACTTTTAAATTATACTCCTTAATACTAGAAAAATACAGCTGTCATTGGTCACAGGAGAGTTGGCTGCTCTTCATGAAATACAAGCTGTGTTAACGGGAGGCATGTGAACACTGCTTGTTGCTGTTACACTGTGGGTATAACTAAAACAGGCAGGAGCAAGCCTCCCACGTTCAGTGAGATGTTTACAGACGGGCAACTTAATAGCAATAAAAGCTGTAACCTAAGTATGAGTGATATTCTTTTGATGTCAGCTACACGGAGTCCGTCCTGGTATAGTAGCCGGATCTTTTTTTCTTTTCAAGGCAGTTGGATTATAACATTGAAAAGTGCTTTTCTTTACTAGATGCTGCTCCCAATTCTCAGTTATAAGGGAAATGAATTTTAGATGTTTAAAAAATCTAATTATTTATCTTAGTGTTCCCCCAAGTTTGCAAACTGCTGAGCAATGTGATGGTTTGCCCTACATTCTCCTCGTTGAGTCTATCTGGGTAAATTAATTACAAGACAATCCGTAGGAATTAAGTGTATTTTAAGTTCAGAGGCATCTGCTCAGAGACTTCTAATACCGCTAAATAGTCCCTTTGGAAATGTACTCGTTAGTATGAGTGGTATAATTCTCATTTCCGCTGGCACTGTGGCATATGACTTCTTCAGTTTCAGCTCCCCTCTGATTGACCTGTCAAGGGCATAAACCACTCTGAAGATGTTCCAGTGCCATTTGCGCTTTCCCAGTAGGTATGAGGGACAGGATTAATTTACTCCATGTAAAGGAATCATCTAGAAGATGATTTTCTCTCGTTTTAATGTGACACATTTTCAATAAACACACACACAGAATCTGAACTTAGAATGAGCTTACTGAGCAATAGAACAAAACAAATAAACATTTTCTTAGATAAAATAGATATTCCATATTATTTAATTTTAATTTAAAAATAATCTGTGGTGTAATTAATCCATTATGTAAAATGGAAATATATATTTTAGTTGAATGCCAATAAGATGTTGGAAGGGTATTGGCAAGAGAGAGGGTACTTAGAATACAAAGAACTGAATGTAACAGTTCATCCCCCCCCCCTCCTCCAAAATGAGAATGTGGTGAGTTCTATATCACCTGATTTTTATGAAGCTATAGAGCATTTTCAACACAATTGGCATAGAGCAAATGCTAAAATATGTGTTTTCCAAATTAATTTAACTCTCCTATTGCAGTGAACCAGATAAACCAATCTCTATCCTGAACTTATAGTCTAGTTAAAAGAACAGATATTGAACCCAGCCAGTGTGTCTCAGTGATTGAGCATTGACCCATGAACCAAGAGGTTGCTGGTTTGATTCCCGGTCAGGGCACATGCCTGCGTTGCAGGCTTGATCCCCTGTAGGGGATGTACAGGAGACAGCCAATTGATGTTTCTCTGTCATCACTGTTTCTTATCTCTCAACCCTTCCTCTCTCTCTCTCAAATCAATAAAAACATAAAAAACAGATGTTAAATAATTACACTGATGATTATTTTCAATTATAATAAGCACATCAAAAAAAGAAGTACAATGTATTATGAGAGCAAATAATAGAGGACATTATCCTAAACTGAGGCATAATGGAAGACTTCCATGAGCAGTTCACATTTAAGCTAAAGAGAGGGAGTCTGCTCTAACCAATTTGGCTCAGTGGACAGAGCATCGGCCTGTGGGCTGAAAGGTCCCAGGTTCGATTCCAGTCAAGGGCACATGCCTGTATTGTGGGCTCGATCCCCAGTGTGGGGCATGCAGGAGGCAACCAATCAATGATTCTCTCTCATCATTGATGTTTCTATCTCTTCATTTCCCTTCCTCTCTGAAATCAATAAAAATTAAAAAGAGAGAGAGTCTGTTTAAAGCAGAGAATAAGAACCAAGCCATCCAGGCAGAAGGGCAGCAAACTCTTTTCCAGGGCCGGTGAGGCCTACCAGTCTGTCCCTGCTTCCTTCCTGACCTCGGCTCTTACTAGTCTCCCTTCCCCTGCACTTCTCTAGCCCCCTGTCCTTCTCTCTCTTTTTTAAACATATCAAATGTGTTTCTCTCTCAGGAGGCTTTTGCATTTGCTCTTCCCTCTTCTTGGAATGCTCTTATCCCAGCTCTTCACATAACTGGTTCCAGTATCTGGATCCCAGTTCACAATGGCCTGTTTCAAGAAGCCTACCCCAACCACCATATGGGATGCATCCCCTTCCCCCACCCTCCACTGGTCACCATCCACCATATCACAATCTACCAGTTCCTTCAAAGCAGGATCATTGCTTAATGATTTTTTTTACTTGTCTGTGTCTTTTTCCCCCAACTGGGAAGTAAGTTCCATAAGAACCAGAATCCTGTGTGCCTGACACAAAGGTATCACTCAATAAAAATGGAGTAAGTGAACAGAAATTAGCATTGATGAAGGTCTTATGTAGGAAAGGATGGGGTACCTTCCAGGAACAAAAAGACCAGTGTGGTTAGAGCATAATTCAATGGTTTACTTGATGTTTGTTGTTTATCAACTGTATATATCCATATGTGCTACATACATGGAGCTAATGGCTTCTCAACCGTACTTTAATAAGGCTGACAGTAATTTTAAGTGTCTTCTTAGAGACACATGCTTGTGTATAGTCAGCACTCAACAAACTTTTGACTGATAGAAAAATAATTCAAATAATTCTGATCCTTTAAGGTTACCATCACCCCTCCTCTTCACCTCCCCGCCCAGCTATCTTATCTTTGCATATCAAATTTCAGCTTCAAAAGTCGCTTCCCATCATTGTCTCAATGGATCACTCACTAATTTAGCTCTAACAGCGAATAGATAATTGATTGCATCAGCCCTATAAGAATACCCTCATTCCTTTACAGTTTGGTTCTGGGATTTGGACAAGGAAGGGGAAAATATGCCTTGGTAAGTCTAATTTTATACAGTGTGCACTAAATACCCCTAATAGGACTGGAATAAGCTCATCAGATGGTAATCATTGCTTTGTTTGCTCTACATTCTTGGGGAGAAAGGCATTGTTTGCCAGCACTAACCTTCCTGCCCCCGCCGTTCACCCCAGAAAGTGAGTGGCTGGCGCGAAGAGGCTGACAGTTTAATAAGCAGGAGTAGCAAAGTGTGGAAGAGGCATTTCATCTGCATGAAACCTTTCCCCCAGAGCAATTCCAGAGCTCCCTCACACATTGGCTTTGAAGCCACTGAGGTTTGAAAATAAAGCCTCCTAGGGGAATTTTACTCCCTGGATCTCTATGCCGGCTCTTCCTACTAGGCCCCCCAAAGCAAGCCAAGGAATTAAGGAAGCTTTGTCAGGTGGTCCTTAGGTTTAAACATTTCACGCATGCAAAAAAACACTTCATATCTCTGAGGTGACTGGCCTGGCCAGGATCAATTATTAGATTAATTTGGTGGGAAGAGACATACACTCCACATACTTTCAGGCTCCAAAAATGTAAGCCCAATAAAACACGCCTTTTTTTTTTTTTTTGCCTTCCTCATGGAGAAAACTGTATCTTATAGGCCTAGACTGCTATGACTAGAAATTTCTTAAGGTCAGGGAACATGTCTACATTTTCTTTGCATTAATCCATTAGTACAGGAAAGTCATACTTGGATAAATATTAATGAATGATCATCAAAAATCTATCTATCAATTTCTGAAAGATTATGGTTTAAAAACAATTCAATTGTACTAATTGAATGCCTTCCTAAACAGGTCTATTATACTGAGGGGAAAAAAATTACAGCTGTAATAGATCTTGTCTTTATTAGGCTTTTGCAATTAGCGCCTTTTGACATTGTTGTCAAATGTTTAAAATTCTAATCACTGTGTAGATGGGTAAGTTGGATTTTTTTGTTGCAAACAAAAGAAACTCACTCTGATTAAATTAAGCAGAAAAAGAATACACAGGAATCCAGCCAGTATGGCTTGGTGATTGAGTGTCAACCTAATGAACCAGGAGGTCATAGTTCAATTCCTGGTCATGGCACATGCCCAGTTGTGGGCTCCACCCCGAAGTGAGGTGTGTTGGAAGCAGCCAATCAATGATTCTATCTCATCATTGATGTTTCTATCTCTCTCTCCCTCTCCCTTTCTCTTTGAAATAAATTACACACACACACACACATATACAGTGTGTGTGTGTGTGTGTGTGTGTGTGTGTGTGTGTGTGTATGCACACATATATTGTTTTAATACCTGGGAAAGATACAGTAGTCTAGAAACACTACTAGATGCCTGAAGAAGCAGGTTTGAGAAAAGAAAGACAACTTCAAAAGTTTCTGTAACAACCTGTCACTCAAATGAATAAACATTAACCACATTCTCCTGTGCTCAAGATTCAGGGTCCTAGAGGAGAGACTGATTGCTTTTATATATTTAAAAAGCCAGTGTTATATGAATTCATGCATTCTCAAACTCAGAACTATTGAAATTTTGGGCCCGATACTTCTTTGTTGGGGGTGGGGAGCTGTCCTGTGCATTGTTGGATGTTAAGTAGAATCGCTGACTTCTATCCATCAGATACCAGTAGCTTCACCCTCCCCTTGACAATCAGAAATGTCTCTACACACTGCCAAAAATCCCTGGTTGACACAGACACTAGGGGGGCAAGGGCATGTGCTGGAGGGGTGGGCGGGAGCAGCCGGGGAGAGGACAATGGGGAGAAAAGGGAGACATATGTAATACTTTCAACAATAAAGAATTTAAATTAAAAATAATTCCCCAGGTTACAAACACTGCCTTAATTACTCTTGGGAATTAATTTATTTTAAAGAAATTGATCTCTAAAGACTGAGAGGCAAAAGCAATACTTTCAAATAGCTGTGGAGCCCAGCTTAACAGACTGCAGGTTAAAACTTTCCATGAGCAAATTTGTTGAATTGGATTCTGAGGATTACAATTCCTAAATATACTGACTTTCCTTATCATATACTCTCAAGGTCCTTCCATGTTATTGCAAATGGAAATATTTTCATCATTTTTTTTGGCTGAAAAGTAGTCCATTGTATGTATGTTCCACATCTTTATCCAATCATCTAACAAAGGAATTTGGTCTACAGACACATTTCTAGGCTGTTAGTCTGTTATAATATAGACATGTTTCCATGTTGAGGCTATTGTAAACAATGCTGTAGGTAACACAGGGGTACAAACATCTTAACAAAGAAGTGCTTCCAAATTTTTAGGTAGATACCTAGGAGAGGGATTGCTGGGTCATATGGAAGCTCTATTCTTTTTTCTTTTTTAAAGAAAATTTCATACTGTTTTCCTTAATGGTTATACCAATTTACCCTCTCTGCAGCAGTATGCAAAAGTTCCCTTTTCTCCACACCCTTTTCAATGATTATTTCTTTTCTTATTGGTAATAGACACTCTAACAGATGTGAGGTGGTATTTCATTGTGGTTTTGATAAGCATTTCCCTTACAACTAGTGCTGTTAAGCATCTTTTCATATATTTGCTGGCCTTTTTGTATGTTTTCCTTGGGTAAATATCTATTCAGTTCCTCTGCCCATTTTTTAACCAATTGGTTGCTTTTTGTTGTTGAGTTGTATGTATTTTTTTTATATATTTTGGATATTAGCACCTTATCAAAGGGATCATTTGCAAATATCTTTTCCCATTCAGTTGGTTGCCATTTAAAAAAATATATATATTTTATTGATTTCTTACAGAGAGGAAGAGAGAGGGATAGAGAGTTAGAAGCATCGACCAGCTGCCTCCTGCACACCCCCTACCGGGGATGTGCCTGCAACCCAGGTACATGCCCTTGACTGGAATCGAACCTGGGACCTTTCCGTCCGCAGGCCAATGTTCTATCCACTGAGCCAAACTGGTTTCGGCACCATTTTTGTTTTGTTAATGGTTTCTTTTGCTGTTCAGAAGCTTTTTAGGTCAGATGGGAAAAGACAACAACTGTATGATTCCAGTCATATGTGTCAGGTAAAACAAAAAGCAACAAATGGCACACGAAATGAACAAAACAAAACCATAGATATAGACCACAGTATGATGGTTACCAGAATGGAAGGGGGAGGACTTTTGTTAGAGGAATTTACATATATAAGCAAAATCTCTCTTTGTAAGGGTGTCATATACTCTGTACCAGGAGGAGGGGGATGACTCTAACTCTAGAAACTGGCAATAATGGAGGCCTGCACTTAAGCCTGCATAACAGTCTTACTCTTATCTACTATGCTTTCCTGATAACCTCCCATAACTGACTCCTCCCCAGCCATCTTTTTGTGCCCTTCGCTGAAGATGGCATTTAAAGCGATGGCATAGCCTATTGGGGGGAGTTGCTCAGTTTTCTTGGGTATCTTCCATGTCAATAGGAGACATATGTGTTATTAAACTTTGTTTTCCTCCTGTTTAAAACAAAATGACTTTCCAAATCTGCTGGTACTCTACAGCTGGGCGAGAGACACCACAATCAGAAACAGCTCCAGGCGTGTATGGCTATTCCAAGATCGTCAATTGTTGCAGTACAGTTTCCTGAGCTGGTTTTATTCCTGTACTTGGCAATGGCCCTGCAAGAGAAGTGTCCTGGTCTTTCATCAGAGTTATATTCTCCCGCTTGTCCTTGGTATATAGGAATATAATGATCTGATAGTGCAGACAGTTTAACATAAAAACCCTCCCTCTGCTCAGCTTTCGGAAATCATTTTGGTGGAATAAAAGCCAAGTAGCAATATAAGAGCACTTTCTCTTACACGTTTTATTCATCATTCTTAAAAAAACCCTCATAATGCAAAATTTTTAAACTTATAATATGTCCACCAGATAAAACATTTTTCATTTTCTTTCTTTCTTTTCTTTCCACTTCAAAACGTTTCTTTTCTAGATCACTGTGCTGAGAATGTAGTTGAGAGCTCATAAGGGTCTGCTGACCAGATGTAATTCTGGAATTATTCTATTACAGACCAGAGATATGTGTTCACTTATTTGAGGGGGCATTTTCTTCTCAACTATGATGCGCACAACACAGTCACATGAAAAATACAAAAATACAAAATAAACTTGAAGAATGAATAGTGCTCTTCTTTTCCTTTCCTTGGTTTTTCACAGCAACATCTACCAGCCTGAACCAGACAAAACAGAAATATACTAAAAACTGCAAGGACAGAAAAAAACACTTACAATGAACAAAATCAAGAATGTGATAGACTCTTGGAGTTATCCATGAAATTCAAATTTTCATATTTTCCTTTAAAAAAAAACCCTCGAATTCATAAATGCTACCCATTTTGATTGTTTGATCATTCTTAGATATTTTCAAGTCCTCTTTTGAAAGTGTATCATAAATTCAGGAATAGGATAGGAGGTATATATGTGTAAAATTTTGGAATTTATCTAAATGTGAATGGCAGTATCTCAGCTTTTCTTTGAAAAAGGTACCACATCTGACAATTAAAAATCAGAGCACCTCTGCCAAAACCGGTTTGGCTCAGTGGATAGAGCATCGGCCTGCGGACTGAAAGATCCCAGGCTCAATCCTGGTCAAGGGCATGTAGCTTGGTTGCAGGCACATCCCCAGTGGGGGATGTGCAGGAGGCAGCTGGTCTATGTTTCTCTCTCATCGATGTTTCTAACTCTCCCTTCCTCTCTTGTAAAAAAAAATCAATAAAATATATTTTTTTAAAAAATCAGAGTACCTCAAAACCCAATATGTATCTATATATTACATCTCTGTAGTGAAAATGATTAGGAGATTGCTGCTAAGAGTCGTTGTTCTTATAAAAGCATAGCAGGTATGAGCTGGTCCTGCGTAATTTCCACTCCAAAAAGGAGAACACACCAAACTGGGGAAAGAAAGCACCTGGTGTATCTGTGGGGTTTTCTAAAGGGAATTACTACCACTAACCAAAGAACCAGCTGGGAAACCACAGAACCATCACTCACTACCATCTCAGGGCAGAAACCCCTGAACTGCCACGCCCATGTTGCCTGCCACTGTCAGCAGACTTAACAGTCGATCAATGGAGCTGATCTTGAATCCCTTAGTTACAGTCACATTACATTGTGACTTTAGTCAGGTGACTGCACACACACTGAAAATATGCATGTACAGTAGAGCTCTTTCTGCAGTCGCCTGAATGCGCAGCATGTAGGTGATGAGCCAACAGTAGCCCAGCACCATTCATTTTCAAATCCACGTTCATCCTCGTTATGAGTTTGCACCAAAGTACACAGAGAGCTCCCTCCCAAGTACTCCTTCAAGGAAGAGTTAGGAGAAGCTAGGTTCACTATGTGAATGGGAGGAGGCAACATCGCTAAGGACTCAAATTACACAATATGTATGTGTAATGGTTGTGTTCACTGGGATCCAGAGAAAAGTGGAGAAGTGATCCGTAGCTTGCCCAGCCCTGCAGCTTGCTGAGTCCCTGACGGGAGCAGTAAGGCCCAAGCCTGCTACCCAGGGGGAGCGTTCCCAGCTGGAATTTGGGGATAGGCTGAAAAAGTTCTTCTCCTGAAAGATGGATCAAATTGATCATTTCTTCCTAGACATAGTGCACTTCAGGCTCATTTTGCTTTGTAATTAAGGAGAAAGCCAGAAACATCATTTACACATTAAGAATTTAATAGATATATTTTTCCAGCTTTATGCATTAGCACAGGACAGCCCATTAATGAAATAAGTCTTCCTTCAGGGTCAATTTAGATGGCTGTAATCTTCTGCAAATATACTGCAAATGAGGATCATTTAATGATCTTAAAACTAACTGCCAGGAGAGGGTTGTTATAACTCTCCAGACAACAAAAAGAGACTGGGCTTGGCGTGTGGTATGCTTTCTTTAACTAAACAAGTACTTCATTTTCAAAAAATTTGCAAATGTTACCTTTTGTTTAGGTTAGTCTCTGGCTTTGCTGGCCTTGGGGGCTGATTCTGATTATGGAAAGCATGCTGCGCTGCATCAAAGGATGGCTGAAAGGACAACAGTGTTGCACCAATAAAATAAACCCTAGAGATTGCTGATTTTACTGTGATTGTCAGCCTCCATGGAGCTTCCCTGGGTCTGTCCAGCTCATCACCCCTTTCTGCAGAACCTCCTTGTCTGCCTCCACGCACTGTACTCATTGGTGTCCACTGTTATAGCAATACTCAGCACAGGTGCAGCGTTTTCAAGCATTTTAAATAGCCTTTCACTTGTGTGGTTTCATTTGCTCCCCAACACAGGTGTGAAGCATGCCATTCTCCCTTTAGAGCAGCTACGGAATCTGAGGTCCCGAGGAACAAAATGCTAAACTCAAGCTCCACAGTCCCATCCCACTCCTCCCACCCCCAACTAGTAAGAGCCAAAATTCATGTCTTCTTGGTCTAGATTCTAGAATCTATTCATGTCAACCTTGTGACCCCCCTCACCTTCGGGAAAGTACTGGTCTTGAAGCTGTGGTGGCCTGAAGGGAAGATTTAGTAGGAAATCTCCTTGCCCTCATGGAATGTACCAGAGAAACAAAACATTTACCCCTAAAAATATAGCAGGCAGCCAATGACTATGTGCTAATTATCAAATAAACAGAATAGGTAGTAACAAAATAGTTTACAGAAGGGAGAAATATGGGATATAGAAGTCGGAGAAGATTTCTTAGAAGGGATTAGACTTTTAAAAAAGGTAGTACAGCTGAAACCGGTTTGGCTCAGTGGATAGAACGTCGGTCTGCAGACTGAAAGGTCCCAGGTTCGATTCCAGTCAGGGGCATGTAACTTGATTGCAGGCACATCCCCAGTAGGGGGTGTGCAAGAGGCAGCTGATCGATGATTCTCTCTCATCTATGTTTTTAACTCTCTGTCCCTCTCTCTTCCTCTCTGTAAAAAATCAATTATATATATATATATTAAAGGTAGTACTTATATGGCAGAAGAGAAAGCTATCAGGGAAAAGGCTGCACATACAAACATGGGACTTTGAGGTCAGGCCTGAGCTCAAGACCTGACTCTGCCATTTATTACCTGTAAGGCTCTTACCAATGTAATTAATTCTCTGAGCCTTATCTGTAAAATGGGAATAATTAGCACCTACCTCATAGAATTGTTGTTAATAATATATGAAATAATGTATGCAAAGTGCTTGCATAATGGCCGATTCAGAATCAGTGTTCATTATTAGAACAGCTTAAGCAAGGGAATAGAGATGAGCTGTAAGAAGGATTGCCAAAATATAATGATCAAATTAGTCAGGTGTGAGCAAAACTTTGTGAAAAAGAATCATGAGGAAAATCTGGAAAAACTTCAGACCAGATTGTGGGGCCCCTGAGTGCCAAAATAATAAATTTTCCCCAGTGGCTTTTTATTTCTATTTATAATTCAGAATCTTTTCTTTTTTTAAAAGAAATGTTTTTTATTATAGATTTTTTAAAAGAATGTGATGAAAGGCAAGAGAGATAGAGAGATAGAAACACTAACGACTGGCTGCCTCCTGCATACCCCCTACTGGGGAATCAATCCCACAACCTGGGAAAGTGCCTTGAATGGGAATCAAACCAGTGATCTTCTGGTTTAATGGTTGACACTCAACCACTGAGCCACACCAGCCAGCCAGAGTCCTTTCTTGAAAAAAGACCTTACTAAGTCTCAATATGTAAAAAAGATAAGGTGGAACAGCTCTGGTTGGAGCAGATGTGGGAAATTCAGGGCCCCACCTGCTCAGTGTCCCCACCATCCCCACATCCCTTGGAAGGAAAACCAGGTTGGAAGCCATGCCTTTTGACAACAGGAAGTATTTCTGTCAGGAAAGTGGTACAATAAACATTTACCTGGCAACAGTAGGCAGAGGACAGGGACACAAATGCCCACTTAGCATCCTGCTGTCGCTGTCAGGTGATAAGGATTTGGAATGGAACAGAGCGGTGGCAGTGAAAACAGACAGGGACAGGTGCCAAAGACATTACAAAGGACAGTTTGACAGGTCTCTGTGAGCTGTCCAGGTGGAAAAGGACGAGGAAAAAAGGATCAAAGATGACTCATGGGTTTTAGACCTGGGCAGTCATTGGAGGACTCATTACTGCCAATCTTCAATTTCCAAAGAAATCTTGTTAGGTTCTATTACATAGCAATGATGGGCAAAGCCATTATTTATGATTTCACAAAGTTTTTTTTTTATAGTTTAGAATAGCAATACCTAAATTTATTCTTTAGGGTGATAATAGAGGTTAATTGGTAGAGGGTAAAGTGGGAGAAGGGTTTTTGGTAAAAAAATTTAAAGACACGGAGTTGAATAAAATTAAACAGTCTGCTCTACCAGATTTCTGATTCTTTAATGTGCTGCTGTGTATTTTGAACTCTTAAGAGAGTGATGGAATAACAAGTTTTACCCCAAAGCTTATTTGATCAATATTTTTAAGGAATATTTTTATGTGGTTAACGTTTCTTGGAACACACTTGGGTTGTGCTGCTCTGTGGACCCCGACAAAGGACCCTTGAGGAAGGCCTCCTCCTACTCACTCGATGGAAATACACTGTGTCAGGCACAGGACTTCTGCCCCGGCCCCCCAAACCCCAGGAAGTCAAAGCCTAGGGAGTGCCCCTAGACAAGGGTGGGCAAACTTTTTGACTCGAGGGCTACAATAGGTTCTTAAACTGGACCGGAGGGCCGGAACAAAAGCAACCTGACCATGCTGGCACTCTCATCTTGGGCTGCTGGTGAAGGAGCAGAGGGGAGAGCAAGAGAACCCTCTGCTCTTTCGGCTCAGAGGGCCGCATAGAACAGCCTAATGGGCCGGATCGGGCCCGCGGGCCGTAGTTTGCCCATGGCTGCCCTAGCACATAACCCACATGATATACCCAAACTATTTGCAAAAATGCATTATGTGTGTTGGAAAGAGCAAGCGATTCATGTGGTTACAAATAAGAATGGTGGTTTGGTAATTAGAGTAGCAGGTGATTAGGCTAGAAAGATAGGCAATAGTCATCATTATTGTCATTAGCTACCACCTGTTGAATGAATGCTATAGGCTAAGTGTCTGACATACATTACAGCGATCAGTCTTCCCTACCATCCCAGAGGGCAGGTGCTGTTATCATCCACATTTTTCAGATGTGAAAAGGAAAGCTTGGAGGGGTTATATAACTTAGCCAAAGTCTCACTCGCGCTATCAAACTGACAAAGCCTGAACACAACCCCAACAGAACGCTCAGGGTCCGTGAGCCTAACCATGGTGATACACCAGCTTGTGAGCTGTGTCAAGGAGTTTGGACCCCACCGTGGACGCCTTGAAGAGCCTTAGGAGGTTCTGCCTCTCTCCCTCTCTTTTGACAAATCTCTGGAAACTCTTTGAGTCAGACTCAAAGCAGAAGAAAATGCCACTTGCTAAACTACCAAATCGCATCTGCCTTGCAGGATGCTAATGAGCCAGAGCCTCCAAACTGCCTGGGGATGTTCAAATGAAAGGCCCTTATGTGTCTGCCAGTGACTGTCCTGCTGGGTTATCTTCTTCAATAACTGGTTCTCGGCGTTGCATTGCGGCACCGTGAAAATCCTGCTTTATTGCACCTTCTTCAGAAGACTCCACGGCCCGTCATGTGGCTTTACCGACAGCTAACTTTCAAAGTCATGCATTCTGTGGTAAGTGTATTTTGAACCATGCAGCCTCACATTAAAAAGAAATGGCAGTCGTTCTGCCCTGGAAACTGTTCCCTAGCATGACATTACTTTAATTCACTGGCTCCTTGTAATCAAGATCTAATAAACAGCACCTTTAAATAAGTCCTACACACAGCCGGCATTGTTACAATCAATGGAACTACTTAAAAAGGAAAACCTCTGAGGCGATGTGGAGGCACTCTGCGCTTCCCTCTGTTTTACGGCACAACCTTAGACACCACGCGTAGAAAGGTCAAGACAGCACGTTGGCTTTTGCGTTAAACAGCAGAACACCCGCTCGCTTTAGTTGACAACGGGGCTCTGTTAGGGTGTTCTAATATTTGGATGCTTA
The DNA here is from genome assembly GCA_963924515.1 of Vespertilio murinus. Classification (NCBI taxonomy): domain Eukaryota; kingdom Metazoa; phylum Chordata; class Mammalia; order Chiroptera; family Vespertilionidae; genus Vespertilio; species Vespertilio murinus. The sequence goes on from OZ004706.1 coordinate 42,776,035, forward strand.
GTTTTGTTTGAAACCTCTAGCCATGGTACACAAAAGCTCTTCTGTCTTCCAGTTTTTCTCATGTCGTGATTTTTTTCAGCCTCATCATCTTGTTTGAATGAAACATGTATACTTCCCATTTCTATTCTTTAGAAGTCTGTTCTAAAATTTAATTTCAAAACAGTTCGTTTAAAAGAAGTCAGAAGAAACTTTAATGGTAGAACCCAAGGGTTAATGTGGAAGCTCATATTTCTCTATTAGTTTCACTCTTTTTTCCCCCCAAATCTCAAATGTAAATCGTGTTAAAACATACCGGCAATGAGTTTTAAGATTTGTGCATATTAACTACGCAGAGCAAGTATAGTATAAGAAAAGGTTAAACATTAACTACTGGGTGTTAAAAAAAATTAATGGAATTTCACATTCCTGAATTCTATTTTAAAGTAATAGGAAAAAATGATAATAGTCCTTCAAAATCAGTTTTGTTTTGTTTTTCATCACTAGGTTTGTCTCTACATTCTTACTCTTTTTCTAGAATATATGTAAATTCCCAAAAACATTCTCCAGGATAAAGAACTGCAAGTAACGCTATTTGAGACTTTACCAACTTGATATATCTTCAAAATACCAATAACTATAAGTAATTATAGTATGACTTTCTCTAAAATAAATAACAAACTGAATGAATTTTCCTCAGCCAACTTGGGAATTTCCATTTCCTTGTATAAGACAGATCTACGCCACGTTTTAGGATCGTTTACTGTTGTTGTTTTTAAATCAGTTTGAGGTCATATGCTTCCATTGGTCACCATCTTCCCAAGAGCTTACTGGGCTAACGCTTTAATAATACTTTCTAACACTGTTCTCCTATGGGATTAAAAGCAATCAGATCTGTAGGGGGAGGGAAAGGCCACATTCTCTTTTTGTTCCCCTTAGCCTACTTGTCTATGGTCTACAGAAGCTGAACTTTCATTAAAAGAAAATAAAGTTTCTAACCCTTCATCTTGTAAAGGTAGCATCTTTATATTGTAAATCAATACACTGCTGTTCGGTTTGCTCTCCTGCTAGACAGACCAAAACAAAATAGCACCAAGGGAAGTGGGAGTCTCCTCTCCAAGCCATTTGTCTTAGTGGGGTGCCCACTTCAACACAGACATTTTGCTGGTTTCCATGATGCCAATTGACTTATTATCAAAGGAATAAATCCAATGATAAAGCAAATTCTTTAGCCCCCAAATGGGACATATATGGGTGTGCTATAGACTGCTCACCTTGTGCTGTGCACTGTACTGAACACGCAAATGCATTACTTTATTTCATTCTATGAGAGAGGTTGTTGTTTCTCATCCTCATCTTATGAAGGAGAACCTCGAGGCTCAGAGAGGTTAAGTAACTTGCTGAAGGGCACATGGTTTGTTAAACAGAACAGCTGGGTCTCTAAATCTGTCCAATCCCAGATTTCAGTCTTAACCACAATATTATGTCGTCTAGCAAAAGCAATAACCTAATTCTGCTTTCATTTATATTCTGTACTACCTCTGAACATTTCCAAGAATTTGCCTCACAATGCATCTTAATGGAACCAAATAAAGCAGCACTCTCTGGCCCACACATTTTCTGCAGCCAATAGAAATGACACTTGACTCTTGAAGCATCTTTCCCTCCAGCAATAGGGAGAAGCACACAAACTGTGGCATCCAGGTAGATGGGCAATTTGGACAAGTTACGTCAGCTCTCTCAGCCTTACTTTCTCATCTGTATAATGGAGGTAATAATAGCTGCTGTCCAGGATTGCTGTTAGGATCAGAGCTAATCATTGATCAAACACTAGCTCCAGGTCAGGCACAGTGCAAGAAATTATATTGTTTCATTTCATCCTCACAATGACTCTCTGTGGATCTACTTATCCTGACACGTATTCATCCTTTCATTAAAAAATAAACTAGCATCTGCCGAAACCGGTTTGGCTCAGTGGTAGAGCGTCGGTCTGTGGACTGAAAGGTCCCGGGTTCGATTCTGGTCAAGGGCATGTACATTGGTTGCGGGCACATCCCCAGTAGGGGGTGTGCAAGAGGCAGCTGGTCGGTGTTTCTCTCTCATCGACGTTTCTGGCTCTCTATCTCTCTCCCTTCCTCTCTCTGGAATATCAATAAAATATATATTTTTTAAATAGAAAAATAAACTAGCATCTGCCAGGTGCTGAGAACACAGCATTATGGGTGAGAAGCATAGGTCACTGCCATCTTGCTTGGCAATCATTAATAATGATGACAACCGGACTTTTGAGTATTCTGCTTTGATTAGGTTTTTGATGGGGATGGGGAACTTCTATCAGAGCATTTTCTACTTAGCCTGGCTGACTTTATATAATACTAGAGGCCTGGTGCACGAAATTTGTGCACTGGGAGGGAGAGTCCCTCAGCCTGGCCTGCACTCTCTCACAATATGGGACCCCTTGGGGGATGTAGCAGTGTGCCAAATGACAGGCGGCCAGGGAGGAGCCCGAATCAGGGCTAGGGGATACTCACCCTCATCCCGCCTGCTGCACCTGTTGCTGCAGAATCAGGAGAGGCTCCCACTATGGCAGCTGTGCTCACTGGCTGTGAGCCTGGCTTTTGGCTGAGAGGTGCTCTCCCTGTGGGAGCGCACTGACCACCAGGGGGCAGACAATGCAGAAGCTGCCCCCTGGTGGTCAGTGTGCATCATAGAGATCAGTCATTCTGATTATCCTGCTGTAACAGTTGCTTAGGCTCTTAACTATATAGGCTAAAGAGGCTTGGTGTACAAATTCGTGCACCAGTGGGCCTGGCCTGTGAGATCGGGCAGAAGCTGGCTCTCTGATATCCCCTGAGGGGTCTCAGATTGTGAGAGAGTGCAGTTCAAACCAAGGGACCCCACCAGTGCATGATCAGGGCCAGGGAGGGATGCGGGAGGTTGGCCAGCAGGGGAGGGACTGTGAGAGGGCTCTAGGGTGTGTCCAGCCCATCTACTCAGTCTCAATTGGTGGGGCCCACCAGCAAGCTAACCTACCAGTCGAAGCATTCTGCCCCCTGGTGGTCAGTGCACATCATAGTGAGTGGTTGAACAGCCTAAGCATGTCATTAGCATATTATGCTTTGATTGGTTGACCAGCCAACTGGTCAACCAGACACTAAGCATATTAAACTTTTATTATATAGGATATTTTTATTGAATTCATAGAGGAAAGGTGAGGAATGTAGAAACATCAATAATGAGAGAAGATCATTGATTGGCTGCCTCTTGCACACCTTCTACTAGGGATCAAGCCCACCACCCCGGCATGTGCCCTCAAATGGAATCGAATCTTGGACCCTTCAGTCTGCAGGCCAATGCTCTATTCACTAGGGCTAGCCTGGCTGGCTTTAAAGTTTGTGATACATGCCACAGTTGTGTTGTCAAAGGGCTACATTTACTTTAAGAACATTGCCTGAGGTCTTTTACTTTCCACAAGCTATACTTCCTGATAAAAGTCTTCTCTGTTAGCTTAGGCTAGCGTAGATTCCTTCCTATCCCTCACACACACATCTCCCCTCTCTGCCTGACGTTCCTTTCCTTCCTTTGTTTCAGTATTCCAGATCTATCATTGTTATTCATTCATTCAACATATATTTATTGAATGCCTACTGTGTGCCAGGAATTGTTCTGGATGCTTAAGATTCAACACCAACAAAAATAAAAAAAATAAAAAAATATTTTTTTTAATTCCTAACATCAAGGAGTTTATATTTTAGTGTAAAAAAGTAATCACTGGTTACACCTATAACACATAGTGGAACATTCGGAGTGTGGATCGAGGACGGAAATGGTTGGCGGCTACAAGGTTTCATATTGAGAACTAATAACATGGGTGTCCCATGTGAAACCTCATTTTTCCAGTGAGGCCGCACACAGACCTTGGGTTTTGAAGAAAATGACCTTGTGAAGTGGGTAAACAGAACTAAGTCACCCCACTTTTGGCTAAGTCAAGGACAGGGGGGAAATAGAACTGAAGGTCCTCCCATGGTTCTGCCTTTCCTGAGCCACCCTGTCTTGCCAGCTTAATAATTTAACCCGTTTTCCTTTTGGTCTTGCTTCACCACGACTTGCTGCTTAGTGCCTCACTGGTGCTTCCTCCTCCTGGAATAGGGGTCAGGAAGGATGTGTGCTGAAGTGTACCTGGCTCCGAAAAGCTGGAATGGTTTTTGGAAAAATCCAGACCACCAACATGAAAACAAAGTGCATTTTAATAGTGAGTCAGTAAGTTATTTTTCAAGAATGTGGCTCCTAGAGCATCACAATGTCTGATGTGTCTTGGTCCCTAACTCAATATTTTTAATTACTTGACTTTATTGGTCAGACAAAATGTAAAGTCAAGTTTCAAGTAATGCCCTTTATTGGACTAATGGTGGGATATTGACAGAGAAGCTTTGGGAATACAGAAAACTCCCCTCCAGGTCAGTAAGGGATTGACTCTGAGGAAAGGATTTCTGTGGGCAGAGGAGCCTCTCTGTCAATATTGTGCGGTTTGTCCGATAAAAGGGATTACTCACAACACGCCGGGTGTTTTGCTTTACACGGAAAAAGAATTGAGTCTTGAGAGCTAAAGACGTTATTATGTAGGATGAATCTTATGTTAGTCAGTCATTTGACCTTTCTAAGCCTCCATTTCCTCATATAAGGAATAAAGACCATAAAATATGTCCTGTCCATGACATTGGGTTATTACATATCATTAGCTAATGGTTGTGAAAACATTTTTATAATTGAAAAGTGTGATAAAATATGTGATATTTGTATTGCTCATTAATATGCCCCAACTATTAATGGCAACGAGCCTAAATGAATAGGTATCAAAGGAGTGTTAATACTTTAAATTACCACAGTGGGAGTCTTTTTTTTAATTCCTATTTTAACATTTATGATTTATAATGTCAATTCAAGTCAACAGATGTTTCTGAGTCCCTACTATGGGCCAGTCACCAGTTATATTGTTTCCCATCAGCATTTTCATTCAGAGGTAGAAAGTGTTGTTTTGTTTTGTATTTTTTTTAAATAAATTAGAGAAAATAATCTATTATACGTAAGATAGCACTTGTCCTATAGCACCCAAATAAAATGGGTCATTGTAGCATGAGACTCTTCTTTCTTACTCTACAGACCTTCCTTTTCCAAGTTGTCAGGATGAACAGTTCCATTAATGAATCTTTAATAGTCATTCTGAAAAGGAGCAAACCTATGATTACTCAGTGCTCTGCATCTGTCCTAGAAAGGACTGTTGGATTCTAAATGAATTCCTCTTTCATCTTAGAATGCTCAGGATAACAATTCTCTTGACTTCTTTGTGATCAAGTCCAATTAAATAAACCAGTGCTTTCACTGAGCTGTAGGAATCAAGAGTTGTCTCTGCAAAGTGGTGTAAATGCTTCAGACCTTGAGGACCATCCTCAGTTACAGATTAGCCTCTTTAATAGACACTGTTTAGACAAGTTTATTGTAACATTTCTGCCATAAAGTAGCAAGAATAATATTTCTAAGGCAGCTCACAGCATAGAATAGAGATTTTAGAGAGTTCAACTTGAGATCTCTATCTCTAGGGGACCATTTGTACTAAATTAGCTGAAGCAATTCAATAAAAGATTCCTTTTGCTAAATGTATCAATGGATTTAAAGATATTGGTGTCATATAAAACTAACCCAAATTGAGTTAATTTAGCTCATTTTTTTTCCATAATTCATTCAACAGCAATTTGCTGAATACCTACTATGTGCTGTGCACTGTGCTAGATATTGGGTTGCTAAGAGTCCATAAAAGAGGCAGGCACAGTAATACATGCAATATGATGGGAATGGAGATAGACCTGTGAAAGGGGGTCAAAGAAAGGCTTATAAGAAAGATAAAGCTTGACAAGGGTTGTGAGTACTGGTAGGAGTCAGTCCTAAAATGGAGTTTGTAGAGAGGGGAATCCTCAAGAAACAGCATATACCAAGGATAAATGAAAGCAAATATCATGGTCTCCTACTACACAAGGTCCCACAATGTCCTGTGCAAGCCTGCTTCAGAGCTGTCTGGGCTGACCTGGGGCCCAGTGAAGTTCCTAGGCTGCAGCTCTGTCTGAGGTCTCTACATGGAGTCCCAGATAGAGCTTCAGGTGCCTCCGTGTCTCAGCGAAGCCCTCCCCTGGGTAGAGAAGGAAAGGTCCAGCCTCTCCCGACTTGAGAGAAGCAAAATCATTTTCTGTATAGATTGAGACTATAGGAAATACAGCCCTGGAAGGGCAGAAGGAATCCTTTGTCAAGTTGAAATAACATTCTTCAGCCTTATTATCATCCTCAATCTGAAATGTATCCTCACATGAAAATTCATGTCCTTCCTCCTCACACAGAAAAGAACTTGTCTTTAGTGTTCATTTCTGATGTCACTTCAAGCTGCTGTCCAAGGAATTTCCATTCTGAAACAGCAAGTGCATTCAAATGACAAAAGGAAAAGATGGGGAGAGAACTAAGATGGCGGCATAGATAAACACCTGTACTTTGCTGTCTCTCACAACCACATCAAAATTACAACTAAAAGACAAAACAACTATCATCCAGAACCACAGGAAAGCTAGCTGAGTGGAACTACTACAACCAGAGAGGTAAAGAAGAAAGTACATTGAGACATGTAGGAGGCATGGAAGCACGGAACAGGCTGGCACCTGGTGCACTGCTTTTTTAATCTGGAGAGAGATACAAACTCCCACTTACTTTGAACTTCAGTTTTGGGTGAGATTCTGGGACCCGGACACATACAGGGAGAAAGTGGACTGTCTGGCATCAGGACAGGAATGCAAGGGCGGCTTTCTTTCATATGGAGGTTCTCATATAGCAGTCGTTGTTCCTGGGCTGGGACCTCTCTGACGCAGGGCCGACTGGCAGCCATTGCTGTTTGCTCCACCTCGGTGATTCCCTGAGACCTCACCCCACCCAATATACAACCCCACCCAAGCTGTGTGTAGCAGCTTTTTCATATGAATGGACTATCCTTTCTCAGCCTAAAATGTGTCAAACAGGCAGCAACTGAGTTAGGAAGCCCCAAAGTTATCAAAAACAGGGCCAAGGCCGGCAGCAGCAACCTGCCTTGCTTCATAGCGGGGCCTCGTCTGGGCACTTCTAAACCTGATACAAAGAAGAGGAATCTGCAGATCTCTCTGTAGCTTCTGCTGGTTGGCCCCAGGCAGTGGCTGACTTTGCACCTCCTTGGAGATCCAAGAGCCAGTGTACTCAGTGGTCAGTGTGAGACCATACTAGATTACAACTCTTCACACCCATAAAGTGACACACTCAAAGGGCAGACTCAGTGAGCACCAAAGTCCCACTGAAGCAAGTCCTGCCACATAAGGGGTATCTCCTGCACAGCAGTTCTTCCATTGTAGACATAGCTGGTGCTCACATCCAATTTGCCCTGGAGGTCAATTCCTCTAAAAATCAAATGAATACCAACAGCAACCAAGGCTCACCTACAACAAGACTGTGCACATAGCCCACAAGGGAGTACACTAAGAATCTCCATCTCAGGTAACTGGGGAGGCTGAGCCACTGGGCCCTATAAAATATCTACCACAGAAGGCCACTCTATCAACTCAAGGAGACTTAACAGCTACCCAATACATAGAAGCAAACACAGGGAAGCAGCCAACATGTGGAGACAAAGAAACATATCAGAAATGGAAGAAAGCAAACTACTGGATATAGAGTTCAAGACCACAGTTATAAGGTTACTCGAGAATCTTCTAGAAACCTCCGAGAAACAGTGAGACCTTCAAGGATTTGGGTGAGAATTCCAAAAAATAAAAAAAGGAAAAGAATCAGTCAGAAATTAAGAAAATAAAGAATAATATACAGAGATTCAACAGTAGACTAGAGGATTCTAAGAATCAAGTCAAAGATTTGGACTAGGAGGAAGCAAAAAAACCCACCCAATCAGAAGAGCAAAAAGAAAAAAAAGAATTAAAAAAATATGAAGATAGTGTAAAGAGCCTCTGGGACAGCTTAAAGCATACCAACATCCTAATTATGGAGGTGCCAGAAGAAGAGAAAGAGCAAGATATTGAAAACGTATTTGAAGAAATAATGACAGAAAGCTTCCCCCACCTGGTGAAAAAAATAGACTTACAAGACCATGAAGCACAGAGAACCCCAAACAAGAGGAATCCAAAGAGGATCACACCAAGACACATCATAATTAAAATGCCAAGGGCAAAAGACAAAGAGAGAATATTAAAAGCAGCAGGAGAAAAACAGTTACCTAAAAGGGAGCACCCATACAAATTGTCAGCTTATTTCTCAACAGAAACTATGCAGGCCAGATGGGAGTGGCGAGAAATATTCAAAATGATGAATAGCAAGAACCTACAACCAAGATTATTCTACCCAGCAAAGCTACCATTTAGAATTGAAGGTCAGATAAAGAGCTTCACAGATAAGAAAAAGATAAAGGAGTTCATCATCACCAAACCAGTATTATATGAAATGCTGACGGATATTCTTTAAGAAGAGGAAGAAGAAGAAAAGGGTAAAGATAAAATTTATGAACAACAAATATGTATCTATCAACAAGTGAATCTAAAAATCAAATGAATAAAAATATCTGATGAACAGAATAAACTGGTGAATGTAATAGAATCAGGGATATGAAAAGGGAATGGACTGACAATTCTCGGGGGTGGGGGGAGGAAGAGGGTGAGGGGAGAGATTGGACAAAGATCTTATACCTATGGACAAGGACAATGGGGGGGGCGGGTTTGAGTGCCTGGATGGGGGGAGGGGGAACCAAGTGGAGGAGAGCTATAAGGGGGAAAAAGAGGAACATCTGTAATGATCTAAACAATAAAGATTTTTTTAAAAAGAATAGGGACTTTCCAGTCTCAAGAATTAAAGTTATATGTTTAAAGAGGGCAACAACAACAACAACAAAAGGAAAAGATGGGAGGTGAAGACTCCAACTTGGCTTTAACAGAGGGAAGAGTTTCCAAACAAAAGATATCAAGAAATCAATAATTCCACACACAAAATTTAACAGCACTATTTTATACTCAGGCCATTCAGACCATCTGGCTATTGTTTCATTTAAGATGCCTTAAAAAGGTGGCAATAACTGAAAGCAGTTGTTTTCTTTTTCCACTCTCAGTTCACCCAGTGGTTGGACTGAGGTTTGATTGTTTGTGTCCATCTGCAAAGATGTGTATCAAAAGGGATTTTTGTCATGGAATAGGAATTAATTCTAAAGATCCAAATGCAACCTTAATTAAAGTACAGCATTAAAGAGAGTATCATCTTTGGTCAGCTAGATGAATTAAAATATGAAAATGTGGCGTTAACACTTTCTCTTCTCAGTATCAACTCAGACTATATATAACTGGCCAGATTTAAGCAAGTTGATATTAGTTTCATGAGTATGAAAATATCTACTGTTTTCTAATAACCTAATAAATTGATATTTTTAAGGTTGTTTCAGAGAGATGTGTAACATAAACAATTACTTTGTAAAACTAGTAAGTTTACTTATTTGTGTTTTTTTTTTAATACTTTTGCTTTTCAAAAGAAAAATTGTAAGAACATGACCTGTGAAAAGTCACGGGCCCTAAAGAAAAGTCACCGACAATTAAATAGAAAATAAAAGAAACACTGCTGAATATACCCTGAAGAACAGTCACTGACAATTAAATAGAAAAAAAAAAAAGAAACACTGCTGAATATACTCTTTCTCCTTCAAAGGAAATGTCACAGGGCTATTTTCTGTGTTTGAGAGAATGGAGTTGTGATGACTTGTCCCTTCGCATAATCACATGCTCTATTCCGCATTGCTCCCTGCACAACACACAAAACCAAACAAGGCTTCCTCAAGACCCATTTTGGAATCTCTTCTGGTTAGCTAATCAAGAGAATCTTTCCACTCCTCTTGTCATCAATTATTTATTCATTCCAAAAATACATCCTGACCACCTACTGTGTGCCAGGCATTGTACTAGATTCTGAGGTCATGAGGGTGGATATTGTGGGCTGCCCCCTGCCCTGACGCAGTTTATACTCCCATAGTTGGAGATCCTATAAGGAGAAGGACCATTATGAAGACATCTGGGGATGTATGAGGATGTATTGAGGTGATGTGGGTGCTCCAGGCAGGTCCACCCAACCCAGTCTGAAGAGTCAGGGAAGCTTTCCTGGAGGGTAGGTTATCTTAGCAGAGTTCTGAGCCAAGGGAAAGAGTAGAGATCATACCCACATATTCTCTCTCTCTCTCTCTCTCTCTCTCTCTCACACACACACACACACACACACACAAAGGCAAGTAAAATTAGAAAGTATGGCTAAATGTAAGCTGAGATGTATTTCAACAATGCCCCCCCCCCAAAAAAAAGAAAACAAGACTAAAAATAATCAAGCTGACCTTTGAAGCTAAATATTTAAAGCTAGTCTGTAAAAGCCTTTCTAGATACACATGGTATGGACTAATAGGAAACAAATAGGATTTGGAATCAGAAAACTGGCTCCAAGTTCAAGGCTCTAATTCTTCTGAGCTAGGTAAAAGCCAGGATAAAGCACCTAGCTCCCTGGGTGTGGGTGTGTTTTCTCATCCTTGAAACTGGAATGAGGATGCAACCAGCTTGGCCACTCTTGTGGAGTTCCTAGGCTCAAATAAAATAGTGGATGTGAAAATGCTTTTTAAACTGTAAAGCGCTATACAAATGTTAGTTATTATTATTAAAACAAAAGTGAAAGTGAGCTAAGTAGAATTAATAGGATTTAGATACAAGAAAAAAACAGAGATTATGAATATAAAGTGAAAAATAGTTCCCTTTCTTGCTCGGGTAATGACCAAAATTAATTTCCCGGAGCCCGGGAGACTTGCCAGAAATATATGAAAGAGGTGCAAATTCTTATTTTTTTAAAAAAAGGGAAGATATTTAATATGTGATAAAAAGAAGTGCTCAAAGGGAGGGAAGCTCTGCTCCGATTTAAGATGTCAGAGAGGGAAGCAACAGGGTAAAATATACTGTCAAGGAACTACTAAAAGCTCTAATGACCGTGTCGGTATTCCCAGCAGCTCAAGTATTTGAGTGCTTAGATTTTAAAAAAAGGAACGTGCAAGCCTGCTGGAGTAAAAACAAGAGAGGAAATTCAAGCTGAGCTAAAATGTCCCTGGAAAAATCAGATGATGCAATAGGTGCAGGTAGAGCAGGGTGAAAGAAAGAAAGAAAGAAAGAAAGAAAGAAAGAAAGAAAGAAAGAAAGAAAGAAAGAAAGAAAGAAAGAAAGAAGTGGATCAAGAACATAGATGCTACCAAGATGGCGACCTAGGTAAGCACCTAAGCTGCCACCTCACACAATTTAAAAAACAAGAACTAAAATCAGAACGTAATTCATGCAAACACACAGGAAAGCTGGCGGAATGGGAAATCTACAACTAGAAAGAAGGAGAGAGGCTCACGGATCAGATTGGGAGCCTCAAAGTGCTCAGGTAGGGAGACACTCACACGCAGAGAGGAAGTAAGTAATTCCCGATTGCAATGAACCCTTTACGACTGTACTGAACCCCAACCCTGGCCAAAACCCCATGGACCCAGGCTCATACAGGTAGAGTCTGGACTGTAGAGAAAGGCACCCAGACACTCAGAGACTGGGACACTGGGGAGCCAGGAGCCGCAGTGGGCAGGGTCTACAGTCACGTGCGAGTGAGTGCTCGCAGAGAGGTCTGACCTCAGAGGTTGCCGCAGCCTTCTTCTTAGCTGAAGGAGTCAAAAGCTCCAGGCTACAGAGACCCAACCCAATTCCGGGTGAGCCCCTGGGGCACCCACGCTCTTGCACGGGGAAGCTGGCACAATCAGGTGGAAACTCAAGGAAGCCACGGAAGACAGAGGTCAGGTGGAAACTCAGGCGAGCGTACAAGGGCAGGGTGGACGGGAAGCCAAGATGGTCAGCTCAGTCCTGAGACTCCGCCCCATCCAAGCTGAGCACAGAGGCTTCTGTAATTTTACAAGTCTGATCCTATAAGACTGTCTCCAATACAGAAGGTATCCCAGAGTAGACACAGCTGATACCCACATCCAATTGGCCTAAAGGTCAATTCCTCCCAGGGATACCAACAACAATAAAGACTTAGCTACAAGGCTGTACACACAGTCCACAAAGGGGAGTATCAAGTGTCTACCTCAGGTAACTGAGGAGGCTGATGCACTGAGCCATATAGAACACCAAACACATAAAGCCATTCTACCAACTCTGGGAAGCAGTGAAAATGCCGAGACAAGGAAATAGATCTCAAACAAAAGAGATGGAGGATATAGAGTTCAAAACAAGAATTTCCTAGAAAAGGCTGATAAATTTCATGAGACCCAACTAAAAATTATACATAAACTGACTGAAGTGGAAAATATTATGCAGAGATCCAACGGCAGAATGGAGGAACACAAGAATCAGGTCAAAGAGCCAAAGGTCACTCTACTGGAGAAGCAAGAAGAAAAGAGAATCCAGAAAGTTGAAGATAGTGTAAGGAGCCTCTGGGACAACTTCAAGAGTACCAATATCAGAATTATGGGGGTGTCAGAAGAAGAGAAAGTGCAAAATACTGAAAACATATTTGAAGAAATAATATCAGAAAACTTCCCCCACCTGGTGAAAGAAATAGACTTACAAGTACAGAAGTGTACAGAACCCCAAACAAGAGGAATCCAAAGAGGAACACATCAAGACACATCATAATTAAAATGCCAAAGGCAAAAGACAAAAAGAGGATCTTACAAGCAGCAAGAGAAAGGCAGTTGGTTACCTATAAGGGAGCACCCATACGACTATCAGCTGATTTCTCAACAGAAACTATACAGGCCAGAAGGGAGTGGCAAAAAATATTCAAAGTGATGAATAGCGAGAACCTACAACCAAGATTACTATATCCAGCAAAGTTATCATTCAAAATTGAAGGGCAGATAAAGAGCTTCACAGATAAGAAAAAGTTAAAGGAGTTTATCACCACTAAACCAGAATTATATGAAATGCTGAAAGGTATTAATTAAGAAGAGGAAGAAGATCAAGTGAGTTAAAAATCTGAGGAACAGAATAAACTGGTGAATATAATAGAATCAGGGGCAAAGAAAGGGAGTGGATTGATAATTATCAGGGGGAAAATGGTATGGGGGTGCAGAAAGAAACTGGATTAAAATCATACACCTATGGATGAGGACAATGGTGCGGGGGAGGGGGGAAGGGAGGGCAGAGGGGGGGGTGAGAACCGGGTGGAAGGGAGCTATGGGGGGGGGGAAGGAGAAACAATTGTAATAATCTGAGCAATAAATATTTATTTTTAAAAGAAGAAGAAGAACATAGACCCCCATTGAAAGCAACAGGCACCCTCTCCCTCCAGGCCCTGCGCTTTGCACTGGGGATACGTGGGTCAGGGCTCCTCTTAGCCAGGGGTTCACTGTAAGCTTGTAGACCACTTACAGCATTTTAGAAGCAAACAGCAGAGAGTAGTAATGGGCTTAAGGCCTAAAAACAGATGGTTCAAGGTGGTGCTAAGATCAAAGATGTTAAAGATGTTTAATAGAGCTGTTTGCAGCAAAAAAGAAAACATCCAAAGCTCACAGCGTGACCTGTGTGGTCACAAATGAAGCGGCCGTGCTCTCCTGTGTCTGAGGGTTACACTGCTGAGCCCTCGTTGGCCCCAAGCAGTGCCTGCAGGAACTTCCTGCGCAGCTTTCACTGGAATAAGGGAGAACAAGGTGAAGTGGAAAGGTGTTGACTGGGACATAATTCCAAGGAGAGAGGGAGTGTGGCTTCCCAACATCATCATCTTCATCATCGGCCTCTCCATCACAAGAAAAAAATACTAATTTCAATGTACATGCCAGGCATTGTACTGAGTGCTTTATATACATTATCTCAAAGGAGTTGTTAATGGCATAATGCTCAGAGAAGTGGAGCAACTCATTCAAGGTCACACAGCTTATAAGTGCCTGTGTGACTCTAAAGTTCATGATCATACCATAGGAATGAGAAGCAGAGTGTATGAGCTCTGGTAAACTTTTTTTAAAAATCATCAAACATAGCAGTAGAGAAAGGCAGGATGTATATTTCTCTGGATTAAATAGAAGCTTTTAGTGAAATGTAAGTTTTCTTAAAGACTACACACAGATGCCATGTGCCAAAAGGCTAATGAAATATCTGTGGAGGTGCTTTCTACAGGTGTTCAGGATTCCCCTGTGTCCACATCAGAGGTCAGAGCAAACCAGGTGCTGGCACTGCCCACAGGTAAGAGGTTCCAAGCACTGGGATAACACAGGATTTGTCCAATGCACCAGAGGCAGCAGAGCTGGTGGGAAAACATGATCCAAAGAGATCTGAGGAATAGACTGTGCTGGGCATGAACCTACGGGGAAGGAAAAGAGTAATAGTAGAATGATGCTAATAATACTGATCATTTGTTGAGACTGAGGGGCAGGAATGAGGGTTAAGTGCTTCACATGGCATAAGAAGCTCAAACCTCCAACCCCCACCCCTCTGACAACTGTCAATCTTTTCTCTGTATCTTTGGGTCTGTTTCTATTTCCTTTGTTAATTTATTTTGTTCATTAGGTCTACATACAAGGGAAATCACACGGTCCTTGTCTTTCTCTGACTGGCTTATTTTACTTACCATAGCGTTCTCTGGGTCCACCCATGCTGTCACAAAAGGTAAGATTTTTTTCTTTGTATGGCTGAATAGTATTTCATCATGTAAATGTACCACAGCTTTTTTTTTTAATCCCCTCATTCCCTGATGTGCATGTGGGGTACTTCTAGATCTTGGCTATTGCAAATCATGCTGCAATGAACATAGGGGTGTATCTATTCTCTTGAGTTAGTTGTGATTATTAAGAAACCCTTGATGAGTTGAAGTTTGAGCAGCGATCCGAAGGGAGGAAGCAAATCATTCAGATATTTGGGGGAAGAACATTCCAGGCAGAGGGAACAGCAAGTACAAAGTCCCTGAGGTGTGAGTGTGTGTCTTGTGTGTGAGGAATAAGGGGGCCAGCATGGCTGGGGTGGGTATACTTTAAGGAGAGAGCCGTGGGAAATGAGGGCAAAGGGGTAACTGGGACCAAAAATATTTTGGACCTTCTCAGGCATGGTGAGCTTTTGATTAACTTGTGAGTTGGTTGCCATGATTACTTGAAATAACTGAAAGAAAGGTGACTGATACATACTAGGTACTCAGTAAGTAGTAGCTATTGCTATTCTTTTCCCAACAATTACAAGGGTGAGATAAGGAAGGGCATTAAGATTTTCAAATACGTCTTAGAAATGATTCACAAAGTGACCAATGGAATGCAATCCTAGATCCAAATTATATTTCCTATCCCTGTTTCCCATATCCCTGGGATACTCTTCCCAGGGAGGAGAGTCCTTCCCATGAGGTGTCAGGATAATCTGCTATCATACCAAGCATGGGAGGCATCAAGAAAGGCACTTAGTACATCCTGAGACTCAAATGGAAGCACCAGTGATTTTAACTATAACTTTTTAGTTGTGGCCACAGTAACCAATTATTTGGAAAACTATATTGATTTTTTTAAAATTTTCATTCCATATATGGATATATTCTTTCATAAGACCACTCCACTTCTCAGAGACTTAGGAACAGGGACTGTTTGAGAACTGAAAATGATGAGGTAATTTCTAACTTTTCAACTAATTCTTTTAATTTGTTTATTATTCAAACATCACAAGTGAAACCCACAGAATATAGGGGGAAGATTTAGAAAAATAATTTCTTATATATAATTTCTAGAAGATTTGCAATTGTACTTTGTGATTCAGAACCGAGCAGGCCCAGAATTTAGAATAACTCTGTTTATCTGTGCAAACTTTCCTTAGCCTGTTGCAACTCCCAAGTCCAACTCTTACACATGGGTGTTGGGTAGAATATACTGAATAAAAAGTGTACAAAGGCTTAATTTTTCTCCTGCCTACAAAGATCTCTAAATCTTTACTATTCTGCACAGCTGCCTAGAATAGACAACAGTAGAGCTATTGTCCATGATTCAAACTGAGGAGGAGTGAAAATACCATTAACCCTTAAAAACAGAATTATCTTATTCTTTTGATTTCGCTGCACACTATAATGTGTTTGTGGCCATATTCGGATCATATCCGGTTAGAACACAGGAATAATAGATATCATTCAGATAATAATTAGCCATGTACTTGCAATAGCGGGATGTGAAGTCAAAGGAAAACACTAAAAATGTTGTTTTTTTGGGACATGACAAAGAGCTTTTTAAATGAGTTTGAGCATTTTTTGTGGCTGACTCATGTCTGGAGGCTTCAGTATGGTCACCAATGGTTCAACTTTTGTACTTTTAATTTCTATCTTTGACAATTTAAAATGCTAAATAACAAAAGCCTTTCTTATTGCCTGTAAGTACATATAGCTTCTCTTTGTTTCCTCTATTTTCTGTTTGTAAGCAAATGCTACAATTTTAGATCACATGTTTTAGCCATTGTTGCTGAATAAAGGGAACATGTCTTAGAACAATGACCCTTACAATTTCACCACTGTTGTTTAAAACTTATAAAAATCAATCCTATAAATTCTAGCCTACATTGTGTGTTTTTTACTTGACCTAAATTATGTATTATTTCATTCACACTTGGTAAATTAAAGTTCCAATGACAAGAAAATGATTAACTAAATCAGGATTATTTATTTTAAAAAAGATTAAACGTAAATATATCAAGATGCTATCATTATTTTTGGAAGGTAAAAGTACAAGTGATGAATTTCTTCCTTGTGCTTCTATATATTTTCCAAATTCTGCTCAATGGCTATATTATAACCATAAAAAGGTTTTTAAAATTTTTTAATTGTAAAAAACAAAAACAAGTTCAAAACACTCAGTACATTAATACGTTAGAATCACCTAAAAGGTGCTCCTATAAAAATAAATCCTACCGAGAGAAAGTAATGCATTTCAAAACCTTCATTCCTCAAAGAAATAGTCAAACTTTGAGTTTACAGCATAACACAAAGTATCATGGGAACAGACATGTCTTGGCAGTTCAGTACAGGGGTTTTATTTCGTGTGTAGAGAAAAGAGAACTGGGAAACTCATATTTAGTTTTGGTGTCCCCACCTTAGTTAACATGTTTTAAAATATCCACCCATTCTTCACTGTTCACACACTATCTGGATGTCTAAGTCAGAGAAGGGAAAAAAAGGGACGTTGGACCATTTTGTGGCAAAATCTATCTGCATGATTTCTACTTGGCTGCATAGAATCAACCTGCTTGGCTACGTTTTGACATTTTAAGCATGGACTCTTTCCCTCCACCCATCTGACTCTTCAGAAATAAATTTCTAGGTCTATAGCTTTACTGATTTTTAAAAGGAACTACTCAAGCCTCCTCTCTCTCTAACTCCTCTTCCTCTCCTCTTGGCAAAGATGCTACCGCTTGAGTCTCGGGGGAGCCAAGTGGTCACTTAAAGACACTCCTAAATAACTGACCTTTGGTATCTGGTAGCGTGCTCAGCTCTGTCCAGTTCCCTGAAGGTCTCCTCTGTGGGTCCGGCTCAGAGGAAAACTTCAAAGACAAATACTGGGCACAGAAATTACACAGAGAGGGCAGAAGGGCATGAGAATTAGGCCTGGAGCACCTAAATGCGGACAGGAATTTTCTTTGTTCCTAACTGGCCTACCTAATTGTTGATGCTTGGTAAGTGTGAAATAAAAAAAATGTTACTATTAACAAAAATAATAGCAAAAAGATGTTTAAGCAAAAAGATGTTTGGGAATCCTTGTTTATAAAATGTTAATGGATGAAATCTGTCATCCTTTCTTTTAATCTTTCAATGTTCTTGAAGAGATTTGTTCAAATGCATCTTCCATGGGTGGGGTTAGGCAGTAATGGTGTGAGGGCATGATAGATCAAACAGGGCTTGAGAATTTCACTAAAAAGCAAGTTGTGTAACATCAAATAGGAATACAACAAGCTAAACTTGCAAGATAATTATTATTCCCACTCCAAGTACCTCCTCCTTCGTCCTAAGTTGACTTTGGAGGGGGAATGATCATTGGGTATGGAATATCCAATAATAACATAAATGTGCTTATCCTGGTACTTTGTTTAAAACTGAACCTAATATAGAAAGAATCCTTGGGTCACCTTTAAATTTCCTTTCTTGCTTAAGAGCTAAAAGGAAACTATCAAAAGTAAACAAAAATAGCAAAATCTAGGTCATTGTAAAACTGAAGGATAGGAGGTTCATTATAGTATTCTCTTTACTTTAGTGAGTTGAAATTTTTCATAATAAAACATTTTTTAAAAGATAGCAAATAATAGCCATTTCTGTCCTCCCTTGGTCTCAGTAGGTTGTGTGGTCTCTAGAAAGCTGCAGCCCTGCCCCTTAATTTCCATAACGATGCAGAGAAAGTTTGGTGAGTCTGATCATCTAAATCTACTTTATTTAGTCACATTTTTCATAGTACCTACTAGATCTTACAAATTTCCTACTCAGAAATCTAGGGGAGACCCAAGAAATGGGAATCGGTAAGACCTGGGCTTAAATTCCTGATCCAAAGCATACACTTGCTTTGGACAAGTCCTTTAAGCAGTCACAGGCTCAGATTTCCCCTGTGTAAAATGGGAATAGTAGTAGTACTTTCTTCATCTTTTATTGTAAAGGTATAGAAAGTATTTAAACATAGGATCTGGCACCTTACATACTCTCAATAAATTAAGTGATTGCTGCTTTTGCAAAGGTGGTTATTTTTATCATGGCCATTCTCTTGCTTTCTGGAACATCTCCCCTTGATGTATCCTTTGCTAGTTTTTGTTGAAAGCATGCACTTGCTTTGCATAAAGTGCCAAGAAGTCAAAGTAGGGTGCTATTTCTTCACATGTGCTTCAGACACCAGAGCGCCACAAAGTTTTCTCTCTCAAGATGGAATTTTCTTTGTCTAACAGATGTTTATATTGTGAGCATTATTTTATTAAAGTGCAGCACAAATCTGAGAGTGGAATTCCTGGTTTAATTTGTGTTTTCTCTTTGGAGAGATGAGCAGCAGCTCCAGGGTTATTAAAAGGCTAGGTAGTTACTCGAGCCCAGTTAACAACCCTTCCAATTGCAAAGCCAAGGGTCAACTCATATCTAGTCTAGACAAAAATGGCTTTGGAAAAATATATTTAATTCTAACAATTTCTTTACAAAAGCAACAGAATTTCAATCAGGCAACAAACCATGACCTGAGCACCCACAATAAGAATTCACACATTGCATCTCTATTTTTTAAAAAGCCTAAGTCATAGGTATTGTTATCCTCATTGTACAGATGAGAAAAATAGAAAATTAATAGCTTGTTCAAGGCCTCAAAGCTAGTAGGCAGAAGAATTAAATCCTGGCTACAAAACCCATACTTGGGAACATAATAGATTAACATCATCTTTCTGAAAAAGTATTTTGTGAGGTTATTTCCCGAAAAGACGCTCATGGAATTACTCTGACAATCTTGGCTCCATCCCAAAGCAGCAAAAGTTCATTACATCTCGGGTTAAGAACGCAATTAGAATACTCACATCATTCTACTGTATGAGTTACACCTTGGTTTTTTAAAACTACCCAATATAGCTGGACTTGGTCAAATAATTGTCCAGGTGATAACAGAAGCATAGTCCTTCACATCAAGACTCTTCCCGTAAGGTTAACTTCCATCTAACCATTATCCCATGGCCTAAGATGAAGCTGGAGGGAATGATTAGGTCAATGCAATGACCTGGCTGACCATGTAGAAGAGAGGTAGACTGAAAGACACTGCTGTGAGACAGGATTTTAACCTTTGTTTTTTTGCTCTTTACATGATGACTTTGACCTGGGGAGAGTGCAGAAAAACTCTCACACTAATGGCAGCGTGAATTTATTCAACTATTTGGGAAACAATTGCAGCAAAAGCCTGAAAAAGTGTTCTCGTCCTTGGACTTAATTTTTCTCCTTGAATCTATGACACAGAAATTATCAGAATTATGGAAGAACCTTTGGTCCACATATGCTTATCAGAATACTATTTACAATAGGAAAAATCCAAAACAATCCAAATGTCTTATAATAAGCCAATAGCTAAGTCAATTAAGAAATAAAAATAGTGAAATAGTATGTTACCATTGAAACATATATTTACAAAGTCATTACAAATTATGTCAACATGAAAATTGCTTGTGCTATGGTGTTAAATAGAAAGCAATATAATCTTATAACACTTATGGTTACTCATCTCAACCTCTCTGTGCCCCAGTTTCTTCATCTATAAAATATAACCAACACGAATAATACCTTCTTCATAGGATTGTTATGAAGATCAAATGTTAACATAAAAGTACTTAGTGTAAGTAAGCACTAAGTGCTAGCCCCACAATTTAGGAATTATTATCCTCATTTCTTATTGAGGAAGCAATTGAGGCACAGAGAGGGTAACACATGGAGAAGGTGGCCCAGGAGCAACAGGCAGAGACTGGATTTGAACCTGGGTCTGTCTAACACCAAGTCCCATGCCTTTAACTGCTACAGAATACCACTTGACAGAAAGAGGGAAGTCAGGAGAATAAGTCAGAAAAGGGGTTATTACATTTTCACAAATATTGTTTGAAGTGACAATTAATTCAACAACTAAATCAAAGCGACCACTATTTTGAACTTCATACTATTTTTTTATTTCTATTCAGTATTTTTTTAAGGAAAGCAATACTCAAAATTAGACATGAAAAATAAGCATATTGCAACATTTTTCTCCAAAATTAAATGACAACTAATATATTCTTGAGTGGAAGAAAGGCAAGGACTCTCAGGAGAGGAACACAAAGCATTGTGGAAAATGAAACTGAGATCTAGAGAAGAAGAATGAAAAAAGACATGAAAAGATGGAAGTTGGGAAATCATTACCTAAAGAAAATAGGTGGGAAGAATTGGTGTAATCTTGCTCCATTAATTCCTGAGGGAGCCCTACACACAAAGCGTGGAATGGGGGGAGAAGGAGTGTTATTAGTGAGGGAATGAAAGGAAGATAAACACCCTCAGGACAGGAAGATATCAGCAAAATAACTGAATTAGTGGAATCTTCACGGTAATAGTTGAAGTTTCAAGGGTAAATGTGCCTTTGAGAAAAATGAAACTGATCCATGAGAAGTGGTCAGTCACCCACCAGGTTTAAAGCGGGAATGTGATTCAGATCCTCAGAACTGCCATCCATGTATCTTTTAGATTTCATATGAACAAATACAAATGTGAAATATATATGAATATATACACATGCTGAAATAGCCATACAGTAAGTGGACTAAAGAAATAGCTCTTTGGAAAAATTCAGTAAGAAGATAGATCATACGTCCCTTTATTATTTTTAAAATATTAATATCTAACTAGTTATTCATTTTTAGAATGACGCTTTATCTAATTCCCCAGACTGTGCAATAGGTCACCTCAGGGTCTCTACAGATTCTGGAGGTGTTTTAGCACAATGGTTTAGAGCCCAATCTCTGACCTGGGTTTGAATCCCAACTCCAATTCTTATTAGCTATGGAATTTTGAGCAATTCCATTTCTTTAAGCTTCAATTTCCTCACCTATAAAATGAGAATGAAGTAATACCCCAAAAATACAATGTTATACTGAAATTTTGTAAAGACAAATGCATAATAGAGTGCTTAACGCAGTGTCTGGCACAAGGAAGGCACTCAGTAAATGTGAGCTGTTATCTAAGCAACTCATCAAAAAGGCTCTATCTCCTTGAAGGCAGGGAGTGGGTCTTCTTTATTTTTGCATAACAATTCCTTTCACAGTTCCTTGGACTTAAGAAGCATGCCTTAGCTAAATAGTTATGAAATGAGAAGGAATTGAGCAAAAAAAGAAAAAAATAGAGAGAGAGAACTCATGGACCTGGACAACAGTGTGGCAGGGGTGGAGTTAGAAGAGGACATAGAGGTGATAAATGGTGATGGAGAAAAAGGAACTAAATATTAAATTAAAAAATTTTTTAAATAGGCAGTAAGGCAGAGTGGGTAAATGGGGCTATGTGTGGTTTCTTTGTTTTGTTTTTTAATGAAGGTTCATTGGAGTCAAGGAGCTATGGGTGATTGTGCAAATCTGAGTCTAGAAGGCAGAGGCTACATGACCTGCCCAATATGACATAATTAGCTAAATGCAAAGCAGGTGGGGAAACAATAAAGAAAAATGGACTCGCTTTGCACACTCCCTAGCCAGGCATTTTTGTTTCTTTGCTTATTTTTATTGTATGTCTTGTGTTAACAATCACTTGTGTAATGGCTGGTTTCCCTGTTAGAGTACAAGCTACGTGTGACTAAGGGCTACATCTGCCTTGGTCTTCAAAGGGTCTCCAGCCAATGTGTCTGGCATGGTGCTGTCCGATATGGTAGCCTGAGCCGCATGTGGTTATTGAGCACTTGAAATGGGGCTAACCCAAAATGAGATGTGTTGTAAATAAAAAATAGACACAAGATTTTGAAGACAGGGGAAAGTCTTATATAATAAAACCCAAATATGCAATTTGACCAAATGGCGAAATGACCAGGTTGCTATGATGTTCACTGACCGCCAGGGGGCAGATGCTCAACACAGGAGCTACCCTCTGGTGGTCAGTATGCTCCCACAGGGGGAGCACTGCTCAGCCAGAAGTTGGGCTTATGGCTGGCAGAGGACATCCCCCGAGGAGTCCCAGACTGCGAAAGGGCACAGGCCAGGCTGAGGGATCCCCACCCACAAGTGCACGAATGTCATGCATTGGGCCTCTAGTATATAATTTTTTTAAATATATTTGGTTAAATAATTTTACTGAAATTGATTTTACTAGTTTCTTTTTTAATGTGTCTACTAGAAAGAAATTCAAATCACATATGCGGTTCACATTGGTGGCTTATATTATATTTCTACTGGACAAAAAAAAGATGCTCCATACATTTTTGCTGGGTAAGTGAATGAATGAACGATCAAGAAGGCCTGCAGGGTTTTAGAAGGACTGAAACCTGCCTTTCCCTTGTAGAATAATGCCTGACATCATGATGATATACACAGGTCTCTTTACTAATTGAGAAGTCCAGAAGGTAATCTGGATATTATATCCCATGTTCCTTTGCAGCTAAACCACCAGTAATAGAGTTTGTAAGGCATAAGGGCTTGAAATACCCTATATTTTTCCCTGTCAAAAAAGAAAAAGTGCCAGTCATGTGTGGAAAAGCAAAGAAGATTACAATCTTATTACAAGATTAAAACTTCATAACAGAGTACATCCAAGCAGGCCAAACCGAAAAGGGTACGGAGAACATGCATTATATTAAACCATGAGTTATTTTATGCAAGCCTGAAACTGTGGGAAGGAAATGAGAAGGAAAATTACAGAGGCAATAGAAGAAAACGGAATTTTATAGCATTTGGGGATAATCTTTGAAGAAAAATGCTCAACGTAATGAAAAGAAAAAAATGCCCAAGGAGCTAATAATTTTCTAAGTTATCCAAAATTATCGCAAAATATATAAGAAGGAAAGAATTCAAATAGAAGAAAAAAAGGAAGGAAGAAAGAAAACACACCTGGAAACTCATATATTTCAAAATTATTAACAGTGGTGCTTTCTAGATGGTGGGATTATAAAGATGTTTTGGTTATTCACTGTGCTTTTGTACACGTTTCAAAATTTCCAAAACCAAGTGTGAGTTTGTAATCAGAAAAAAAAATGCAATAAGCTGTTTCTTAATTAAAAGAATAAAGAAAGGGATGAAGCTGAGCATAGTGACGGAATGACAAGCCAGAACGAGAATGGGGAATCTGTGACAAGCCTGGAACCAAAAACCATCAGGTGGCTGGGCAGAGTCTGACACAGAAAACCAGCCAGATCAAATAGCTACAGGAATGATGGAGTGGGTACCAGCAGGGAGTGGGCCAATGAAAGACCACATGCAAGAAATTGGGACTCAACCTTCGAAGCTCGAGGTGACAGAGCTAAGGGAACAAGACAAATGAACCAACTTTCAAAGCTAAAATGATGATGGATAGACCTGGGAGCAGCCTAAAAAGGGAAGAAAGGTCCTGGAAAAAAAAGTCCTGAACTTTATCAGATTCTTTTTCTTGTGGTTAACAGAGAAGGCAGAGAGCGATCAGCTAATTGTATCATATTTATTATGTGATTTAGTTAGGTATTCGGTTGGAAAATGTTAAGCTGCTCACACACCAAAACCTGCTAAATGCAGGGAAATATATCAAGGCTTTGGTCTCCTTCTGACAAGACTGACTGTACATTAGTTTGGGGAATAATTTATTCCGCACATATTTATTAAGACCTTACTCGTTTCTGGGGACTAGGAGGGAAAGGTGTAAAATAGGAACCCAACAGCCCCTGGCAGCTCTGGTTCCGTGTCTCTATGAGTTGAACAAATGAAACAGCACATTATCTGGTAGGCACCAGAGTCTCCCGAGCACAGAGCACTGCCTTGGTATGAATGTCTAAAGGGGTTTTAAAATTCCCAGTCTCTAAAATACCCTGGTCAATAAAAGTTCGATCCAAAATGATTTGGGACCACTGAGGAAACTATAGACCATGGAGCAGTCTCCATAGCATCTGTATTATCGTCCGATGGTCTTTCTTTTCAAGGCCAAAGAAGAAAAATCAGATTCAGAAGATCAGTGTCCAGGTTTCGGTCCTCTCCATGTAAACTAAGCTCATCAGACAAAAAGTACATAGAAGCCAGTATATACAGGTCTGAAAACCATCCACTTTCTAAATAGTACTGTCAAATATAAACGTACATTAAAGACATGCATGCTCTTACTCCAGAGTTATAGAACAGAGCTTTTTAATAAGTACTCTTCAAATGCAACCTGAATCTTCTTCTAAAGTGTTCATGTGATATTTCTAACAAATCTTCATTTTGTTTACATGATAGAAACCCAATTAGATATAAGTTCATAAGGAGGGTAAAGATCTCTATTTTACAATCGTCCATGGATTTAATAACAAAGCATCCTTCTAGATGAAAATTCAGGAAAAACAGGATGGTTACATTTCAAGACAGAATGGCAGTCCGCTGCTGGATAGCAGAACTACCAGAACCTTTGGAGATGGCCCCAGGATGTGTCTTTAAATTCTAGAACAGCCACGTTTCCTTCTTTTATTTTAATTTTCATTTTCATTTCCCTTTGCCCATTAAATGGTTTGTCCATTAAGTGGTTAAAACTTAAGGTTACCCATCCAAGGAGTAGGAAATGAAGGTTCTCAGTTTGATGGACAACAGCTCAGAGATCCCTGATGTCCCAAAATATTAGGTTTCTCTTCTAATAATGTTGGAAATATTGCCTACTGTCATGATTAATCTGAGCCACAGCGCAAGCTGATTGCAGGTGACACAGTCACAGAGCAGCGGCCGTGTTGGTTTCCACACACCGTCAAATCTGCTACAAATGCAGGGGTGAGTGGGAGAGAACTGTGATACCAGGTTTCCCGGTGGCTAATAGATTGTGACATGAAAGAAGGAAACCTTTATTTTAATTCAAAAAACAAAAGCCAAATAGCAAAACTTATGTGCGTGCTGAACTTTTTTTTTCTTCCTCAAGTGGAAAACATTGACTTGCTAACAACTCTTGGCTGGCATCAAGGGAAAGGGGAGGTATTTGCAGATGTGGAGGAAGACATACAAAACATTTTTCAAATCAAAGGCTTGAATTATTGCACTGGGTTCATGAAGTTTCACAGGCATCTAGACACACCATTGTCTGCACCCTGGAACAAGCTGCCCTTTCTACTCGGGAAAGAAAACAACCCAATGTTTCTTACAATCAGGTCTGTATGTATCAAGGAGCTATCTATATTTTGGAATTCTCTGCATTGTCTGTGGAAGGGTGTGCTTTTTGGACCCAACAATGGCAACATTGATTTTAGGATTTTTGAATTTGGGTTGTACAGAGCAAACAGTGAGAGAAAACTGCCGGCTTTCAGAACTGCAACAGCAGTGCTCTTACACAAACTCCCGTCTCTCCTGGCTGTTTTACATAGCCGAAGATCAATACCGCTCATTCAGCCAACGCTATTAACCCCATTTATCAACTTCTCTCTTCAAGGGGGGAAGAAAAAAAAAGAATTTGAAAGGATCTTGCCGACAAAGTTATGTCATCTTCCGCTCGCTCAGTCGCAGAGTGGATAATTCACTTTGTTGTGCACCCCCAACAATCGAGCCTTGTTTATGAACTTACATTTATTAAGTGAAAGTATTTGGAAACTGATGGTACATTCAAGCTGGGTTGCCATGGGCAGTAATCCTGGCAGAAAGTCGTGACCTCCCCGTTATGCAGCAAGTAACTAATTGAAATGATACAAATTACTCCGATTCTCTGTCTGCCAATTTAGAGCCTGGTTCTGGTCAAGGGTCAAATGAGCGCCTATTCATGCAGCTATGTTTGAAGTAGCTGCTGCCATACAAGGGGGTTTCGTGTGGGCATCTCCGCTCCTTGGGACGTTACCCCATACTGCGGAGAGACAGGAGAGCAGTAAGTGCCAGAGCCTACCTTAGCCAGCACATCAAAAGCGGACTGTTGTCATTCGGTTTGTGCTACTTGTCAACAGCACCGGACATGGTTTGCTAAACTTTACTGGCTAGAAATAAATGTTGTATTCAGAAGCCACGTAGAGAGTCCGTTCTTTTTAGCCTGCATATATTTCATCAGCTCTCTGCTATGCCCACGGCAGAGGAAAGCAAGTGCCATAAACTCAGTATTGAATGATCCTCAACTTATCAATTCCCATCAAGTGTCATCCTTTTCGGCTTCTCTCTGCCCTGGCACATATACACATAGCTGCCTAATAAATGAGATAGATTAAAGCCTAAGAGGTATATAGCATGCGAGTTCTTTCTTCAAAGCATAATCAGGATGATTATCTCTGTTTGAGAAATGACACTAAATGTTAATCTAATTGAATCTGGGAAATGTGGCAATAAAAAGTTAATAATTTACAGAGAAATTGTTCTTCAGAAAATTCTAAGTGGATGCCCACTAAATGAATTTCAGGAATTGTGCTCAAAGGCATATAGGATATGCAACAAAGGAAATGGATTATTTTGAATATGTTTTTCACACTACCAAAACTATTTGCTTTAAAGAACCATGCTGGAACATATATGTGTATGGGGGCACACACACAAGTTGTCTGCAAAATACCTCGAGAAAAATGGAAAAAGTATCTTCTCAAGACAGCTGAAAATACATAGACAGCAACTTGAGTGTTTAAGGGACTTTAGCCAAAAGGTTGGCTTCAGGGGTGTACCCAACACTATTTCCAAAATCAGATTTGCCTGCAATTAATGCATAAAGAAAAAGCCTTATATATTCCCATTTAATTCTTTCTTCTTCTTTTATTTTATTTTTCTAAAGAAGAGGGTTGATTTTTTGAGAGAGCAGAAGGGAGAAAAGAGAAACACCGATGTGAGAGCATAACATCCATTGGTTGCCTCCTGCACACCCCCTACCAAGGATCCAGCCCACAAACAGGGCATGTGCCCTGACTGGGAATGGAACCAGCAACCCCTCAGTGCAAAGGATGATACCAAACCAACTGAGCCACACCAGCCAGGGTTTCCTTTTTTTTTGTTTTTGTTTTGTTTAATAGCAGAAATTTTGCATAGAATTTTTAAGGTGATTTGAATTTACAAACAAGGACGTGCAAGGTTAGGTGGGATATCCACTGTAGACAATCTATGCCAGCACCCCAGCAGAGATTACCAAACTTGGAATATCTCCCATCACAAATCTCAGAAACCAGAGAAAGGCAAAGTCCTTGGTGAATCCATTTCACTTGACATTAATAAGCCATGTTCAAATTTGCAGGAGAACAAGCTAATAAAAGTAGCTACAATATTGAAGTTCAAATTTCCCCTTCAAAGCCTCAGCCACTGTACCTCATGTGTCTGGCCTGCAGACCTTACTTTGGGTCAAAGGTGGGATCTGGATGCTCAGATTTGCGTGTTTGGTCGAATCAAGAGCACAACCCATAGGTCTCGGGGGAATAATGGACTCAAGTTGAAGAACTCTGTTAAAGAAGCAATAGTGTACCAGTACCTCATGTCCCAGTAGAATGGAGTAGTTAAAAAATACTAACGTTATACTCAGCCAGACCTGAGTTCAAATCCCAAGTCTGCCACTAACTATGAATCCTGGGCAAATAATTCCGTTTCTCTTGATATCAGCTTTCTTATTATACACCTACAGACAATTTTAATACAATATCTAACGTAGACTAAGTGCCTTTGTCAATGATAGCTTTTCTTATTACAGAAACGAAAGATTCCTGCCAAAAAAGACAGTACTGAAATGCAATCCAGAACTTCAAAAAAAAATTTAAACATTCTAGTCAATTGCGCAGTTTACTATTATCCTAACAGCTGTGGAAATCCACAAACACTATTTCATTGCAAAGATGCTAAATCTCAGGGAAACGTTTCATATTTATTCATTTGTTCAATCAACAGGCCCTGAAAATACAACAGCGAGTAAAGCCAGCATGCTCCCCACCCTCCTCCAGCTTACAGCCTAGCAAAACAAGTAAATCACAGGCGTGAATGCTGAAATGGAGATGTATCGGGTGCTGTGGGAGTTCAGCGCATAGCACCTACTCTGCCTACTTATAGCCTGACTAGGGTCTTACCACTTACTGTTGACTAGAAAAAGCGAGAAAGAATTTGTGTCATGGGTTTTTCTCCAAAAAGCCTTTTTTTTTTTTTTTTTCCATTGTAGGGCAATTCTCCCCAGGCACAAGGGGAGACAGGTACATTAAAGGTTCTTACCAAATGCCCCACCCAACTCTCCAGTCTTATTTCAAGCTGGGCTCCAGGCTATTTCCTGCGCCTCTTCACCTCCCTGCTTTTCCTTGTGTCACCCCATTCCCTCCTCCCATCTGTGGTGCCTTTCCCTACCCTTCCATCCTCCAGACTCATCTCCTATGTCACCTCCTCCATGAAGGTGCTATTGCCCAATCCCCCAAGCAAGTTGCTATCTTTCCTTCCTCTGGATTTCTCATATTCATGAGTTAGGAGTAATAACCTGTATCACTCCTTCATTTGAACAGGAGTACGGCCCTTGAGTAGATCTCTATCTCGTATAAATCCAAGCAGACGATAAGCTTCCTAAAGGCAGGAATGAAGTCTCATGCCTAAACACCTAACATCGTGTCTCAAATTTGAGGAATTCAAAAATCTGTTCGCTAATGATGATGATGATGACACTCTCTCTTCTTTTAAACTTGGATTCTTCAAGTGAGACTCCTGATTCCAAAAGAAATAAACAGACCACCAACATTACAGAGCCACTCCATCCTTCTAATAAATCCACACAACAGTCAATTCAGTCAACAAATACTCATCGAGTGTCTATTACCAGGAATTGTGGCAGGGCGTGGGATGCAGTAACTCGTGGAGTTTACACTTTCAAATTTAAGAAAGACAATGTAAAACGTGATGAAAACTACCAGAACCCAAACTCTTAAATGGATAAAAGACTGAACACATATGTTACAAAAGAAAATAAACAAATGGCCAATAAACCCAACATCATGAGTTAGCAAGAAAATGTAAATTAAACCCACAAGGAGATACCAGCATATATTCATTACAATGGCAAAAACTGAAGTGATTGGTAATACTTAGTGTTGCTGAGGATGTGGGAAATTGGAACTCTCATACACTGCTAGCAGGAATGAATATAAAATGGGACAGCTTCTGGGAAATTTTGGCAATTTCTTATAAACTTAAACATACTTTATAACATAGCAATTCCACTCCTAGTTGCTTACCCCCAACCCCCAAAAAATGAAAATATACATCTACCAAAGGCTGTACTCGAAGGTCTAAAGCAATTTTATTCAAGGGGAGACGGAGGAAGGTACAGGGGAATAAATGGTGATGGAAGGAGACTTGACTTGGGGTGGTGAACACACCGTGCAGTGTAAGATGATGTGTTGTAGAACTGTGTACTAGAAATCTGTATATTTTTGTTAACCAGTGTGACCTCAATAAAGACAATAAAAAGGGGGAAAAACTAAGCAATTTTACTCATAATAGCTAAAAACTGGAAACAATCCAAATTTCCACCAGCAGGTAAATGGGTAGCTAAATTGTGATATATCCTACAATGGAATATTAGTTAGCAATAGGATGGAATGGACTGCTAAAATGCAGCAAGGTGGGTAAATCTCAAAAGCATTATGCTGAGAAAAAGAAGCCAGGCACAAAAGTAAATACATATTATATGATTCCATTCGTACGAAATTCTAGTAAAAGCCAACTAAGCAATAGTCACAGAAAACATGTCAGTGTTGCCCATGGCCAGGTATAAAGGTAGGATGGCCTGCAACGGGGCATGAGGGAACTTTTGAGGATAATGGAAATGTTCTGTATCTAGATTATAGCGGTGGTTACACTGTGTATACATGTGTCAGAACTCACTGCAGTGTATACTTTATACAGATGCAGTATATGTCAATTGCATCACAATAAACTCGACTGTTTAAAAACTGCATTTGTATTGTAAAAAAGAAATATAGGATGCATTAATTGGTAAACTAGATCTTTTTTAAAAAAATATATATTTTATTGATTTTTTACAGAAAGGAAGAGAGAGGGATAGAGTGTTAAAAACATCAATGAGAGAGAATCATTGATCACTGGGGATGTGCCTGCAACCAAGGCACGTGTCCTTGACCGGAACCAAACCTGGGACCTTCCAGTCCACAGGCCCATGCTCCATCCACTGAGCCAAACCGGTTTCGGCTGGTAAACTAGATCTTAAGATGAATTTAAAAAATGCTTGCCTAACTGTATAATTGAGGTAATCTGAATCTGAATTGTCTTTTTTAAAAAATTCTTTCCCAATATGTGCTCCTTCCATAACCAAATTATCACCTCTTTGAGGGCATAAGAGGAAAGGAAATTCATGTTAATTAAATACCTTGTATAAGCCTGGCATTGTGCTAGGAGATTTATGTAGGATATCTCACTTAATACTAACATTAATCCTAAAAGACAGGTATGATTATCATCACTTTATTATAGTCAATGAAATTGGGTCTCAAAAATTAAGTTACTTACTCAAGGTCATCCAGTTTGCACATGATGGAGTCTGAGTTAGAACGCAAATCTGTCTTTCTTCAAAGCCCAAACTCTTCTCTAGCACTCCCTGAGTGATCATGATCTCATTTCTTCACGACTGTGTTTATCCTAGGACATCCCTCAGGATCCACCCTTCCACCTGATTTCTTCCCCATTCTTCAAGATCCAGTTTAGGATCCCTTTCCAGACCTAGAGATCGTACCTTCTCCTGAGGTCCCAGGCCAACAACTATCTGTGTGACTCATTTTGGCATAAAATCATAAAGTGGTTTATTTCAACATCGAATTGTTTTATTGTCTAGGTCTTGTCTCCGCAACCAGCCTATAATTTCCTTGCAGACAGGAATATGTTAGCTGTAGGCATAAAGACAGTGAAATTGTAATGGTTTTAATGAATTTGTCCCTCGTACAAAGTTCAACAAGTCACGTTGGAGGAGGGAGTTCTCTGAAAGTTGGAATAACATAGTTCAATAATTGTGGTGCTCTTCACTGCACACATGATATGTACTAGCAGTGGGCTAGATACTTCACAGATGCCAGCTCATAGTTTTCTTTTACTTCATAAATTATTTTTTAAATGTTTATTGATTTATTGATTTGAAAGAGAGAAACGTAGATTTGATTCCACTTATTTAGGCATTCATTTTGTTGATTCTGGAATGTGCCCAAACCAGCGATCAAACTCACAACCTTGGCATATGTGGGCAATGCTCTACCCAACTAAGCTACCTGACCAAGGACTTTTTAAATTATTTCTTAAACGGTTTTATTGAGATATAATTTACATACTTGCAAATTCACCCATTTTAAGTGTAGGATTAAATGATGTTTTGTAATGTCCAACCATCACCATGATCCTGCTTTAGAATATTTTCATTACTCCAAAAAGATCCCTCAAGTCCTTTTGCATTCAATTCCTGTTCTCACTGGCAGCTCCAGGAAACCACAAATCTACTCTCTGCAGATTTTTTTTTTTTTTGTCTTTTCTGGACATTTCACATTAGTAAAGTGATACCATGTATGGTGTTTTTTTTTAATTTTAAAAAATATATTTTATTGATATTTTTACAGAGAGGAAAGGGAGGGATAGAAGAAACATCGATGAGAGAGAAACATCGATCAGCTGTCTCCTGCACACCTCCTATTGGGGATATGCCTGCAACCAAGGTACATGCCCTTGACGGGAATCAAACCTGGGACATTTCAGTTTGCAGGCCGACGCTCTAGCCATTGAGCCAAACTGATTAGGGCATGTGTGGTGTTTTTGATGTTCGTCCATGATGTAGTATGTATCAGTAGTTCATTCCTTTTTATTGCTAAATAGTATTCCATTGCATACACATATACCACAGTTTGTTTATCCAATCACCAGTGGGTGAACATTTGTGTCCATCAAATTGAACTATATTCAATTTTTTTGCTTTATGAATATTGTTAACTTACAATATCTCTGTCAGATATAGCCTTTGATATTCATTTTACAAATGAGAAAAATCAAGTCTCAGAAAATTAATTATCTTGCTCAAGGCAAAATAGCTAAGTCATAGGGTCAGCTCATCTCTCTAACTCCAAAGACCTTGCTTTAAGCCAGTCACTTTCAGATTTGCGAATTTTGCTAAGATAAAAATTAAAGTAACACAGATACACACAAAATTCTAAATGTGAGAATAAACCTAAGTTTGCTATCTTTTGTAGTCTATAAAGGGCATTAAGAAGGAAAAACAACTGTCATCTACAATTAGCATCATTTTATAAAAGAAAGCATATCTTTAACACCTAAAGTAGAAGAATAAATTAGGCTTCATGGAAAAGCTCTCTACATTGTACTCATTTTTCTGCAAAGAGTTATTGAAGACAAGCCCTCATTTAAGAACCAGTGTTCCCACACACTGAGCTACATAATTAGGAGGGCCACAAACTGGATAAACCGAATTAGATAAAATACTTCGAGTTTCTTCTAAAAAATGGCATTGGATAAAAGGTCCAGGTCTTATTACCTTTATCTCAATAGTCTAAAACAGATTCCTCCCAAAGGGCTTGTTCTTTTATAACAGTGTAGTGCCGTGAGGTGACCTCTCTTTTCCAGAAAAAGAAGTTTTTCATCCCACAACACACCTAGCAACAGTTCCAGTGCCCTGGAGCAAAGAACCGCATTCCGAACATCCAAAGACCAATCCTTCCCTAACCACACAGCAGCCAGATTCGCTTATATTTTCTTTCCTTGAGAACTGAGAGACCTATATAAAGGCCCTTGCACTGTAATTCCGTGGCAACAAATGTAAATCTCGGAGATCTCATTCAGACCTAGCCTTCGTGGAGGCTGAAAGAAACGTCGCGGAGTCTTGCTGACATTCGTTTTGTGGTTTCCATCCAGGTCCCAGTGGAACAAATGCCATAATTAGCCCTCAGAAGAGAGGCCGGGGACTGACCGCGACAGGGTCCCTCCGGCCATGCCTGCGGGCCTTGCTGGACTGGGACGCTCACACTGTCGCTCTCTGCTTTGTAGCTGTTTGTGCAAGAACAAAAGGACTTCAGTCTCCCTTGCTATTAATCCAGCTCCACAAGCATGAAATTTACAGACACATACAAGAATTCATCATTGAAACCTTTTCTCCTTGTCATGTTCAGCTGCTGAAAAGTGGCCACACTCTTGGATATGAATGTTAATAAAAAGAAAGGGTGGAGGCGGGGGGAGAATAGACAAGCTCTCTGAATCAGTTACAGTCTCCCTCTACCTCCACCCCAACTACGGGTCAACATCTTGGGAGATTGATCTTTTGGGGGAGAGTGTAAGTCTGCCCACCGCACCTAGTTTGTGAGGATTTTGTAAAATGTTGTTATTACTCTGAAATTCAACGACTTCCTCTTAGTAAATAAATATATACCCATCGTGTGAGACCAATAATTCAATCTGTAAATTGAATGGGGGGGGGAAATAGCATTAAAGAGTCATAAAGTGAATACTGTCTGATTAGAACCAAACCAGTGGTATCAACTGGCTTTGCTCATTTAACCTGTCTCCTCCTCATCACATACCCATCATTTAGCTGCAGGGTGGATGTGTTCACACTGAACTATTAATCTGTTTCAAAATGCCATAACATTTCCATGAAGAACTTCCTAATTTTTTTTTCCAGAAATTAAATGTCTGTTTAAAGTTCATTCTCTCCTGCTGTAACTAATTGAAATGAGATTTGGTTTATCTTTATGACATGGAAATGGGATAGAGTTTCATAATAATAACAATTAGGATAACTCGATATATTTTAGGAGGAGGAGTTAATAATTGCCGTAATAGGGGGGGAAATTAGACTTTTCTATTGCCATCTAAACAGATCCCATTATTTGTGAATGAATGTCATGTGACCTACCAGTTCCTGATTTTGTTATTTGCTTTGACTGAATTTTAGAGCAACGCCACAATGAACTGGAGTCTCGATAAAAAATTGCCTCAACAACCAAAGAAAACATTATTAGTACAGTGGATGAGAAATATGCCTTGCAATTGTTATAGAAAAAAGCTGGTCTGAGAAAAATCCAAAAAGGAGGCTTTTTTTTTTAGGCTCTTTCCCCATCACTATATCCAAGAGTAAGTACCAAACTGTAGCACTTTGGAAATTGCAATAAAACTCCCCAAATATTGCAGTTTCCCAAATATCAGCCCTCTGAGAGTGATGGTCTTATTTTCTCCCTTTTACAGAAGAGAATCAGAGAGATAAACGTCTTGTCCAAGGTCACAGAGCATTAAAGTGGCAGACTTAACATCGAAAGCCAGATATATCTGTCTCCAGTTTCTAGTTCTCTTCCTTTATCACCCTACCAAGAAAATCAGGGATTGTATATGTTCCGCTCAGAAGTCAATAGACAACTTAGCTTTCCCTTAAACACTAACCCAAGTCAGCCTCCCGCCTCCAACACGAGGTTTATCCTATCCAGTAGATACAACAAGAACACCAACTTGCAACTGGTTTAGGGTTATACACTGTTCTAATTCATTATGAGACCACCACCCACACCCCCTGGCCTGGTGCACAAAATTTGTGAACTGGAAGGGGGGAAGAAGGGTCGACCTGAGCCCTCTCACAGTCCGGGAGCCCTCAGGGGCTCCGTGGGTAGCAGGACTAAGCTGTCCATTAGATATCCTTAGCACTGTGGCAGAGATGGGAGAGGCTCCCACCACGGCTGCTGCACTTGCCAGCCAGGAGCCTGGCTTCTGGCTGAGTGGTGCTTCCCCGTGGGAATGCACTCACCACTAGGGGCAGCTCCTGCATTGAGCATCTGCCCCCTGGTGGTCAATGCACATTATAGCGACTGGTCAACCGGTTGACTGTCTGCCCCCTGGTGGTCAGTGCATGTCATAGTGAGCGGTTTAGCAGCTTTAGCATATTATGCTTTGATTGGTTGAACAGACAATCTGGCGACCAGACACTTAGCATATTAGGCCTTTATTATTAGGATTGTCACCATATATGGTTAACAGCCCTTCATTTACTGAGTATCTATGCAATGCAAGATGCTGTGCATGTATCATTAATCTTCATTTTACAGATAATTTATGTGGCTACAGGCCCTGTGTGACTTGACCTCTACTTTACTCTCTAGACAACCTCCACCTCATGCTCTTGGCTCCAGCCATAGTGAGCATCTCTGTCAAGTCATCAAAGACTCCAGACTCTCATTCACAAAGGCTGTTTCCTCTGCATAGGGCACCCTTTCCCATCTTAGCCCTCCTCACTTTACCAATCTTTCTTCAGGCCTCAGCTTCAATGATGTTTCTCAAGAGGCCTGTCCTGACTCCTAGACTGGGTTAGTCAGCCCTTATGACACGCTCTCACAGCACTTCAAGCTTCCCCTCCCAGAGCATCCATTGCATTCTGTGAGAATCTGCCTTCCTGCTAGATTAGACACTCCATGGGAGCAGTGATTGTGTCAATTATTTATTGATATTTTCCAAAGTATAGATGGGAATAACACCATTAAAACAACAAATAAGTATTGTTTGAATGAGTAGATGAATGGAAAAAAACCAAGGCTCAGAGAGATTAAGTAATTTAAGTGGTTTAAGAGTAAGGATTTCCTTATTCAGATGTAAATGGATAGAGTTGAAAATTAAAAAACAAAATCTTTTAGCAAGCATACTATGATCACCCTGTTTAAGACTGCAAACATGGCCCTACTTGGTTTCGCTCAGTGGATAGAGTGTTGGTCTGCGGACTGAAGGGTCCCAGGTTTGATTCCGGTCAAGAGCACATGCCCAGGTTTTGGGCTCAATCTCCAGTGGGGGATCGGCAGGAAGCAGCTGATCATACAATAACTAGAGGCCCGATGCACAAAAATTCCTGCACTGGGGCCTACTGACCTCCCTCTGCAAGAGGTGACCAGGATGATAAGGGGAAGGCACTGCCCCCATCACCCTGTCACTGCTGCCACTGCCGGCCACTGCAGCTGCCTGCCCCCAGCCCTTGCAGCCTCCATGGCTTTGTCCGGAAGGATGTCCAGAAGGACATCTGGGAGGATGTTCAGCTGTCCAGTCTAATTAGCATATTATGCTTTTATTATTATAGATTGGGAAATAATGACAAAAAATATTGCAAACATGCCCTGCAGATCTCCCTAACCTTTTTACTTAGCTTTGTGTGCTTTTTCCATAAAACATATTACTTTCTTACATGTTACTAATTTTAATCGCTACTTCTAACACACCTATAACTTTAGTTATAATTTCTTTATTATGATTATTACTTACTGTTTCCCCTCACTAGAATGAGGACAGAAATTTTGTTACTGGTCTCTCATTCTGAACAGTGCTTGCAATATAGTAGGTGTTTAATAAATACAGGAGTGGACAAAACTAGGTTAATAATAATAATGAATAACACAGAAATAAATACATACATAACCCAAGAATAAACTCTGTATTTCCTATACTCACAACTGTAAATCTACTTTTGCCCACTCCTATATTCATAGGAATTGAATTGAAGGAATTCTAAGGGTCTAGATTTTCCTTAACTTTCTATAACATAGGGTCATGGTCCTTGCCCCTCCATCAACAGAAAGGAGTCAAGAATTTGTCCTAGTCCTAAAGATGATGAACCCCTTGATAATTTTCTACTGAGAGAGAAATAGAAGAAGCTTATTCACCTCAGAAACTCTGCAAAAGGCTTAGAAACCTGGGAATTCAACTGGCTCTCTTTGCAAAAATGTGCAGAGGTGATATTTATTAAGTACTTGACACTCCAGAGAGAATGCTCCTGTACAAATATGTCATGCTGCTTTGAACACAAGCAAAGCAGGAATCAGATTCTATCTCCTTGCTATATCCCAAGCAAGCCAAGGTGACTGTCGTGGCTTCATCTCAATGTATTTATCTCATCGCCAGCACTCATCACCAAGGGAGCCGGTTCAGAGCTGAGCTGTAAAGATTGTGTCGGGAGGAGCGCTCAGATGCACTGTACGCCATGCCTGACTTATGCCAATGAGTTTCAACACTCATGCATTCCAGATGAGCACCAAACTCTGTGATGAATAATAAGAGCAGGAATTCAGGTTGCAATGAATGCAAAAATAAATAAGCAAAGCAATGCTAAAATTATTGGATGAGACTCCGGTGTGGAAAACAGTTCTCTTTTATCCAACCCCTATGCAAAGGCCACAATTCATTCTCATTGTCTCTTGCCTGAATTACTATGGCAGCTTTCTCATTGTTCTCCAGACCTCCAATTGACTCTCTATACTGAAGACACGAGACTCTTTCTAAAACGCCTATCTGAACTCGTGACACACTTCAAACTCTTCCCAGATCTTCCAGGACAACTCCATAGCATGACCCATAATCCCCTCATGACCTAGCCCCTGCCCATCTCTCCACACTCATCACCTCCCACTGCTCCTTACACTGTGCTCTACCTACACCATCTATCATAATCATAATGCACACAGGTTGTTGTTTTTTTTTTTTTTTAATGTTTCTGTGCCTTTGCATATGTTGTTCTCTCTGCCTAAAATGCTTTTCCTATACTTTATTCAACTCATTTAATCATTTGAAATATATCTCATATAATTCCATCCCAGTCTGAATTAGAGTCATTAAACAACTATTTCTTTAATTCAATACATATTATTGCCTGACTACTGGAGATATGTAGTAATTTAAAAAAAATGGATCCTGGAGGTTCCTTGCTATGCTAGGCATTAATTGTTTGGTTTTGGGATCATGTATGTATTTGTATGTTCTCCAACCCAAAAGAGACAAAAAGTGCTGATGTGCAATATCCCACACCATCAATTAATTTTTTGAACTCTCTGCTCAACAGATATTAAATGCTTATTGTTTTAAGCCATATGAGAGATTGGAGCACCTTGAGCGCTACCCACTGAACTCCTAGGTCTTATTGTCCACGGAGGAAGTGAGATGCGTACATGAAGAGTACGAAGCTTCCACATTGCTAAGTTTCATGAGAATTGTTATATCCCCTGTCTCGCCTGCTAGACTGTGGCAATAGGATTGGGAAAGGGAGAGAAATTGAGAAGATCAGGAAAACTTCTGGAGGTAGTGGGAATCTTGAAGGAAGGATATTTCCATAGGGGACCTTATTCATCTTTGATTGCCCCCTAGTGTCTCAAACAGGGAATGTAAATGTGTGGAATGTGTGCAAACCACCAGACCCAGTAACAGACAGCTAATTGATGATGGCTCTGTTCCCAGACTCAGCCTGAGAAGCCTTCTCAAGACATTTATAGCCATCGCTAAATGATGAGAGATGACACATGAAATAAAACCTGTAAGCCATTTCTGGTTGTTTAACATCTTGGACATGGTAGGTGCTAGTATTAGATAATTAATCAATACCCCACCTAGGGAAAAAGAGAAAACCATTACTCTATTGAGAAAATGGATGGTTTAGGAAGGATGCTTTTGTACTGTGTGAAAACTTGGGTTTATCCCTTTACCCATGAGCTTCTTTCATTCATAGAGACACAGTCTCAGTTTGGGGCTTTGAAGTCAGACTGAGTTAGATTCAGATCCTGAATTTTTCATTTATAATCCACACGATCTAAAATAAGTTAATTCATCTCTCTGAATCTCAGCTTTTTCAACTATAAATGCCTATCATTATATAGTTGCCTACAAATTTTAAAATCAAATGATGTTTAAGTCTTATTCCACAAATTTAGATATACAAGAAATGGCATATTGATTTAAATTAAATCCAGTGTTAAAGCTTCAGCTCAACAGGCTGGAAATTCCATCTTTGTCATGAATGTGGAATCCACCGCACACTCCCATCTCTACAAGGTCACAGAAAGGACCCTCTAGGACACACCACACAATCTCAGTGAATGACCCTCCACAAGGTCAACCAGAGAACATTCCTCCTGCCATTTCTCAAGCCTTGTCACACACTCTGAGGACAGGAAATGCCCACCAGTTACCTGTGAGCCAGGAAAAATACAGTGGCATCAAAAACAAACTAATATGTCAATTAACGATCTTGCTACATCTACGAAGCCTCTAACATACTCCCTGACATATGGTCTATGTCAATTATTTTTTCTTTTATCCAACAAATGCTTACAAGTCCCTACTACTTGCCAGACATCATTTCTGAACTGAGGGTGTATCAACATCAGCACCATTACATTTTGAACTGCATTCCTTATTCTTGGCGGGGTGGGTGGTGAGGATTGATGTCCTGTGCATTATAGAATATATAATGCCTCTATCCACTAAATATTGGTAGTAGGCCCCACCCCAGTCATAACAACCGAAAATGTTTACAGACACTGTAAAATGTCCCATGGGGGAAAAAGTGACCCTAATTTTAAACCCCTGAACAAAATAAACTAGAGAAAATCACCATTTCCATGAAGCTTACATTCTAGTGGGGAGGATAGACAATAAACAAACAAATATAACATAAATTCAGGTATGGAGAGGTGGCATGGTTCAGCTATGGAGAGGTGATATGGTTCAGGTGTGAAGATGTGGAATGGTTCAGGTTTCGTTCAGGTATGGAGAATTGATTTTCCCCTTGCTTCTCTGGTTAAATAAGAGCCAAGAACCGCTCTGAAGATAGTACCACAGGCATCAGGCCTGATGAAAAGGTATTTCATTGATAAGCAAAAATTACAGAAATTGAATTATCTAGAATAACATCAGAAAGAAATAGGATTATAATTTAAATAACATATTGAAGGATCGGCATTCATTTCCTTTGTACATACTCTGTATGCAAAAATAACTTCATCAAAGAAGCATAGGACATTCACACACACACACACCACACACACACACACACACACACACACACACACACACACACAATTCTCCTGCCTTGTTTCCAGTTCTAGGCCAGTCTCTTTTATTAATATATTTTTTATTGATTTTTAGATAGAGAAGAAGGAAGAGGGAGAGATATGAAAGAGACATATTGATCGGCTGCTTTCTGTGTGTTCGCTACTGGGGATTAAGCCTACAGCCCAGGCATGTGCCCTTACCAGGAATTGAACCCTGCTCCATGGATGACACTCAATCCACTGAGTCACACCAGCCAGGCTCAGCCATTCTTTTGAACACTTTGGGAAGAATTTAAAGAGTATCCCTATTTAATAAAGCCTTAAATTATGAATAGCGATAAGAACCCATAATAATAATTATTTGGAACATCACTGAAGGTTGGCCAGCTGCTGGAGGTTGGCTGTTGGAGCACACTGACCACCAGGGGGAAGCTCCTGCATTGAGCATCTGCCCCCTGGTGGTCAGTGAACATCATAGCAATTGGCTGATTGGTTGTTCAGTCGTTAAGTTGCTTAGGCTTTTATATATATAGAATGCCTTTTCTCTCTTCTTTTCTAAGATTTTATAAAACTCTCTATTTAGAGGCTCTTATAGAGAACTCTAGGGCCCCTGATAGTACATCCAGGGAGCCCTAAACCCCAAATTAAGAGTCACTGGTATAATAACTAATAGCATCATATTCAGAATGTCTATGATTCAAAATTCTGGCTCCATTACAGTAACATTTTGACCAGTGGCTATGAAAGGACTATGTGTCATTCAAGCCTGGGTGCCATAAAAGTTTACCTCTGAACAAAACAGGCCTGCAGCAAATCTGAAGTCATTTGCTTCTGCTTCCCTTCCCCTGCCTTTCCGATGCTTCTCTTCCCCTCTAGATCCTCAACTACCACTACTTGAGCCACATGTTGAACTCCTAGTTAGACATCACAGTTCATCAATCTGTCTCTCTTTATACCACTCCTAAATCCCTTCCAAAATACTAGGGTAGAATGGTTATTTGTAGATTTCCAAAAATCATTTTGGGGGCAACCACTAGGTGGTAGGCACTTTGAATTCTTAAATTTACTTAATCCTCTCA
This sequence comes from Vespertilio murinus, assembly GCA_963924515.1. Taxonomy (NCBI): domain Eukaryota; kingdom Metazoa; phylum Chordata; class Mammalia; order Chiroptera; family Vespertilionidae; genus Vespertilio; species Vespertilio murinus. The sequence goes on from OZ004706.1 coordinate 42,817,549, forward strand.
ATAAGTCAGCAAACTACATCTTGGTAATCCTCAGATGCAAAACTACTACATCTCTAATGCCAAGCACTGCTTCTAGAGAACAGTAAGAACTCAAGAATATTTATTGAATCAATGAATGTTATCTTGACTGAGAGCTAGTAGCTAAAAGAGATGCCATTCAACCCTAAAACTGACTCCATGTTTTTAATGCTTTTTCCTCTACACCAGAATTCAGCAAACTTTTGCTGTAAAGGGCTAAATATTTAGACTTTAAGGGCCATACAGTCTCTATTGAAACTATCAACTGGGACTTCATAGCACAAAAGTAACCATAGACAATACATAAAGTCATGAATGTGTCTGTTCCAAGAAAACTTTACGAATAGATACTGAAATCTGAACTTTATATAATTTTTCACATCATTAAGTATTATTCTTCTTTTGATTTTTCCCAACCACTTAAAAATGTAAAAGCCAGTCTTACCTATGGGCTATAAAAAATAGACAGTGGACTGGATTTGGTTTATAGGCCATAGTTTGCCAACCTCTGCTCTACACCAGGCTGCCTTCCAAGCTCCCACTCTTTCTTAAAATAATAATAATGTATTATTATTATTATATTTCATTGCCAACCCCATTCCTGGTCAGGGCACACCCTGACCAGGAATGGGGTTGGCAATGAAATCAGCAACCTTTTGGTACACAAGATGATGCTCCAGACAGGGCTGAAGCTCCCACTCTCTTAAGTCCTCTTGCAACTAAGTAGAATGAAGAGAATTCTAGATAGTAGAATTTCAGACTCTGACCAGTTAAATAGGCTGAAAAATTTCAGCTGCCTCTGAAGTTCAGCCTCTCCCTCAAAAACCATGTGCAAAACCATGGCTTCTCATCAGTGTCTCTTTAATGTCTTTCCTCTAACCATAGTTCTGCCCCCTGACTTTCAAAAAAGTTCTAGATTATTTCAGGATAAAGTCAGGTGCTAAATAATAAAGTTGGGCCATTCTAAGAGGGCAATTACCTAATCTGTTAATGAAAGAGCAGTCACATATCATAGCAAAATCTCCTTTGGTATATTCATTACAGGCAAAATTAAGATAAGTGAAACTAGCTTTATCTCCTTATTAAGTCAGAAAAATGACTACATATCTTTCCCAGATAAGAAGCTGTTTAGAAGACGAAGCTCTATGATATTTTATAATGTAGTTTTCCTTTTCTTTTTACCAAGGAAATCCAGAATAACTTGCCTCACTGTGAATCACAGTAACTAGTTGTTTTTTCTCTCTCCAAATGAGACATTGCCTGACATCTAACATGTGGCAAGATCTGAAAAGTTTCCACAAATTGGTAAAATTCTTTCTACATGAATATGTAATGTAATCTTCTTGTTAAACAAGAATAGATAATTTCTCCCAAAATGAATGCAATAAAGGGGCTTAGAAAGAATAAATAATTCTAATACTGTTCTTTAATTCTGCTTGTCATTTTCCAAATTCCAGACTGATGGCAACATAGTGGGCCTATTCTACTACACACTATTTCAAAATGTTCCTGTTTGTCGGACAAAAACATAGGGACAGTGGTTACTAAAAAGCCCCAAAATGTAGTAAACTTGCATAATTTTATAGCAAAATAAAATGTCAGTAATTTGACATATTTAAGTTATATTATTTATGCCTGCATTCAACTAACATTTATGGAGCACCAATTATAGGCCAGGCATTGGGGATCCTATAAAAATAAAATTTTTGCCCTCAAGAAAATTACAGTTTAAATTATGATAATGTATGATGATAACAGTATTGAGTTAAGCACGGGAGCACTGATTATGTATCTGGCACTGTGCTAAATTATCTAAGTACTTACATAATCTCATTTAATGTAACCATTCCCTGCCTCCAAAAGGTAGGTGTTATTATTATTCCCATTTTACATATTTAAACACTAAGGCTTAGATAGGATCACTAACTAACCCATGGTTATATAGCTAGTTAGGTAGGTAGATCTGGGATATAAACCCAAGACTGACTCTAGAACCTACTAAACTAGAAGTTGTGCATAGATACTGATACTACTATATTTATTGGTTCCTGTTCTAAGAGAGAGGCAGATAAAGTGCCACAAAAGTTAGAGAATGGAGAGGCAACTTTTGATTAAGTCAATCATGGGAGACTCCATGGAGCTGGGATAGAGAAAGCTTTGAAATGGGAAGAAGAGAGGAAGGAAATGCTAGGCAGAGGAAGCAGCACGAGCAATGGCACACAGGTAGGTCCAGTTTGGTGCCAACTGTACATTAATGGGAGAAGCAGGAACAAGGGTAAAAAGCCAGGTGAGGTACTAGTCATAAAAATCATTAAAAGTAGACATTTATGGCCGTGCCCTTGGCATTCCTGGATCTGTCTCTTGCTTCAACAGTGTTTGGACGGAACAGACCCAGGGACACCCCTTCTCCCAGCCTCTGACCACCCTCCTGCGCCTTATCCAGTCACCACCTTCAGAACCACCTCCGGGACCAGCCAACACACCATTTTGTTTTTCTACTTTAACTCCTCATTGCTGAACAACCATGAGCTCCCAAATTCGTCAGAATTACTCCACCAAGGTGGAGGCTGTGGTCAACCCCTGGCCCACCTGCCTCTGCGGGCCTCCCCCACCTACCTCCCTCAGGGCTTCCATTTTCACCCTGAGGATGTGACTCTTGGGGGTGGGGCCGCTTCTTCACAAGTTGGCAGAGAAGAAGTGCGAGGACGCTGAGGTCTCTTAAAGTTGCAAAACCAGTGCCATGGCCACTTTCTCTTCCTGGCCATGCTGAGCCTCCTCAAGGTGAGTAGGCAAAACTCAGGCAGCCACGGAAACCGCCCTGGCCTCGGAGAGGAGCCTGAACCAGCCCTTGTGGAGCTGCAGACCCTGGGTTCCACTGGCACTGACCCCCATCCCTGTGACTTCCGGCAAAACCACTTCCTGGATAAACAGGTGGAACTCACCAAGAAGATGGGTGACACCTGACTCACCTCCGCAGGCTGCCGGCCCCCAGGCTGGGCTGGGCAAATATCTCTTCAAAAGGCTCACCCTCAAACACAGCTAGGAGCCTTTGGAGCCCAGAGAGGCCTTTGAGGGGCCCTCTGCATCCCCCCTGGTGCCTGGCTTTTTACCTGAGTCTTTCCCTGAAACTACTAGCCATTCTCTTAACCACCCTGAAGCTCTCTCCCATCCATTGGACCAAATGAAACAATAAAGCTTTTTGCAGCAAAATAAACAAATAAATGTTGGCATTTACATGATGCTTTAGTGTACGGGATCCTATGTGACAGCTATTATCTTCACTTTACAAATGAGAAAAGTGAAGTTCAGGGTTATGTAGCCAGCAAGTTTTAGATCTCATTAATTTATTCAAAAGACATTCATTGGTACAGGTACGGTGCCATGTACTAAAGACAACCATGAACCAGACATAGTCATCATGGTCTTCACAGCACCGCCAGTCTAGGTCGGAAAGACAGCCATTATTACAATCACATTTGGTGTGTGCTTCAGGGGAAGAAGGGTGAGGTGCTCTGTGACCCACCTGGAGGCAGGGAAGGCCTCAAGAATGAAGTTCGTTTAAGTCTAGATCTGAAAGATGCACAGGAGTTAGCTTGATATTGATGGTGGGATGGGGTATATGATAGAGAGCATATTCCAAGCAGAGCAATATAAATGTGTGTGAAGGCCCAGAGGAGAGAGAAAATGTATCTTCCAGACAGTGAAGAGTTTAAAGAATGGAGTCAAGAAAGCAATAGCTAACAAGGTTAGTAGACACCAAGATTCTGAGGACAAAGGGGCAGGCTTTGAAAGTTTTTAAGTCAGAGGTGGGTGGCAGGAGGGGTGACATGGTTAGATTTAGGAATCAAAAGGGCAGTAAAACTGTAGAGAGAGCTAGGATTAGATAGGGTGGGACGGGTGCCAATCTGAAGGTGTTTGGAACTCAAACCCGAGACTGTTTGATCTGATAACTGTGGCCTCATCACTTTCTATCTACTCTTTCTTGGGAAGCTTTAAAGGAGATGAAGACATCAGCAGATTTGTGTATTGGAAAGATTAGCCTAGAGCTGCATGGAGGAGTCAACGATGATTCACTCACCCCTTTTTTATTCATTCATTCAGTATTTGTGGAGTGCTGACATATTATACACTAGGTACTATGTGGTAGTTTTAGGCCTAGAGATAGAAAGAACGGTTTAATAGCAGAGCTGCAAAGACACTTTTAAAGTCTTATGTCTAATAGTCCTTTAAGAACCAATTTGAAAGCCCTCATCCAAAAGGCTTTCTCTCCCTGTCTCTGCCCTTCCAACACTACTTAAAACTTTCCTTAGTGTAGCCACTTGGTCTGTCCTATGAAACCACACAGTCCCGCTGCTACTTCAGACCCATTCACTAAATGTCTTATCTCAAGTGTTCCTCAGGCCTTTCACCTGCATTGTTTTTAAGTTCTGGAGTGCCCAATGGGTGCTGGGCACACAACAAATGCTTAGCTAAGAGGGCTGAATGACTGGATGAACGAATAAATGAGCAGCTCAGTGATTGAATAAATGAATTAATGGACAGGATTACATGAAGCCAATCTTTAAATGTTTGCTGCTATGTTATATTTTATCATGTTAGGTTCCATTCTCCTATCATTCCTTGAAGACACTAGTTACATGCTTTTCAACTTACAATTTTTTTAAAAAATCAGCCCTGTACATACCATATCACCCTCCAGTCATTACAAGTTCTTGCTTTTTAAAACATGCATTAAAGGCCTGATGACTTGGATTATAAACATCAGGGCAGTCAGTATTGCAAAGCAATTCAAGAGAGAAATAGATTTGTATGCTTGATATTTTAAAATTGCCTACTAAATGTAAAACATGCTTTGTATCTGCTGGTAAAAACCTATTTCCTATAGGGAAAAGGGAACATGCATTAAAAGATTTAGATGTGTCAATAAATGTGCTGGTTGTATTTGCATTCTTTCATTTTTAAGTTTGACAGCAAGGCGGTAGAATACGTGCAGGAATTTTTACTGCCCAAATTGTTACTTATCTACTGGATGTAACTTGATTGATCAGGGACCATGTTTTGCCTCATGTGGACCCAATTGTAACAGGGAACTAGCACCTCACCTTTAAAAGCCTGGTATCTCAGGGGGGAGCAGTGTTCAGTAGCTTTGTTTCAGCAGCTGGTTTAACTCACTTGCCTTATGTTCTCTTGTTAAATGTTTGTACTTAGGAGCCATGTTGCTGTTTAAGGTCTAGAAACTTGTTGCTTTTGATCTGGTTCTATGCTTTGTTATAATTTGGTGACTCAGCTTTGTTTCTATTCTGTTCTGACCCCTCAATTCATGATTCTTGGCCTGCAGTAACAAAATAAACTTGTATTAAATCCTTAGGGTTGCATAATAAATTACCACAAATTTGGTGGCTTAAAACAACAGCAATTATTTTTCTCACAGTTCTGAAAACCGGAAGTCCAAATTCAAGGTGCTGGCAGAATTGGTTCCTCCTGCAGGCTCTGAGGGAGAGCCCATTTCCTACTTCTCTCCTAGCTTCTGGGGCTGTCAGGGATCCTTGGTGTTCCTTGGCTTGTAGCTGCGTCACTCCAGTCTCTGCCTCTGTCTTCTCATGACCTTCTCCCCTAGATATCTCTTTCTCTTCTGTCTCTTATAGAAAGATGTGCCATCGGACTTCTGGCCCATCAGGGTTCACCCAGGACGATCTCATCTCCAGATCCTTAACTCAATTGCATCCGCAAAACCCCTTTTCCAAATAAGGTCACATTTACAGGTTCTGGGTCGGCATATCTTTTGGGGTGGGCACCATTCCACTCACTACAATACTTAAAGCTAGTCTTTGTTTTTTTAATGCTGAAAATCTCACAAGAAAAAAATAAAATAATTATTATTACAAGTCTGAGATTCTCTAGCTCCTAACCCCGTTTTCCCACCCAGTAACAATTGTTTTATACTAAAACTCTCATTAGAAATAAATAACACATATAAAGGAGTAAATAACCCAAGCTCTCTTAGAATTTTAACCAGTTGCATAAATGAGTTAATACCTGTAAAGCACTCAGTAGGATGCCTGACACAGAGAGTGCATAACACAGGTTAGATGTACCATGTCTGAGATACGGAAGAGGTGTTATTTCTCATGAGTGCCACAGTGCAGCACACTAGGGTGAAAACAGAAAAATAGGAAATCAGATAGATTGTGTTTTAGAGAGAAATGCAAAAAGTAAGCCCTGAAGCATGCAGCATCTAGGTGAAAGGGTATCAGTGCTTGATTGTTTATAAAGATGTACGCTCTTCTACTTCTCTAAATTTTCCAAATTTTCCAAGCATAACATACTCTCATTTTATAGTAGAGAGAAAATAGCTATTGAAAAGGCACTCTATTAAAAAGGAACATTCTTTGTAGGCCAAACACTTTGATAGGAACTCACTGTTTCAGCTGAGAACTAACAGAGGTCAAAGAAAGAATGGGCAAAACATGTAGAAACATCAAGATAAATAATAATAGTAATAGAGCCCGTGGCATTTTTGGAGGGTGACTATGTCTGTTATGTTAAGTGCTTTCATTAGGAAAAGAAGAATATTAAATGGAATGATGAAGGAGAGGAGCAGCTAAATGAATACTTTGAATGAGTATTTATTGGAGAAGACAATAGGGACATTCCTGTTCCAAGGACACATTTTATGGTGGAGCAGAGAATGGCCTTGACAGAGATTCTTGGGTCTCTGAGGAGAAAGGGATGGAGCAACTTGAGGGACTCTGTGCAATAAATCACCGGGACCAGATGGTATTCATCCATGGGTTCTGAAGGAGATAAAGTGGGAAATCATGAGTTCAGTGACAAGGATGTATCATAGATGCTTAAACATAGGCAATATCCCTGAAGATTGTGAAGTCATTAATATGGTGTCACATATGTATGGGGGGGTGTATGTGCCTGCACACATGTGCATGTATACAAGCTCCTTGCATGCTCTGAGGCTTTTGGGAACAATGGAGGGATATTTTTTTTAAGAACCAAAAAAATTTCTTTTTTAAAAAAATATTTTATTGATATTTTACAGAGAGGAAGGGAGAGAGATAGAGAGCTAGAAACGTCGATGATGAGAGAGAAACATCGACCAGCTGCCTCTTGCACACCCCCTACTGGGGATGTGCCCGCAACCAAGGTACATGCCCTTGACCGGAATCGAACCTGGGACCTTCCAGTCCACAGAGCGACGCCAAACTGGTTTCGGCCAAAAAAATTTCTTGATCAAACAAAGGACAGAGGATATTTAGGTAGGAGAAAGATTTTGAAAAGATATAAGACTAAATTTTAGAGATGTTTAATAATATTTAAGCAGTTATTTTCCAGGTACTCTGAGAGTTGCTAGGGAGATGGAGATAAATAGGCATGCCTTCTTGGTAATGGGGAGGCTTACAGCCTAATAATTTCAGTTATTTTAATGGTCTTGCTATTGGCTTTAAATGACAATTGGTAATGTAGTATCTTCAAATAGTACTAGAGGATACAGGAAACACCTGGGAATTATTTTCATTCCATTTAAAATATCTAAGATCTGGAAACAGCCCAACTGCCCATCAGTAGATGAGTGAATATAAAACTAGGGTATATTTACACCATGAAATCATATGCAGCAGTAAAAAAGAAGGATCTCTTACCCTTTGAGACAGCATGGAGGGACCTGAAGAGTATTATACTAAGTGAAATAAGTCAGAGAAAGACAAGTATCACAAGATCTCATTCATATGAGGAACCTAAAGAACAAAATAAACTGATGAACAAAATAGATCCAGAGACATAAAAGCATGGAACAGACTGCTCAATCTCAGAGGGAAGGTGGGGGTGGGAGGGTGGGTTAAAATAGATTAACCAAAGAATTTAAATGCATATATACATAACCCAAGGACACAGACAATAGTGTGGTGAAGGCCTGGGGAAATGTGAGCAGGGAAAGTCTGGAAAGAGTCAATGGTGGGGGGAGGGAAGAAGGAAGGGTACATCTGTATTACTTTCAACAATAAAGATAACATTTTTTTAAAATTATATAGTTTCAGGTTGTTTGGCAAAAGATGGGGGCCTGGAAAGCAGGATTGAGTTTGACCTCCATCTCATAAGATCTAATTTCTATATCCTAAGAATTATCTAGTAATAATAATAACCAAGAAGCAAACATTTATTAAGTGCTTACTATGTGTCAAGATCTTGCTCAGTTCTTTACTTATATTATCTAATTTAATTCTCATCACAGTTAAGTGGTAGATCTAGAATTTTATTCTTTTTAAAAATATATATTTTTTATTGATTTCAGAAAGAAAGGGAGAGAAAGGTAGATATATCAATGATTAGAAATAATAATTGATTAGTGATTGACACACTGGGGTCAAGCCTGCAACCCAGGCATGTGCCCTGACCAGGAATCAAACCGGGACTTCCTGGTTCCTAGATCAATGCTCAACCACTGAGTCACACCAGTAGGGATAGGATTTTAATCTCTGTAGTCCAATTCCGAGGTCATACTTTTAGCCATTACTCTATACTGATTGTATATATTTTCTATTTATAAAAGAAAATAAAAAGCTTCACAAAACTTCTGCCCTTGTTACATATGATTCTCTTCTGTTTCATAAAAATCATGATTATCCCAAATCTACAAATTGATTCCCCAAGTGGGCCAGAGCCTATAGTTTCTTTAAAGAAATAAGAGTGAATTCTATATAATAAAAGCCTAATATGCTAAGTGTCTGACTGTTCATTTGACCAGTCACTATGACAAGCACTGACCACCAGGGGACAGATACTCCAACTGGTAGATTAGCTTGCTGCTGGGTTCCAGCTGATCGGGACTGGGCAAGTTGGGCCGGACACACCCTGGAGCCCTACCATGTTCCCTCCCCAGCCCTGATCGTGCACCCCTGGGGTCCCTTGGCCTGGCCTGTGCCCTCTTGCAATCAGGGACCCCTTGTGGGATGTCAGAGAGCCAGTTTTGTCTCTATCCCCACTGGCCAGGCCGAGGTACTCCACTGATGCATGAATCCATGCACTGGGTCTCTAGTCTGCACTAATAAAAGAGTAAGATGCAAATTGACTGTACCTTCATGACGTCCACCAGCCAATCAGGAGTTGAGCATGCAAATTAACCCAACAAAGATGTTGGGTTAATTTGCATACACAGACACCAATCTGCCAGAGGTGGGGTGGGACGCTTGTGTCATTGCCATGGTGATGATGCAGGCATCCCACATGCCCCAGCTGCTCCAGACCTCTGGGAAGCATGGGAAGGTAGAAAGGCGGCTCCAGCAGGAGCAAAGGCAGTGCTAGCAGCTAGGGCAAGGAATGCCCATTCTTGAACGAAATTTTGTGCATCAGGCCTCTAGTAAATAAATAAGCACATATCTTTGATATTGAGGAATTTTAAAGCTAAATGAAAGCTCTGGTATTAAAATCTCAGTACACTGCCGAAACCGGTTTGACTCAGTGGATAGAGTGTCCACCTGCGGACTGAAAGGTCCCAGGTTCGATTCCGGTCAAGGGCATATACCTTGGTTTTGGGTACATCCCCAGTAGTGCAAGAGGCAGCTGATCGATGATTCTCTCTCATCGATGTTTCTAACTCTCTCTGTCCCTCTCTCTTCCTCTCTGTAAAAATCAATAATATATATATATATTTTTTAAAAATTTCAGTACACTGGTAAAGGTAAATCAGACCACTATTTAATTGTCTTGGACCATTTCAAGATGCTTTTTACATGGGGACAGGTATGTCTCCCATTCACTCATGTTTCTCCCTATGTACAATGTTGAATCAAGTCCTCTGGTTGTTTTCATTGGGAAAGAGCCCTAAGAATTAAAAACTTATTCCTTATGTTGATCCAAAATCTGACCACCTGAAACATCTACTTACTGAATCTAGGGGACACACAGAACATTCAAGTAATTCTTCTACCCTACATCCTTCAAATATTTGGAATGCAGTCGTGTTCCTCCTGGATGCTTCCCTCTTCAGAATAAACACTTCCAGACCTGTCAGCCATGTGTGAAAAAAGACAGAAAATCCAACCCAAACTGGCCTATGCAAAAAGATGCTTCATTAGCTCACACAGTAGAAAAAGCCAAGAATTGTTCTAGCTTCTGGCACAGTTTGATATGGGACCAAATAATGTCATTAGAACGGACTTTCCATCTCTCTCACCATCGCCTCTTCCATGTTGGTTTCCAGTGCCCCTTATAATACAATTTAGGCAGCCCCAGACCTTACATCTGCTCATGAATAAAATACAGCAGGAGAAAAAAAATGAATTTCTTTCCCAGAAGTTTCAGGAAAAATTCTCTTCCATTTCATTGGCTCTGATTGGGTCACATGCTCAGCTTTTACTGAGGCCAGTGGCATTAATTAGCCAAGCTTAAGTCACATGCTTGCATCTAGAGATGTACAGACTGAGACAGAAGAAGGGAAGTCTTCAACAGGGCGATTGTTAAATACAGGCTGCGTAACAAAAAATGTCTATTAGCCTTGGCCAATGTGGCTCAGTTAGTAGAACATCGTCCCATGCACCAAAAGTTCAATGGTTCGATTCCTATTCAGAGCAAATGCCCGAGTTGCAGGCTCCATCCCCAGCAGGGGGTGTGCAGGAGGCAGCCAATCATTGATATTTCTTTCTCTCTCCCTTCCTCGCTCTCTAAAATCAATGAAAGCATATATTTTAAAGTATCTATTAGACATTACTCTAATTTCATAGTTTCATCAGAGTGGCCGACCAAGCACCAAAATAAAAAAGATCACTCACTCTTTTCCTCCCTGGCTGCTTGAGCATCAACCTTCATCATGAATGACACGGTAACTATCCAGACCAGGAAGTTCCTGACCAACAGACTACTTCAGTGGAAGCAAATGATCATTGATGTCCTTCACCCTGGAAAGGCAACAGTACCCAAGACAGAAATTTGGGGAAAACTAGCCGGTATGTATAAGACCACACCTCATGTCATCTTTGTGTTTAGATTCAGAACCCACTGTGGTGGTGGCAAGACCACTGGCTTTGTCATGGTTTATGATTCCTTGGATTATGCAAAGAAAAATGAACCAAAACATAAACTTGCAAGACATGGCCTATATGAGAAGAAGACCAAGAAAATATAGAAAGGAACGCAAGAACAGAATGAAGACAGTCAGGAGACTGCAAAGGCCAATGTTGGTGCTGCAAAAAGTGAGCTGGAGCCGAAACCGGTTTGGCTCAGTGATAGAGTGTCGGTCTGCGGGCTAAAAGGTCCCGGGTTCAATTCTGGTCAAGGGCATGTACATCGGTTGCGGGCACATCCCCGGTGGGGGATGTGCAGGAGGCGGCTGGTCGATGTTTCTCTCTCATTGATGTTTCTAGCTCTCTATCTCTCTCCCTTCCTCTCTGTAAAATATCAATAAAATATTTTTTTTAAAGTGAGCCGGAGATTGAACAAGAGAAGGAATTAAGATTCTTCAGTGATTTTATCTGTGGTGATTGCGCAAATTTTTCATGAAAGGATTAATAAAATAAACTTTTGTGTGGAAAAAAAATATCAATCACTCTGCCCCAGATTGGGTCTGCCTCAAATTAGGGCTGGGCCAGAATGCCACAGTTATGTCCACCCTTAGACCAACAGGATGCCTCAGTGGAATAGTCACTCCTGCTTATTCCTGAAGTGACACATCCGCTGTGTAACTTTGCCTGTATCCTTCAGGGGGAATGAGTCCCTCCCTTCACTGAGTTCCTATGGGCACTTACACTATCTTGCAATTAGTTGTGCTGCAGGCTTATGTTCCTCCGTGAGTTCCTTAAAGATATGGCTTTTTTAATATACATTTCTATATCCTTTGCACCTGGAACAATACCTGATAAAGGAGCCATACAATGCCCGTTATTTGAGTGAATTATCTTGAGATGGTGGAAGAGGACACCCCAAAGCAATTCTTTTTAAAAATATATATATTTTATTGATTTTAGAGAGGAAGGGAGAGGGGGAGAGATATAGAAGCATCAATGATGAGAATCATTGACTGGCTGCCTCTTGCACGCCTCCTACCGGGGATTGAGTCCGCAACCCAAGCATGGAATCAAACCTGGGACCTTTCAGTCCACAGGCTGACACTCTATCCATTGAGTCAAACCAGCTAGGGTGACACCCATAGCAACTCTGTGAGCAGGAGATCAACCTGCATCTTACTCAGTCTGTCTGGGCTTCCGTATCCACACCCATAAGATCACTGAGGGGGGGGGGGGGGAATGTTTCTGATTCCCTGACACACCGGGGCACAAGTGATAATAAAGCAAAGCTGAGCATTAGGCATGGACAGGCCTGGAAAGGCTGGGAATTATCAGACATACAGACTAAAAACTGCAGACAGTGATTACAGGATTAGACAGTTAACTTAAAAAGAAAGTTACAAATGTCAGAGAATACAGTCAATGAGAACTCAGTCACTCACAGAATTAGTAAGTACTGAGCTAAGGACTAATTCTGTTTACTTAAACGGTCAGTGGTTGTTGTGGTTATTGTTGTGGTTATTGTTTGTGGTTATTCTTGGTCAGTGGTACCAAGAAAGGGCAGAAAGGTAGGAATAAATCTGCAGAAAACTGGCCTTGACTATGGCCAATCCAAGATCTGACTTCCTACCCTCAGCTGAGGTGGGAAGTGACTCAACACCAGAGTTTTACTAAGCACTCCATGCCAGGTACTAGAGCGACAATGATGAATGACACAAAGACAGTCCCCCATTACCAGCCTCACATACTATTGGCCAGAGCTGCAAGAATTATTTTATCCTACCTCACATATGTAGGACTGAGGCAATACTTACAAAATGCTCAGATTAACTCTCAGATTAATGTTATATAAAGGAAAACACACTTAACTGAGAAAATCACTGTGTTTGTTAACCTTTCAGAGAACCAATGTTATCTTAGCAAGTTGAGGATGATATCAATGTGATTCCTTTGTCCCAAATAGGAGTCAAGCCAGAGAAGCAAACATGAGAACAGAAGCTATCTTTAAACCAAGACCCATGCCCATGGCAATGCTACCGTATGCCCACTGCTCACCCGCCTGTAGGAATGCGATCAGAACCATGTCCCTTGCCACACCCTTCCGGTGCCCCCCTCACAGGCAATGCGTGTTGTCACAGGGGTACAGAATAGCAACGAATGATGCTGATGCTTTCCTTTCTGCATATTGAAGATCATCATTATTTCTGGAGTGACAATTTGTAAGCTCAGCCTAATTACGGCCAAATTGATTAAGAGATGCATAATCTAAGGATTAGCATTCAGGCAAATACTGCTTAATTTGGCCACCAAGGACTCAGGAGGAAACAGCTGTGTGGTTCAGGAAGCTGCTTGGAATAAAAGAGTGATTTTTATTTTGCCAGTAAAATGCAGCCTTAGTAAATTATTTAGCATCATCACTTTCTTATTTGAACTCTCAAGCTTGAAACTTTCTGGGATCAAATAATCCAAAGATTCGATTCCTGTGATCTGTGAGGAAGGCAGCTGCATTGGAGATGGCAGAGATGGTCTTGGGCTCCACCTTTTTTTGCCTGAATTCTCTTAACTTCAGATAGCTTAGCCACAAAATAGGGATGATCAGCAATACCTTCCGGGTTGTTGAGAGGAATAGATGAGTAACCACACCTGAAGTGTCTACTTGGAAACGAAGGGGTTTCAAAACATTTTTGTTCCTTTCCTCCTTCCCTTGTCTTCTAGAACTTTTAATAATTTTTTTAAAGTTGTGGTAGTTATGGGGTTTTTTGTTTGTGGTTATTGTTGTATGTGTGTTTTTTTGTTGTTGTTTTTGTGTTGTTGTTTTTTTGCTACTAACCTGTTTAAGGTAAGCACATGAATGAAGTATTCAATTTAGAAAAGGAAATTTCTTCTTTCATTATGTTTCGTAACATATACATGTACTTTACCAAAGAGCCTAAGAATGATGATGAAAGAAAACACCAAATAAAGCAAGGTGAATCATTGTGTAAGTTTTCCACATAAGTTAAAAAGTCACTGGTTTAGGCCTAGCCAGTTTGGCTCAGTAAATAGAGCATCGGCCGGTGTACTCAAGGATCCCAGGTTCGATTCCAGCCAAGGGCATGTACCTTGGTTTCGGGCACATCCCCAGTGGGAGGTGTGCAGGAGGCAGCCAATAGATATTTCTCTCTCATAGATGTTTCTAACTCTCTATCCCTTTCCTTTCCTCTCTGAAAAAAAAAATCAATAAAAAATATTTTTTTTTTTTTTTTTTTTTTACTTTTTTTTTTTTTATTTTTTTTATTTTTTTTTTTTTTTATTTTTTTATTTTTTTTTTTTTAATTGATTTTTATTAATTATGGTATCACATAATTGTCCTTATCCCCCCATTCCCAACCCAAACCCATCCCTACATATTCCCCTACCCCCTTATTGTCCATAGTGCATGCACACAAGTCCTTTGGTTGATCTCTTCCCTTTACCCCCACCCTCCCCTACTTTCCCTCTGAGGTTTGAGAGTCTGATCGCTGCTTCTCTTTTTCTGGGTCTATCTTTGTTCACCAGTCTATGTTGTTCATTATTTCGTCTAGATGTGTGAGGTCATGTGATCCAAGAAATACCCTTATAAAAACCTAAACTGCGATAAGCCTTAATGGTTATCCTGAGAGGCAAATGAATCAGTCTGTAGTGAGTTCCGTTCTGGGCCAGCAGTTCTTTTGAGTCCCAGTTTCAATGTCAAATAGTTCCTTGTGTGTACATGTCAGCCATGATATTTCAGATCTGGTTGGTGGACAAATGGTGGTAATGCAGGTCCGACCATCTCTTGTTTGATCGTGGGTATCCTTCAGCAATAGGCAGCCGCTGTCTGTTGGTATGGTGAGGCGTCCTCAGCATCTTCCATCTCTGAATTGTCTCTTCTGTCTTCATGGCTGGAGCACTTCTGTCTATTCCTCTCTGTTACTGGATTCCAGGTGGTCTCAGAGTTGTTTTCTGAAACTATACAAACATATTCTCGACCAAAAGTTAATACAGAGATATTCTCTTTAAATTTGACTTGGGATTCTTTTTCATCCCCACCCCACTCCCCCAAATAATTTTCCTCTTGCTTATTTTGACTCCATGTGTGTATTTTTATGGATATCTTGCTGTTAGCGTTTCAAATAAAGGTTAATTTTCTTAAGTACAAAAAAAGTTTTTAGATGTAAATTATTCTCAGTATATTTTTCCTTACATGATATTCTTCCACTGTCACCCCCTTTTTTACTTTAGATAATTGGAGACTTCTGGGGATTTTATTGTTAGTCTTGATATCTTTTACATTTTAATTATTTGCGCTACACTATGACTGCATTAGGTTCATAACATGTTGTGCAATTTTACCATGAGGCGCTCTGCCAATAAGAATTTTTGTTAATACTATAGGAACAGCATTTTGTACAGTACACTCAGTTTTTCTAGAATATTAATTTACTTCTATTAGCCACATTGATTTTCTCTGAGAAATTGGGTACTATTCATATGTCAGACTCAACACTCTAGCAACTATCTTATTTACCATGTGTGTATTAGTGGAATTGATTGTTTGGCTTCTTGAGAAGGGCCTGAGCATTCTAGTTATTAGGCTGGACTTGGAAATTAGAAACCCACTTGCCCCCACCATGGATACAAGGCCTCTCAAACAAGTCTTGTTGCAGTGAAATGGCAGCTGCTGTCAGCCACGTCTCTGTTACATGGGTCCCAAATTGAGCTGTGCATGGGTAGTGAAGCAGCCATGGGGGAAGGAGACCTCCCTCAGAATGGGAGAATGTTCAGGCGCCTGCCAGGTTGCAGGAGGGGTGGTAAGGGTCTGTGCCCCACCTCCGTTGCTCCCCAAGTTCTCTCCTGATGGCCCCTCTGTGACTGTGCCTGTCTTAGGTTGTTCCTTCCATGAGGAATCTTACCCGTCTCTGGCTAACCAGCCATCCTCCGGGGCCAAGCAGGGTGATGTGAGGTTTAGTTCTGTCTCCTTGGTGACCTATGCCCCATGGGCTCCACACCCAGCACCTGCCTTGGGAACCCCTCACCTGCTGGCAAGGTCCGGGCGTTGAGCTCATATTTTTGGGACTCCATGTTTCTTCTCCAGAGAGGGCCTAGCTCCCCCCACTGGGCGGGTGGGACATCCGTGGTGCCAGCCACGTTGGTGCTTCAGCCTTGGCATGAACTAAAAGGTCAGGTAACAGTTGTGGGCATCTGGACCATGAGAAAAGGTTCATTTTTGGCCACAAGGGCAAGACAGGCCAATATAGAATGCTCAGGTGCCTTCTCAGGAGGCCCTCTGCCTAGTGGAAGGGATGAGGTCCTTTCATATAGTTTTTAAATTGCTGTCAGACATTCAAAGGATTGGTTTGTATGTTTTTTGGGGATAATTGTATAATATGCTGTTGTAATTCTAAAATATCTATAGTTGTGTTGCTTTTGTCTCCAACCGCCAACAAAGTGTGTGTGTGTGTGTGTGTATTAATAAAATAAATCATTCTTTATTGATAGTCCTTGATGGGAGATACTATTATAGGTAATGGGGATAACCCAAATCTGGGAACAATTGTAATGACCTTGTAGAATAATATCATGTAAGGATATTCTTTGCTCTAGGTCATGGAAATTCCATTTTAAACTGGTTGTCAATTTCTTTTTGCTTAGGCAAGGTTTTTGTTTCATTTTCTACACCTTTCCCAGGAGGAAGTAGTGATGGTCCCTTCCTTTGGTGTCCTCACAAGCCAGAATCTTCTATTTAATTTTACACACAAAGGAGCAGTAGCTTAATTTTGTGTCCTACAAAAGGGGAGCTGGGTGGTGCGCTCTATGTAGTTATACTTCCTTGTCCCACCAGTAGTCCTCCTGGATGACTAAGGTGTTTGGTATCATCAGTGACTACTTTGGGCAGGAGGATCAACCCAGGTAAGGGCTCCCACCCATGCAGGATTAGGAACATAGGTCCAGAAATACTTACCCAATAGCCCCAGGTTATATTACCGTACAGCTGATTCCTGCTAGCCTGGCGGTAAAGGCGTTCTCAGGTGTTCTTGGGGTTCTGGTTACCTCACACTTTCTTCTCTCTCTCTCTCTCTCTCTCTCTCTCTCTCTCTCTCTCTCCTCTTTCTCTCTTATAATAATATTATTATTATTGTTTTACATATGTGTTCTTATCCCTCCCTTATCCCCCACCCTCCACCTATACTCCACCCCCATTTATCTGTGGCCATTAATGAGGCTCATGAGTATGCCCACAAGTCTCTCGGTTGATTTCTCCCCCTTTCTCCCAGCGATCCCCTCCTTCTCTGGTGTTTGGGGTTCTGATCAATATTACTCAGTCTCTGGGTCTGTTATTATTCATCAGTCTATGCCATTCACTATATTCCATAAATGAGTGATATCATGTGATGTTTATCTTTCTCTGCCTGGCTTATTTCACTTAGCATAATGGACTCCATCTCCCTCCAAGTTGCTGCAAATGGTAGGAAGTCTTTCTTTTTTAACGCAGCATAGTATTCCATTGAATAGATGTACCACAGTTTTTTAATCCATTCATCTGCTGATGGGCATTTCGGCTGTTTCCAAATCTTAGCTATGGTGAATTGTGCTGCTATAAACATAGGGGTGCATATATCCTTTCTGATCCGTGTTTCCATTTTCTTGGGATATATTCCTAGGAGTGGAATCATTGGGTCAAATGGGAGTTCCATTTTTAGTTTTTTGAGGAAACGCCATACTGTTCTCCACAGTGGCTGCACCAGTCTGCATTCCCACCAGCAGTGTAAAAGAGTTCCTTTTCCTCCGCATCCTCGCCAACACTTGTCGTTTGCTGTTTTGTTGATGATAGCCATTCTGACTGGTGTAAGATGGTACCGCATTGTTGTTTTGATTTGCATCTCTCTGATGATTAATGACTTTGAGCATGTTTTCATATGTCTCTTGGCCTTCCTTCTGTCTTCTTTAGAAAAGTGTCTATTTAGCTCAGTTGCCCATTTTTTAATTGGGTTGTTTATATTCTTTTTGTTAAGTTGTATGAGTTCTCTGTAAATTTTGGAGATTAAACCCTTATCAGTGATATCGTTGGCAAATATGTTCTCCCATGCAGTGGGGTTTCTTGTTGTTTTACTGATGGTTTCCTTTGCTGTGAAAAAGCTTTTTATTTTGATGTAGTCCCATTTGTTTATTTTATTTTTAGCTTCCATTGCCTTAGGAGCAGTATCAGTGAAGAAGTTCTTTCGGCATATGTCTGAGATTTTCCTGCCTGTGGATTCCTCTAATATTTTTATGGTTTCCTGTCTTATGTTTAAGTCCTGTGTCCACTTTGAGTTTATTTTTGTGTATGGTGTAAGTTGGAGGTCTAGTTTCATTCTTTTGCATGTATCTGTCCAATTTTCCCAGCACCATTTGTTGAAGAGACTGTCTTGTCTCCATTGTATATTCATGCCTCCTTTGTCGAATATTAATTGAGCGTAGTGCCTTGGGTCAATATCTTGATTCTCTATTCTATTCCATTGGTCTATATGTCTGTTCTTGTGCCAGTACCAGGCTGTTTTGAGAACAGTGGCTTTGTAATACAGCTTGAAGTCTGGTACAGAGATCCCTCCTACTTGATTCTTCTTTCTCAGGATTGCTGTGGCTATTCGGGGTCTTTTTTTATTCCAGATAAATTTTTGGAGACTTCTTTCTAGGTCTGTGAAATATGCTGTTGATATTTTAATGGGGAGTGCATTAAATCTATAGATTGCTTTGGGTAGTATGGACATTTTGATGATGTTGATTCTACCAATCCATGAACATGGTATGTTCTTCCATCTGTTTACATCTTCCTCTATCTCTTTTTTCAGTGTTGTGTAGTTTTCTGCGTATAAGTCTTTTACCTCCTTAGTTAAGTTTATTCCTAGGTATCTTAATTTTTTTGGTGCGATGGTAAATGGGATTGCTTTCTTTGTCTCTCTTTCTGTAAGTTCATTATTGGTGTATAGAAATGCCATAGATTTCTTGGCGTTGATTTTGTATCCTGCTACCTTGCCGAATTCATTTATTAAGTCTAATAATTTTTTTATGGACTCTTTAGGGTTTTCTATGTATAGTATCATGTCATCTGCGAATAAGGACAGTTTTACTTCTTCTTTTCCAATTTGGATGCCTTTTATTTCTTCTTCTTGTCTGATCGCTATAGCTAGTACTTCCAGCACTATGTTGAACAGGAGTGGTGAGAGTGGGCATCCCTGTCTTGTTCCTGTTCTTAGAGGGAATGGTTTTAGTTTTTGCCCATTGAGTATGATGTTGGCTGTGGGTTTGTCATAAATGGCTTTTATTATGTTGAGATATGAACCTTCTATCCCTACCTTACTGAGAGTTTTTATCAAGAAAGGGTGTTGGATTTTGTCAAATGCTTTTTCTGCATCAATGGATATAACTATGTGATTTTTATCTCTCAATTTGTTTATGTGATGTATCACATTTATTGATTTGCGGATATTGTACCATCCTTGCATCCCTGGTATAAATCCTACTTGATCATGGTGTATGATCTTTCTGATGTACTGCTGGATCCGATTTGCTAGAATTTTGTTGAGGATTTTGGCATCTATGTTCATGAGGGATATTGGCCTGTAATTCTCTTTCATTGTGTTGTCTTTATCTGGTTTTGGTATTAGGGTGATGCTGGCTTCATAGAAGGAGCTTGGAAGTGTTCCTTCTTCTTGAATTT
Organism: Vespertilio murinus; assembly: GCA_963924515.1. Classification (NCBI taxonomy): domain Eukaryota; kingdom Metazoa; phylum Chordata; class Mammalia; order Chiroptera; family Vespertilionidae; genus Vespertilio; species Vespertilio murinus. The sequence continues at coordinate 42,837,277 of OZ004706.1, forward strand.
TCTGGAGTAGTCTGAGGAGGATAGGTTTTAGTTCTTCCTTGAATGTTCGGTAAAACTCTCCTGTGAAGCCATCTGGCCCCGGGCTTTTGTTTGCTGGAAGCTTTTTGATGATTGCTTCAATTTCATCCATAGTTATCTGCCTATTGAGATTTTTAGTATCTTCTTGATTAAGTTTTGGAATGTTGTATTTTTCTAGGAATGTGTCCATTTCCTCCAAGTTGTTCAGTTTATTAGAATAGAGTTGCTCATAGTATTTTGTAACAATCCTTTGTATTTCATCTGGGTCTGTTGTTATTTCACCTCTTTCATTTCTGATTTTGTTTATTTGGGTCCCCTCTCTTTGCTTTTTGGTGAGCCTGGCTAGTGGTTCATCAATCTTGTTTATCCTTTCAAAGAACCAGCTCTTGGTTTTATTGATTTTTTGTATTGTTTCTTTGGTCTCTATGTCATTCATTTCTGCTCTGATCTTTATTATTTCCTTCCTTCTGTTCACTGTGGGTTTTTCTTGTTGCTGTCTTTCTAACTCTTTGAGTTGTTGAGTTAGATTATTTATTAACACTTTTTGTTGTTTTTTGAGGTATGCCTGTATAGCTATAAATTTTCCTCTCAGTACTGCTTTCATTGTGTCCCATAGTATTGATATTGTTGTGTTTTTATTGTCATTAGTCTCCAGGAATTTTTTAATTTCTTCTTTGATCTCATTGTTTACCCAATCATTGTTTAATAGCATGTTATTCAATCTCCAAGTGTTTAAATTTTGGGGGGTGTTTTTCTTATAGTTTATTTCTAATATTATGCCATTGTGGTCTGAGAAAATGCTTGGAATGATTTCAATCTTTTTGAATTTAGGGAGACTTTGTTTGTGACCCAAAATGTGGTCTATTTTTGAAAATGTCCCATGTGCACTTGAGAAGAATGTATATTCTGTGGCTTTGGGGTGAAATGTTCTGAAGATATCAATTAAGTCCATCTGATCTAGTGAGTCATTCAGAATTGCTGTTTCTTTGCTGATTTTTTGTTTAGTTGATTTATCCATTGATGTCAGTGGCGTATTAAAGTCTCCTACTATGATTGTGTTGTTGTCAATTTCTCCCTTGATATCTTCCAGGAGATTTTTTATGTATTTGGGTGCTCCTACATTGGGTGCATATATGTTTATTAGGGTTATATCTTCTTGTTGTATCGATCCCTTTATTATTATGAAGTGGCCTTCTTTATCTTTTGTTATGGCCTTTACTTTGAGGTCTATTTTGTCAGAAATAAGTACTGCTACCCCAGCTTTTTTTTCATTTCCATTTGCCTGAAATATGTTTTTCCATCCCTTCACTCTCAATCTATATGAGTCATTTTTTCTGAGGTGGGTCTCTTGTAGACAGCATATATATGGGTCATGTTTTTTTATCCATTCAGCCACTCGATGTCTTTTGAGTGGAGCATTTAGTCCGTTTACATTTAAGGTTATTATTGAAATGAAATTGTTTGTAGCCATTTTTATTTTTTTGAGACTATTCCTTCTTAACATTTTGTTTTACACCAGCCCTTTTAGCATTTCTTGCATTGCTGGCTTGGTCGTGATAAACTCCCTTAGCATTTTTTTGTCTGTGACGCTCCTTATTTGCCCTTCAATTTTGAATGATAACCTTGCTGGATAGAGTATTCTTGGATTTAATCCCTTGGTTTGCATCACTTTGTAGATTTCTTTCCATTCTTTTCTGGCCTGATGTGTTTCTGTTGAGAAATCATTTGATAATCTAATGGGGGTTCCCTTGTATGTAACTTTCTGTCTCTCTCTTGAAGCCTTTAAGATTCTCTCTTTGTCCTGAATATTTGCCATAGTAATTATGATGTGTCTTGGTGTGGGTCTATTCGGGTTCATTCTGTTTGGGACTCTCTGGGCTTGTATGACTTTTTTCTTTGCTACCTCAGGGAAGTTTTCTGACATTATTTCTTCAAATATTTCTTCTAAACCTTGTTCTTCCTTTTGTTCTGGCACCCCTATTATTCTTATGTTGCTTCGTTTCATGTTGTCCCATAGCTCCCTTAGGCTTTCCTCCTGTCTTTTAAGTTTTTTCTCCAATTGCAATTCAACTTGGCTGTGTTTTGCTTCCCTGTCTTCTAATTCACTAATTCGGTCCTCTGCTTCTCCTAGTCTACTGTTGAAGCTTCCCATGGCGTTTTTTATTGCATCTATATCATTCTTCATTTCTTCTTGATTTTTCCATAAGTTGTTGATTTTTTCATCCATTTCTTCTTGTTTCTTGCATATGGTGTTAATTTTTCCTTCCAACCGATTTAAGACCTCCATGATCCTTATTCTGAATTCTTTTTCTGGCAAATTGCAGGCTTCTGTGTCACTTAGCTGTCTTTCTGGTGTTTCCTCATTTTCCTTCCTTTGGTGAGATCTTTGCTTACCCATTTTTGGTCTTACTGACTGATCTAGATGTTGAGCTTTGCAGGGGCTACTCCTTGGGTGTCAATAGCTTCTCTATCTGCCGTTTCTCTATGGCAGTAGCTACGGTTAGCTGCAGTTCCTCTGGTGGGTGCTGTTCGCAGCAATGGTGCCTCCTCTGGTTTGTGGGGGAAGTTGCTCGTATAGCTTCTGTTCCTTGGGCGGTGTTGGGATGATTATGAGGTTGCTATGGATCTGGATGCTCCCTCAGCTGCTGCTCCCTGGGCCAACAAGACTCAACACCGAGGGAACTAAACACAGATGTACTCACGACACCTAAAACCCCAGTATAAGTGACCCCCTGAGAAAATAGATATTGGACAGCGAAAAGAGAGCACAAATGCTATAGAGGAGAGAGGAAGATATATGGAATAAAAGACAGAAGAATAAGAGGATTGAAGCAGAATTTGTAGAGGCTAAACTTATATAGTGAAAATAAGATTGAGAATTGGATGACTATGGGGAAGGCCTCAATTTAGTATTAAGGAAGTAGAAAGGGAATAATTGGATGAAAGGAAAGAGAATTTAAAAAATGGTAAATTTACATAAAGAAATTAACTTCAAAAATGGTATAAAAAATTAAAAATAGCAAATAAAAAATACTGATGAGAAATAAGGTGGACAGATATAAAAGAAAAGTATCAGACCCGAACCAGAAAACAAAGAAGAAAAGAAGAAAAAAATGCAGAAAGGGAGAAAGAAAGAAAGAAAGAGGAAAAAAGAAAGAAAAATAGAAAAAAAGGAAGGAAGGAAGGAAGAAAAAAGGAAAGGAGAAAAAAGGAAAAATAAAAATAAAAGTGGGGGTAAAAAAGTAGAGTGTCTTCTTTTGGCTGGGTTATGATTCCGTTTGTATTGTTCTATCAGTTTCCTGGTTGCTATATCCTCAGGGATTATTCAGATTCCTTGTTTTACTCAATGGGTGATCGGGGTGTGGCTACGTTGGTTGCCTGGAGACTGGAGGGCGGGGCTGTCTCTCGGGAGAAAATGGCGACTGTGCTTACGGAGATGACTCAGCACCAGGTCTGTGACCACCTCCCCCAGATCACCCACTCTTCCCCAATTCCACAAGCCCACACCCTCTCCCGCACCTCAGCCACGGGTAAGTGTATCTCAAAGGTCCTGCGAACCAGGTTTAGTGGGAGGAGGCACAGGCACCAGCGCGAGGAGGGATTGCGTTTCTAAGAGCTTCTCTCTTGTCGGCACTGTGAGATCCAGTTTACCCTTCAGAGTTTGCTCAAATCTAAATCCAGACCCTTAGGATCAGAATCCCCGACCTCCCTAAGTCCCTTGGTCCCCCTCCCTTTTATTTTCTCACAGAAATGCTTAGCCTGTCCTCAGGGACGCGGCCCAGCACCCTGTGGATTCCCCCCTGCCTCTGGTCGCTGAGGCTCCGCAGATTCTCCCGCTTTGATCTTTGATTTTACCTTACTTCCGGAACTTCTGCCCTTCCTGGGTGTAAACTAGCTCACCAGCTGTGTCTCCTCACCAAATTTGGGCTGAATTCCACTCGTTTCAGCTGCTCCCTCCACCTGCTTTGGGACTAGGCTCTGGACGCGTCCTTCCACTACGCCGCCATCTTCCGAGTCTGCAGGCCCTGGAAGCAAGCAGTGAGGCTTCTGGGAGAGAGAGAGCGCGAGAGCGCAGAGAGCGCGAGAGCGCAGAGAGCGCGAGAGCGCAGAGCAAAAAATATTTTTTTAAAAAGTCACCGTTTTAGCCAGGCTAGAGTGGCTCAGTGATTGAGCATCGATCGCTGAACCAGAAGGTCATGGGTTCAATTTCCAGTCAGGGCAGATGCCCAGGTTCCCAGCTCCATCCCCAGTAGGGGTTGTGCAGGAGGCAGCCAATCAATGATTCTCTCTCATCACTGACATTTCTGTCTCTCTCCCCCTCTCCCTTCCTCTCTGAAATCAATAAAAATGTTTTTTTTTTATTTATTTTTTTTTTAAATTTTACTTTATTAAGGTATTTTCTGTGTACATAGTTTACCATTGCCCCCCACCACCTCCCATTTATGCCCTCCCTCCCCAGAGTTCTGTGTTCATTGGTTGTACTTATGTTCATGCATACCAGTCCCTCGGTTGTTCTCCTATCTCCCCCCAGGTCTCCTTCCCCTCCCCGCTGTCATTTGGCAGTCTGCTTGTTTTATGGTGACTATCTCAGGACCATATGAATAGAGTCCGCTCCTCCTCTGGTTTTCACCGCCCCTTCCCCTGGGTCCCACTGCTTCCCCTGGTACACATGGCTCGCCCGGGGCACACTGCACCCTGGGACACTCGGCTCACCCAGGGCACTCGGCCCCGTGGGACACTCGGCTCACCCGGGGCACTCGGCCCCCTGGGACACTCGGCTCACCCGGGGCACTCGGCCCCCTGGGACACTCGGCTCACCCGGGGCACTCGGACCCGTGGGACACTCGGCTCACCCGGGGCACTCGGACCCGTGGGACACACGGCTCACCCGGGGCACTCGGACCCGTGGGACATTCGGCTCACCCGGGGCACTCGGACCCATGGGACACTCGGCTCACCCGGGGCACTTGGCCCCCTGGGACACACGGCTTACCCGGGACACCCTTCCCCTTTGGGGGGTACGGCTTACCCGGGGCACATGGCCCCCCGGGGACACTTGGCTCGCCCGGGGCACTCGGCCCCCTGGGACTCTCGGCTCACCCGGGGCACTCGCCCCCCTGGGACACTCGGCTCACCCGGGGCACTCGGCCCCATGGGACACTCGGCTCACCCGGGGCTCTCGGCCCCCTGGGACACTCGGCTCACCCGGGGCACTCGGCCCCGTGGGACACTCGGCTCACCCGGGGCACTCGGCCCCGTGGGACACTCGGCTCACCCGGGGCACTCGGACCCGTGGGACACTCGGCTCACCCGGGGCACTCGGACCCGTGGGACACTCGGCTCACCCGGGGCACTCGGACCCGTGGGACACTCGGCTCACCCGGGGCACTCGGACCCGTGGGACACTCGGCTCACCCGGGGCACTCGGCCCCGTGGGACACTCGGCTCACCCGGGGCACATGGCCCCCCGGGGACACTTGGCTCACCCGGGGCACTCGGCCCCCTGGGACTCTCGGCTCACCCGGGGCACTCGGCCCACTGGACACTCGGCTCACCCGGGGCACTCGGCCCCCTGGGACACTTGGCTCACCCGGGGCACTCGGCCCCATGGGACACTCGGCTCACCCGGGGCACTCGGCCCCCTGGGACACTCGGCTCACCCGGGGCACATGGCCCCCTGGGACACTCGGCTCACCCGGGGCACTCGGCCCCCTGGGACACTCGGCTCACCCGGGGCACTCGGCCCCCTGGGACTCTCGGCTCACCCGGGGCACTCGGCCCCCTGGACACTCGGCTCACCCGGGGCACTCGGCCCCCTGGGACACTTGGCTCACCCGGGGCACTCGGCCCCATGGGACACTCGGCTCACCCGGGGCACTCGGACCCCTGGGACACTCTGTTCACCCGGGGCACACGGCCCCTCTAGGGTGTTGGGGTCACATATTGGAGGCGCCGCACTAGCTCCTTGCTAGCATGGCGGGAAGGCTGGGACAGCTGCAGTTGGGCTGAGATGGTTGCAGGCGGGGGGACCACCTTCAAAGGTGTCTCGTTCAGTGTGGGAGCGGAGCAGCTGCAGACATGGAGGCTAAGTTCTGAGGTCGCCCACTCCCTGAGCCCAAGGCATGGTGAGCTCTGTTCTTGGTGGATTTCCTTTATTCTCAGCGGCAGTGGTGGGTGGCGGTGCCAGGTGCAATATTGACAGTCGCTCCTGTGGTTCAATTACCACTGTAGTTTTAAAGTTCACATGGCGGTGGTGGTGAGAGCTTTGGCTTGGCCACGTGGCATCGGAGGATGGGCTCGCCTGGGTGGGTAATGGAAGGCACCGTGCCATTTCCTCACCAGCGCGCTCCATCTCCCTCCCAGCATGGTGGGTGTGCTGGGAAGATTGTGGGCGGGCTGTGATGGCTGCATGGGGAGAGTCCGCCCTCAATGGTGTCCTCTTTGTTGCGGATGTGGAGCTGCTGTGGATGCAGAGGCTAATTTCTGAAGCCACATTCTCTATGAGCCCGATGCATAGTGAGCTCTGATTTCGGTGGATTCCCATTCTTGGGGGCGGCGGTGGGTGCGGCAGCGATGGTAGCTCCTGTGGCTCAATTTCCCCTGTAGTTTTAAAATCCGCATGGTGGTAGTGTCTGATGCTTTGGCCTGGCCATGTGGCAACGGAGAGAGGATTCTCTGGGTCTGCCGATGGAAGGCGCAGCGCCAGCACAGCGTGCGCGAAGGCCTGGCAGAGCAGGCTGCGGGCGGTGACGGAGAGTCCCCGCGATGTCTTAGTCTTTCAGACTTAGTGGAACGCTTCCCCTGAGCCAGGACAAGCAGCACTACCACAAATATTGGCCAGCTCAGTGCTGCCCCTCTACAGGTGACAGTAGGGGCATCCTCACCTTGGTAGGCCTTTTCTCTTGGAGGTCTTAACCAGTGTAAGGCAGCACGGTACAGAACTGCCCCACCTTCTCAGTCCTCCGCAATAAAAATGTTTTTAAAGTAATTGTTTTATAGTAAGCCAATGAGGGAGCAAGGAGGAAGATGGGGCAGACAAAAATGTGGGGTATCCAGTAAGGCTAGCCACTTAATTGGCATATTTCATACATTCTTGCATTCAGCGGGCTCTTGGCACTTCTCTGGCATCTTAGCTCTGCTCCTTAGTAGCTTAGGCAATTGATTTGGCCTATTTGAGCCTTAGTTTCAACATCTATAAAATTGGGAAGATAGTAGCACTTGCCTCATAAGGTGGTTAGAATTAGATGAGCTAATACATGCAAAATTCTTAGAACAGTGCCTGGCACATGGTAAGTATTCGATAAATGTTAGCTGCTGTTAATAATCATGGAGATGACCAGAACAGAACGGTGAGCCTAGGTGTTTTCCCGGAATCATGTCTCAGGATGCCTAAGAATGAGCTCCGTGGACCAGAAGATTTAAGCAAAAGAGTGGAAAATGTATTACAAGCAGATTCAGATGCCCCTCACGGGGTGGAGGGTCAATAATGGGCTGCCCCCCTCAAGCCTTGTAGTCGAGGGGTATATATTTGCTACAGGCCTGCTCTATGTCTATCTGTGTGGCCACCTGATTCATTCTCCCCATTGTTCTTGCCCAGCAACGGACCTGAACTTTCCCTGTTTCTGTGTTCTTCCTCTGTCCCTATGCTGAACATAAATAAAAAATATTCTCTCTCATCAAGTTTTATTCCATGTAGGAGCTGCTTCCATGTCAAGAGAACTATAAGAATATCCACTCTGACTTTATTTTTACAGATTATCAAATAGGAAGGTAACAAATTGTTGGCACCTTTTTACTGACTCTCTTTTGGAGCCCCTGTGAGTTGGATAAATGCTCTGATATCAGGCCACGAGGCAGAATTTCCAAGAACAGCAGAGAATTTCAATTCCCTCTGTGCTCTTATCTCCATGTGCTGTCATGAAACACCACGTGCACACCTAACGCCTCCAGGATGGGGTGGGGAGGTGGGATTGTCTTCCTGTTTCTCACAACTCCAATCCTCTCAGTCACTTCCCTACTTTCCTGTTCTTACTACTCCTTTCAGGGCCCACAAGGATGCAGCCAAGCAAACAACTTGTAAAGCTGCACCCCATCTGCCCTCTCTCGGGTTCACTAACTGCTTTGCCTTCTCTCCGCACCTGAACTGATCTATCCTCGCCTACAGGACACACTCGGGCACGTTCACTGATGGAACAAAGGACCTGAATCTGCAAAACCGTGTGTGTGCCAAGAAAGCTGTATGCTATTCAGACGTGGGCTCACTGAAAATATTTACCCTTCAATCATTTCTGCTGTAGCTTTAATTAGGGAAGAATACATGCCTCTTAAACAACTTTCAAAATGTGACAGCCGAAATAGTTCAACGTTACCAGGTAAACAAATACAAATACAAATGGAGCAAATTTCATGGCATTGATCATGTAAACTGAATAGAATTGTCCGGATACTTAGAATAGCATTGGACACGGAGGCTTGATTCCAAGTGGACTTTTGCATTGGGCCATTAGTAACTCACCCAGTAATCAGGGTGCTGGCACTCCTGGGTGCTGCGAGGAATATGAATTGTAAGTTAAATCTGTTCTTTGCCTTCAACGGGCTTATAGTCACAGTAGTAGAAGGAAAAGATACCTGAGATACAGAATATTTCATTGCTGAACAGGTGGTTCTGAGAAAGCACCTCTGTAATTCTGAGAAATGAATGATTCATCTGGGCTAGATTTTAAAAGTACATCATAAAAAGTTGGAGTTCTCAAACTACAAAAATACTGTAAAATTCACTTTAACCATGTTAATAACTTTCCCCCAAATTTATAATTGCATATATATTTCATGCAATCTGCAGAACCATTTATCTATGCTATACTATATCCTATATTCTTATGAATACTATTAAAAAATACATATTCGCGTGAGCCACAAAGCTGTAACTCAACATTTCAACAGCTATGGCTTTGAAAAAATCATGGAATTTTAGAGCGGATTCTAATCATTTCTGAACCCAAATAGAGCCAAACTCTTCTATTTCCTTTTCCAGAAATTTAAGAAACACCTAAAACATTAAAAATATGATTAATAATTTAGTTCTTTAGATTAGTCACCTTGTCTGCACTGCCCCGCTTTCTTTCTTCCTAATGGGGAGCTGTCTCACCTCTGGTCTTTGCATGGAAAGCACTTAGAAGAGCTCTTGGCATGTACGTAGCAAGTGTTCAACAGCTATCACTGCTATCGCTGCTGCTGTTATCACTAATACTGCTCCTGCTGTGGCGTCTGCTGCTCCTGCTCCTGTTACTGCTATCATTACTGTCACAATTAGTGCTATTATTACCGTTACAATTAGTGCAGCTGAAATTTACCCTCTGTGTGAAACCTTCTTCTTCCTCCCCACTCCCATTCAAAACAAATTGCTCATAACACTCTTTTACTAGCTATCTGATCTTGGACACGAGATTAAACTTTCTCAAACTTATTCCTCACTTGCAAAATAGAAATAATGGAATCTATGTGGTACCAAGAATGGCCGTGAAGATTAAACATTAAATGCTCCCTGTAATGTCTAGAGTAGCAACTCCCAAACCCTTTGGTCTCAGGACCCTTTTATTGTCTTAAAAATATCTTATAAGAACTTTTGTGTATGTGGGTTGTAGCTTCGAATATTTATGATAGTCAAGGTTTAAACTGAGAGTTTTTATTAATTTATTTAAAAGTAACAATAATAAGCTTTGTTATATATTGCATGATGTATTAATGTAAATAATATATTTTATGGGGAAGAAAAACTATTACCCCCCCCCCCAATCAAAAAGTAGTGAGAAGAGTGACATTGTTTTCCATTTACATAAATCTCTTTAGCATCTGGCTTTAATGCCTATTGCTGTATGTTGTTTTGATTGAAATTTATGAAGAAACTCTGGTCTCACACTAACATGAAGTAGGAAAAGAGATGAGTATTTTAGTAGTCTTTTCAGATAACTGTGGATATTTTTCTCTGACTCTACCAATCTGACAAGTAGTAGTTACGTTAGTTGAGATGCAGAATCTGAAATGATATCAGTAAACTTCATACTCTCGTATTAAAGCACACTGGTCTATCTTGTACTTTGAATGGGCACATTTCATTACACAGTGTGAAAAAAATCACATGCATTAATGGGACTCCAACCTCACTGGAAGGTTTTTAGCTTTGGGGAAGCTGACAAGTTCACAGTGCCAGGCACAAATCTTCCAAAATTCTAATTTTCACATGAAAGTTCAAATTTTATCATTGGCAACAAATATTGTCAATTGTTTTTCCTTGAAGTGACAAGCTTACTTCATTCACTTTTTAGAAAATGTCTGCCAAATACCATTTTGTAATAAATGCGGTTCCCTGTCAGTTGTACTTTTAAGTAAAAATGCTGTTCGGTGAAAAAAAGTGGCCACTCACTCACACAAAACAATCATCATGCTTTGGTGTGTTCGGAAGTACTTTATGTTTATTTCCCATGTTGTCATGTGCAATATTGAGTAGGTGTGAACTCAAGGGTCTAAATTTAACAAAACAATTTTTATTGCTTCATCAAGGCATTCTTAAATGAAACTAACATTGTTTTCCCATTTTCCCATAGCAATGATAAATACAATGATACATTAGTAGGTGTGACTATTTTGATTCATCTTAAGACATCAACAGTTTTACCCACTATTGCTTTTGCACCATTGGTGCAAATGCCAACACAGTAAAATAAGCAAGTAATGTCTCAGTATTATTATGAATATTGTTTAGACTTCCTGAAAAAGTCTCAGGGATCCCAAAGAACACTTTGAGAATTGGTTGTTGACAGCACAGTATATGCTTTATAAGTGTTAACTAATGTTATAGTTAACTATAGGGACTGTATTTTTTAAATGAAAATTCTGGATTTTAATATCTCCTATGATCTGCATGTGAATAGGTGCAGAAATGGAGACTCCCCCCCCCATATCATTTTTGTTCTTTTCTCATTTTGCCTAATACTTTAGTCAGATGTACACCCAACCACCAGACATGAAGGCCCCAAGGACAATGATAATACTTTACCTGAGCCAGTAGTTCAGCACAGCACAGTGCTTTATGCAGAACATGTGCTTAATAAGTTCTTGTTAAACAAATGATATATGAAAAAGTGAATTAAACTCAAATGAGTGCATTCTAGGCTTTTCAGCAACTTTGGTGGAAGATATAGGTTTAAGTGATAGGTGGTTTATTTTTGCTTACTTTTGAGGTAGGCATTTCAACTAGAGCACTCTTGTTTGGAAAATTAAATTTGTGTGATAATCACCTAAGGTTACCTTTTATAGAGAAATAACATTTATTTTTTTCTCCTTGTTATACAGAGAATACATGTTAATTGTAGAAAACACAAACCAGAAAGAAAGAAAGAAAGAAAGAAAGAAAGAAAGAAAGGAAGGAAGGAAGGAAGGAAGGAAGGAAGGAAGGAAGGGAGAGAAAAAAATCATTGGGAACTCCACCATCTAGATTAATCTTTATGCACATTGTTCTATCTTTTCTGTGCAGTACATTATGTCCTGTTTTGTTACCTCATTTTTCATCTAACATTGTATCGTGAATATCCTTCTATACCATTCCATATCCTTGTCTAATGTGACATTTAACATGTACATATCATATATTATTTGGATATTCTTCAGAAATAAATTGGATAAGTGGGTCTTGTGTGGCTTTTTCCTTTTTCCTGCGCTACTCCTGTCCCATCTCATCATCAGCCAGAAAAATTAGGAATCAGCAGTAACACAGAATGAAACCATAAGTAAACTCATAGGATCCACTGAGCATTTTTACCTTTCTATCGTTGTCACAAGCACCATGGCAATGAATAATACACCGATAGCAGAAACAGTCCTGAAAATAAGAAAGAAATAAAAATTTAGAACACCCACAAATAAGATATTTTAAGATGTATCCAGAGAGAAATAAACCTGGATCATGTAGCCAAGAAGAAGGAATTCCCCTCTTGGGAAGCTGCATATGAAAAGTGTTCGGTGATGGGATGTATGGTAAACTGTTCAGATGGTCCATTGAAAAGTCAACTCAGAAGCTGCTGGAAATGAATGGGCAGAAACATAAAGACTATAATAAGTAGGAATTGAAGTATAAAGAACTCTATTACTGCATTGCTGAAAGGGACATTTATGTGGAGGTTAAGGGCACCCCATTCTAAATTCTGTTTCGGTTCTTTGAAAGATACTCTCAATCTTGAACTTTTTCCTTAATTTCAAAGATAGTCAGTACAGTCAGTTGAGAATAAAAGAAACATCAAACTAAGAACGCTACCAAAGAGAGAAAGTCAACAGGTAACAGAATGAGATTATAAGAAAGGGGAAGAGGGAATGAAAATTGGTGTCTCTAAAAAGAAACTTCAACTATCTATACATATAAAAGGCTAATATGCTAAGTGTCCAACTCTCTAACCAGTTGTTATGATGTGCACTGACCACGAAGGGGCAGATGCTCAACACAGGAGCTGCTGGGACGCACACTGGCCATTTACAGAAAAATGGCACCACAGACCTGTCATTGACAAAGCAACACTCAGCTTCCCCCAAGTGGAACACAGGCCCCACCACCACCCCAGAGTGACACCCCATCAAATCACCTCCAACACTGCTGAGATCCCAGGGCGCAAAATGGGCCTGCAGCCCAGCCCAGCCCAGAAACAGTGGCTGTGGGCACAGCGTAATGACATCACGTAGCAACGCCCGGCTTCCTCTCTAGGGACTTGCCTCCTTGGAATTTCTTCAGCCCAGGGACATGACTTGCTTAATAGCCAGGTGGAAACACTTTACACTGTAACCAAATATCTGTGAAACATTTTCCTGTGCCTCATTTGGTCCTCACAGAAGTCCTACAGTAGGTAGATAGGAGACTTGGTGGAATCCTATTTTCTTTTCATAAGCCGGAAAACGGAGATTTTGAAAGCTTAGAAACTTGACTCAATTGAATATGACTTCAGAATATAGTCAAATACTGCTCCAGTTCAGTTAAATATTTTAACCTTTGTTCTCCCTGTGTGATCCATAAGAATAATCTGCTTCATGTTGATATTTACTGCTGTGTTGCTGACAATTACCTGAAAGAGAAGTTGCGGTGCTTCACTGGGCTGGAAGAAGTTAAGCTAAATCAGAAAGCAGGTCTAATTAAGCAAGTTTATTCTCTCTATATATAAAAGGCTAAGTTGACTTGCACATGTGCCATACATATAAAGCTCTCACTGGCACCAATTGAATGCATGTGTTTTCATCTGTCATTGTTGATCATGAATTTGATTGACACTTTTATTTATTTTTTAAATAAATAGAGTGCTTATTTATTTATTTATTTAAATACTTTTTTATTAAATTATTATCTGTGTACATATATTACCAGTACCCTCCCTTCTATATATGCCCTCCCTCCCCAGAGTTTTGTGTCCATTGGTTGTACTTATATGCATGTATACAAGTCCTTTAGTTGATCTCTTATCTCCCCCAGATCTCCCTACCCTCCCCGCTGTAATTTGACAGTCTGCTTGTTGCTTTACTGTCTCTATATCTATCTTTTGGTTCATCAATTTATAGTGTTCTTTATTATCCATAAATGAGTGAGGTCATGTGGTGTTTCTCTTTCATGGACTGGCTTATTTCACTCAGCATGATGTTCTCCAATTCAATCTAGGTTGCTCAAATGATAATAATTCCTTCTTTTTATGGCAGCATAGTATTCCATTGTGTAGATGTACCATAGTTTTTGGATCCAATCATCTGCTGATGGGCACGTAAGCTGTTTCTAAATCTTAGCTATTGTAAATTGTGCTGCTACGAACATAGGGGTGCATATATCCTTTCTGATTGGTGTTTTTAGTTTCTTGGGATATATTCCTAGGAGTGGGATTACTGGGTCAAATGGGAGTTCCATTTTCAGTTTTATTAACACAAGTTGTCCTAAGGCAAGGTGGAGATATACACTTCAAAGGACAGGGTTTCATACAGAAGCATTGTCAGATTGGGGAATAGCCTACAGCGGTTCAGGTGTTTGGCCAGTAGGAGGCAATAACATGTAGATTAAGATGCTCTGAACTGTCTGGCAGTAAACAATCATCCTTTTCAGGTTTTGGGGAAATGCCTTTAGCCATTCCCAACAGATGATAACATATGTGACTCAGCCCTTGTTGAGTCCCCAAGTTTCATCAACCTTTTGATGAAACTTTTGCAATTATGACATGGCAAGTATGGACTTCACCACAGTCCCCCTGTGGGGTAGGTGTTAACCAAATAAAATGGTGACAAGGGGTGACAGGTGGCCAATCTGGCTCAGAGACCTGCACTACTCCCTCCCCACTCAGAGTGAAGGCCACAAAGCCCATAAAAGGGGACTTGCTGTCTGGAAATCTCTTTGGCAAGTATCATATTTCTACTGGAGCTGACTGACCTGGTGTAGTCTTTCTGCTGCCAACCCACTTGTCATCCCCATCCTATCTCTTCTGATGAAGCATTCAATTCAGTAGGCCTCTTTGATTCACAAACTGATTGTCTTTGGGACTCTTGTGGCTCCACCACACTCCTTTGCCTGTCTAGGAGAGAAGTTTATATCACTTTTAAAAGACATGACTTGCAGACAACTGCCTTCAGAAAATGTCTGGAAAACATAGTCTTGCCACAATCTCAGTAATTTTTCTCAGGGTATCCAGAGCAGTGGAGTCAGCATATAGATTCTAATACTGGTTTGACACCTCCAAGATGACTGACCTAAGAAAAACTTGACTCTTTGGACCTAAATTTCCTATTATTCAAAACAGGCAAACCTTCTTCTCAAGGATGTGCAAACCGGCCCCTTTCCCCATCTCTAGAGCTAGAAAATTTTAACTTGAGCTTTAAAATGTTGATGCTGTGTCCAATACACTGGCTCAGTCGACTCAAAAGCTAATAATATTCATATCATGTATTGACAAGTCCCCCCCCAAAATATCTCCATTACACCTGGAAACACCTGGGCTTTGAAATCTGGATCAGATGGTGTAGCCACTTTTCAAACTTTTTCATAACCTTGGTTAAGTTACTTTTCCTCATCTATAAAACAAGTCATAAATATTCACAAACTTATTGTAATGATTAAAATAGATAATGTATGTAAAGAGGTTGGCATAGCCTTCTATACTTTTGATGCTTAAGGGCTAATATGTTTTATTATCAATATTAATACTAGATATAGTCTAATATACACTGAGTGGCCAGATTATTATGATCTCTGAACACATAATAATCTGGCCACTCAATATATATATTAGAGGCCCAGTGCATGAATTTGTGCATGGGTGGGGTCCAGCCAGCCTGGCCAGGGGAAGGGGACATGGGCGGTTGGCCAGGGCGGTTGGCCAGCCTGCCTGCTGGTCAAACTCCTGGTCAAGGGGACAATTTGCGTATTAGCCTTTTATTCTATAGGATATACACTGAGTGGCCAGATTATTATGCGTTCAGAGATCATAGTAATCTGGCTACTCGAGTATTCTCTCCTGAGACTATTGCTGGGATGAAAAAGAGTTGTGCTACTTTCCTTGAAGGCGAGGTCTAGATCCTTGTTTCCCCAGTAATACTAGTATAATATATAGGAAGTGCTCAATTTTTATTGTGCAAGTAAATGAATGAATGATTGAACAATGAAATAATAGAAAGAACACTAAAAAGGGAGACAGGAATCGTAGATGTTTAATTTATTTTTGTAACTAATTAAATAACTGAGGACCTGTAGATATTATATTACTTCAAAGTCTTTTTGGATAAAGCTCAAAAAGTCCCTTTTGGCTCTGACTCTGTTTAATTCTGTTATATTATTTTTAAAGGTGCACAGTAAACATGAGGAAATAAAGGAAACTCTTAATCTATCTCTAGACCTGTTGCTATGACTGAGTTATGTCCCACCCTCCCATCATATGTTGAAACCCTGACCTCCAATGAGACTATATTTAGTGATGGAGCTTTTACAGATGTAATTAAGGTTAAATGGGGTCTTAAGGGTATGGCCCTAAACCAATAGAATTCGTGTCCTTTTAAGAAGAGACACCAGAAGGCTTGCTGTCTATACCATGTGAAACTGCAAGGAGAAGACTGCAGTCTACAAGCCAGAAGAGATCTCTCACCAGAAAACAAGTCGGCCAGCATTTGCATCTTGGACTTCCCAGGCACCAGAACTGAAAATAAATTTCTATTGTTTAAGCCACCCAGTCTATGGTATATTTTTATGGCAGCCTGAGCTGACTAAGAGACCTATTACATACCATATTCATTAGAGATATCCAAACCTACATTCAGAGTTCTCTAAGCATATAATTTTTTATCTCCACACTACCCTCCATTCCAACCCCCTACAAATTTTATATCCAGATGCTCCTTAAATGAAATGACTGTATCACAACAGCAAATCAATAATTCTAATAAACTACTCATTGGGTTGAAATTATAAACACTTTACCACTATGCTTTAGATCATTAATTATCAGTTTGAAAAGCTGAGATCTTTTACTCTCTTGTTTACTTGACATTTATTGAGCAAATTTCATGTTTGTTAATAAATTGCTCAATGCAAAAACCCCTCAGATACTAAAGCAAATTTGTTGACCAATTTATTTTAACAAATCGAGTCTGTCGTAGTTAGAAGAATGGGAAATTCCTTCATATAATAAGAAAAATAATAGCTTTTGACAAACTCAAAGAACAGGTAGGGTTGGGCATGGTTTCCAAGTGGAGAAGAAATTTCTGAATAAATAGGTCTTACTGGGGAGATATATGTACATTTTTCTCATATTTTGTTCAATATGGCAGTTACTAGCTACTTGTGGTTACAGAGCATTGGAAATGTGGTTAGTCCAAATGAGATGTACTGTATATGAACCATACATATAATTAATCATACTCACTATGTGTTAAAATAATATTTAGATCTATTGGGATAGATAGTATATTATCAAAATTAATTTTATCCTTTTATACTTTTTAACATATTTAAATATATTTTTATTTATTTCAGAGGAAGGAACGCAGAATGAAATATAGAAATATCAATGATGAGCCCTATCTGTTTTGGCTCAGTGGATGCAGCATCAGCCTGCAGACTGAAGGGTCTTGGGTTTGATTCTGGTCAAGGGTACATGCCGGGGTTGTGCCTTGATCCCCAATGTGGGGTGTGCAAGAGGAAGCTGTTCCCTCACATCACTGATGTTTCTTTCTCTCTCTCTTCCTCTTCCTTCCTCTCTGAAATCAATAGAAATATTTTTTTTAAAAAAAAGAAACATCAATGTTTCTTTTAAAGTTTGATGTTTGGCTTTAGAGAAAAGTTCACACAAGGAGTACAGTGGAAGAGAAAACCATGGTTTGGGCTTATATGGATCTCAGCTTGGATTGCAGTTTATCTATTGAAACAGCCATATCACTGTGGATGAGTTACTCAATTTCTCTGCAACTCAATGTCCTTATCAGTAAAATGGGAATAATAATATTAACTATGTTTTGGACATTAGTAACAATTAAATAAAGTATATTCAAGAATTGCATCACCATAGTTGCTTAATGAATTATATGAATACTTCCCTCCTTTGCGATTCAATATTTGCTTGGGAGTTGGGAGTATTTATCATAGAGGTGTAGCTAGCACCCAAGTTATTTTCTCAGTGCCAAGAATCCACAAAAGTGCCGTCACTCTAAGCCTCAGTGCAAAGATATTGGGGAAGAGGATATCTGTCAACATTTTCCTTAGAGGCATATGATGGTTAAAGCAATTTTACCATATTAACTGCAGCTGCATTCTTATTTGCCAATTAGAAATAATAGATGTTTAACATCTATGCATCTTTCTAAGTCACACTGAATTCCAATAATGGTAGATTTCTATTTCAATTTGTGTCATGTTGCCACTTGTTTTGCATCCCCAGTAACTCGTATAAATTGCAGAAGCCAAACTTTTCACACCTATAGATACCATACATGATTTAGTACAATCAAGAGTTAAGTATACACGACAAAATGAAAAGAATGCAAAAATGGGAGAGCAAAGATCGATGGAAAAAATGTCTTATATTGCAGTAGCTAGGATAGAAATCAGCATGATTTGCTCTGTAGACTTGCCCTTCTTGGCATAAAATTTGTATCTCATTTGAGGACCAGCTTGCTCAATAATAGCTGCTGGCTGGACTCAAATGCCTGCCCTTCATAGTTCTTACATCATGATTCATAGACTCTCCCAGCTCTTTTGGACTGCCTGCAATTACTTGTGACAAATTACTCTTCAGCGTATTGTCTGAGTTACCTTTTCAAATGTTTCTATGGTTCACAGATAAATTATCTGATGCATATTGGACTGTCTCTTCAACAGCAGATCTAGGCATTGAGGAGCTCCTCCCCAAATTCTATTATACTTGGCAAGTTGGCTGCCCAAAATAAGAACTCTTCTAGGACACACAAATAAATTTCATTTGGCTAACACAGTTAGCTATAATAATAAGCAAACAAACAAGTAACTAAATGAAAACTAGAAGAAAATGTAAGTGGATTGTTATCCCATATTGAAAAGGATTCTCCAAAGTAATAAAGTAATAGAAAAAAGTAAACACACACACACACACACACACACACACACACACACACACACAGAAAAAAAAATCAAATGATTTGATGACAAATAAACTCAAAATTTTTTTAGAAGGGATCAACCAATGAACTTGTATGTATATATGGACCCAAAAAATGGGGTGGGGAGGGCTTGGGGTGGGAGGCAGGGGCAGGAAAAAAGAGATCAATGGGGATAAAAAGACTTATGTAATACTTTCAACAATAAAGACTTAAAAAATAAAAATAAATAAACTCAAAATTTAAAAGTCTTAAATAATAATCTGGAGAAAAATAAATCAGTAAGTTGAAAAAATATGTTACAAATATGAGAAGGAACACTTATCTTTAATATGAAATGAGCCCATAGATATTGATTTTAAGATACACTAAAAATCTTAATTTAAAAATGAATAAAGAATATGAACAGTTTATAGAACTAAGGCTGAGAAATGACTAATAAACTACTTTAAATTAAAACCTCACCAGTAACTCAATAATTTTAAAATAAGTTAACAGTAAGAAAATTTTTTTTTTCCGAAACCGGTTTGGCTCAGTGGATAGAGCGTCGGCCTGTGGACTGAAAGGTCCCAGGTTCAATTCCGGTCAAGGGCATGTATCTGGTTGCGGGCACATCCCCAGTAGGGGGTGTGTAAGAGGCAGCTGATTGATGATTCTCTCTCATCGATGTTTCTAACTCTCTATCCCTCTCTCTTCCTCTCTGTAAGAAATCAATAAAATATATATTTTTTTAAATCCTTTTTTCCCATCTAGCAAGTGAGTAAAAATTTGTTTCAATAATACTAGCTTAGGGAGCTGGAGGGGTAAGAGGTCAACCAAAGGACTTGTATGCATGCATATAAGCATAACCAATGAACACAGACATTAGAGGGGTGAGGGCATGTGCGGGGGTGGGAGTGTCCGGGAAGAGGTCAATGGAGGGGAAAGGAAACATATGTACTACTTCAATCAATAAAGAATAAAAATAATAATAAATAATACTCACTTCTGGATAGGATGTGCTAAAATAACAAATTCATACACTGCTACATTCATGCCTTTTTGGAAAGTAAAAGCCTTTCAACTTTTCTGTAAGATGGAATTTTTTCACAATAAAAAGTTGAGCCCTAGCTGGTTTGGCTCAATGGATAGAGTGTTGGCCTGTGGATTGAATGGTCCTGAGTTTGATTCTAGTCAAGGGCACATGCCTGGGTTGCGGGCTTGATCCCCAGTGGAAGACATGCAGGAGGCAGTCAATGATTCTCTCTCATCACTGATGTTGATATCTCTCTCCCCTCTCCCTTCCTCTCTGAATCAATAAAGATATATATTTTTTAAAAGTTGAAAGATAAAAGAAGAAACAATCCTAATAATGAGAAGGCTAAAAGGCTAATTCCAATGTAACCCTGATGTTTGGAGGGCTAGCAATTTGAATCTGTGCAGTAATCTAATGTATATTCTTGATAACCTATAATTAAGACGCTACCCCTTTCCTCCACAATCTAGTCTTGCCATACCTGTTACCTAAATGCTCACATTTTACAAATGCCATAAACCATGAACAATACATAACCCCTGGAGGGGTTTATCAACGCTTATGCCAGGCCAGACCCTTAGATATGATTTCGAGACCCCCATCCCAACCCACAGGGCTTTTTGCAAAGCCCACGAGAGGTCCAGAAGTCCCCATCCATATTTGGGGGACAGAGAAATCAAAAGGCGATAAAAGAAGGGCTTCCACCATATTAGTTTGCTCAGACTTAGGAGGCCACTCCTCTGAGACCACCAGCGTAATGAGCTGTGTAACTCCATTTCTCTAAGATCTCTTGGTTTTCTTCGGACTTCTACAACAATAATAAAGTCAATACATATATATTTTAATTGAAATATAATTGACATAACCTTTATTAGTTTCAGGTGTATAACATCATTCAATATTTGTATGTATTACAAAATGATCACCACGATAAGTCTAGTTCACATCCATCACTACACGTTGTTACTGTATTTTTTTTCTTGTGATGAGAATTTTTAGAATCTACTGTCTTAGCAACTTTCAAATACACAATGCAGAATTATTAACTAGTCACCCTGTTACACATTTCTGAATATATGTAAAGTTGTGAATCTAACTATTCTTTTAAAGGGATCTAATCTTCCCTCTAAAGCAGTGATTCTCAAAGCATCATCTGGAAACACGTTAGAAACCCAAATTCTCCTGCTCTCCCAGATTTACTGTTCCAGCAATTTCTGTTTTAACAAAACCTCCTGGTGATTCTGATACGCACTAAAGTTGAGAACCACTGCTCTAAAGTCACAGAAAATATGAAAGATAGAAGAATGTATTAAATAACTCTACAAGAATGCAATCAGATAAAACTAGAGTGTGGAAATTCTATGAGACCGATTCCTCATTTCTTTAAGAAATGGCATGGGGTGAGGGTAGTAAAAGTTAAAAGAGATTTAAGAGACAACAGCCACATCAAAGTGACCTTATTTGAATCCTGTTTCAAACAAACCAACTGTAAAAAGATGTTTTTACAATTAGGAAGTCAAACATGATATTAAGAATTATTATTTGTTTTATTATGTGTGAACATTGTAATGATTATGATTTTTAAGCAGCCCTTAAAAGTCCTTGTTTGTTAGAGATTAAAAAAACAAAAACCCAAAACTATTTAAAATAGTTTTTTTAAACTATTTAAAATAATTTTTTTTAAAACTATTTAAAAAATAGGTGAAGACAATATGGCAAAAATTAATTACTAACAAATTTAAATGATTAAAATGGAAGCTCATTAGAGTATTCTCCCTAGTCTTCTGTTCATTTAACATTTTTCATAGTAAAAAGTAAAAACAAACAAAAAACTTCAGACTTTTTGGCCAATAATTACCATTTTAGAAATTTATCTTAAGGAAATACTCAGTATCAGAAAAAAATTTATCGATAGAGATCTTCATTATAGCATCATTTATACTATAAACTGTTAGAAACAACCCAAACATCCAAAAATAAGAAAAAATGTATAATAAATTATGTGGCTTTCATGTAATAAGATAGGATATAACTAATAGAAATGTTATAGTTACTCAATTATTTTGTTAAAAGGAAGGTAAGATATAATCACAAGTGACATTGCAAACTGAAAATGTATTTACAATTAATTTAGTTCTTTTTTTAACATTCAACACCAGCCTGAGGCAATGTTATTTACCTCAAGTTGGCTATTTCTTGTAGTGAAATTGTCAAAAGGAAGAGCAATCCTTATTTGCTCATAAAATTCCTTTTTTTAAAAAAAAATCTCAAAGCTGTTTGTTCACAGTAAGGGTCCCCATTTCCTAAACTAGAGATCTTTTAAGTAAGGAAAAAACCACAACAAGGTCTTTATGGAATATTTTTCACAAACAAAAGCATAGGGTTGGCCAAAGATTAAAGATTAATGCTCACCACAAATGTATTTGTTAGGTAAAACTATGTTGTAGGCATAAATAGAGCCCCCCACATTCAGGGAATTCTAAGAGGAAGTGTATCCCAGCTCACCTAACAGTCCGGAAGCAGAATTCAGATCAGAAGCAGCTTGCTCCACAAAAGCCATTGAAGGATCCAGGAAGGGAACAGTCTTCCCATCTTGGACACACAGCTCCAAGATTGTCCTGAGTATCACCATGTATCAGCCAGAAGGGGGAAAGGAAAAGAGGATCATGACTGGAAGGCTTTATGGGGGAGACTTGAAAGTGATACCTATCACCTCCCCTCAAATTCCACATCACATAGCCACATCTAACTATGAAGTGAAAAAAATAGTCAGCCCTAGACCTAGGAGAAGAGGAGAATGTATTTTGGTAGGTTGTTGGTGATCTCTGTCATCATGGAATTGTAAACGAAACTCTAATTCTCTAAATAATCTCTCCCCCACCCCCAGTAGTTACCAGTGGTTGGCCTCTGATTAAATTTACATACTGGAAAAGACCCTCCTAGGACATGCCCTGTCCTAGTTCACAATGTATGAAAAGATTATTTCCCAAAAGTTCACTTGAGAGTTTACTAGAATAGATATTTTTGATAGAAGTATAATAATAAGACTAAGCCACAACTTATTGTCCTACATAGACAATCACTATAAAACTCACTAGGTTTGGGACTCAGGGTAGAAGAAGGAAGTTTCCTCCCCTACTCTTGGGAAAAAGAAAAAGTTGACTAGATAAAAGCAACTCAACTATTGATTCAACTCCTCCTCACCTCGTTACTCTCTTTTCCACAGGATCACCTTCAGGCTATGCCAAAAATCCCACTCGATGCCTATCCTGATGCCCTAACCATTACTATCATCAACACTGCTGTTCTTATTTGGATGTTAAAACAATAGATTAAGATTTTTTAAAGTATTTTCATAGATACACTCATAATAATAGTTAACAATTCTTGAACAGTTACTCTATACCAGAACTATGTTCTTCGAAATTCATTTCACTCATTTATAAAATGGAGATAATAATACTTTCAAATGGAGTTTTTTGTGAGGATGAAATGAGACCAAGCCTATCAAGAAGGAAAAAGGACAGTACTTACCAGACATTAGTAAATTTACTCAGTAAGTGTTGGCTATTATTTTCCTAATTGGGTTTTTCATTACTCAGTGTTAAGGTGAAAGTGTGAGGCGCTCACTGAGCTCAGTTCTTTCCGCCACCATCAATCTCCCACCCCTCCAATTTATTAAGAAAACAAGTCACACTTTTTTTTTTTACTGTTGACATTTGTTTTCAATGCTAATGTGCCTGAAATGCTTGTTAAAAATGTAAAAAAATCCCTTTCAGTCAGTATAAGGCAAGCAGGCCTGCCACATCGAACAACACCAGGAGGCATCATTCACATTGTGTTGCATATAAATGGGGCTTCCTGAAGTTTTGCAAGTTTGTTGTTCTGAGGGTGAAGCCCAGGAAATTGTACTTTCAACAAACAACCAGGTGATAACTCTTAACGTTTGAGGACCATTCTAACAGTCAGCCAGGATTGCGAACCACTGTCGGTATTGACAGTCCAGAGGCCAGCCTCCCACACTGCGCGCTCGAGGACCAGCCACAGCTGCCATCACTCTTGTTTCCCGCCAGTGGCACCTGCAGAGCAGTGGGAAAGGGGCTCCAGGAGAGGTGGGTTTGCCAGGGAAGAGCAGTTCATCCCTTCCCAGGATTGTGCTCCAACGTGGAATACGGAACATACTCCTCACACAGCCCAAGTCAGAAAAAAACAGAGCAGAATCTCCCCTCCTCCCAAAGCCTCCAAAGAACGCAGACCAGTGGGACCCACCTCCGCACCACACAAAGCAACGGGAATCCTAGTGAGCATCTTGGGGGCAGAGGCAGAACGACACCTCTCCCTTCCTCCTGTGGACCCCAAGAAGGAAGATTCATGTTATGTGAACCCTAAGAAGGAATGTATCTGCTGACATGAACTCCCCATGGCCAACCAAGGGCCCACATTTTATGAATGAGAGTCTGGTGGCCGTTCGCTGACAGGGGTCCTCACATACTCCGGAAGAACCTCAAGACTGAACTCCGGGCCCTGCTTGTTTATGCCTCCGAGTCAACCACTGCAGGGAAACCCTGGTTTTCTCTTTCTAGCAACAGGACTGACAACCTGCCCTGTCCAATCAGAACTGCACAATTTGGACACCTCATTTACATCAAACGGACCTACTTGAGAACCTGGGCAGGAACTTTTACCATAAAAGGCAGCTTCCCCGTTGTCTCAGTGAAACAAAATTTCGGTTGCTACCTGAATCTGTCTCCTGGGCTGCAGCTCCTTTTTGTTTAAATGAATGCCTTTTATCCTTTACTACAGTTTCTAGAATTAATTTTGGTTTGCACTCCTATGGGAAAATAACTGAATGGATTAAAGAAGTGTTTCTTGCCCGTCCTCTATCTCCCTGCACAACAGACAGGGAGGCAGCAGACACCAAAGGAAAGCTGAGCTGCTGTTGGCACGCAGGCTTTGGGCTCCAAAGCCACTCTGTGCCTCTGTTCCTCTGCCCTGTTACAGCTCATCCGGGAGGAGCAGGAATGGGAGTCATCGGCAATGAAAGGGAAGTAGCGGGATTCCTTCAGTGCCGGGCCGCCTTCTTTCTGAGCAGTGCCTGCACTTTTTAGTCCTCTCCTTGGCTCACCCTGCTCTCCCAGTGATGCCCAGACCCCACGTGCCTGAGCCGGAACATTCTCATTCCCTGCCACCTGCTGCTCCTCCATTAAGGACTCTGGTTCTTCCCTGCCTTTCTAATTATGCACAGCAATTATAATAAAGAAGATTTCTCCCTTAAAAAAAAGTGTGAGGACATGAGAAAGAGCGTGTCCCACCAACTACTGGTAGTCAGTGTCTAAATTGAATTGGCTGCAATCAAATGTCAACAAAATACCATGTCTTACAGTCATCCAGGACAAGCTGATCAGCTTTGTTATTGAGAACTCTTTCTCAGAAGCTGAATTCAGTGGAATGAGACTTTTGCCTATAATTTCCCTCCCAAGGCTTCACAAAGCTCTTAGACGTTATCTCATTAATCCTCAGGACAGGTCTGTGAAACAGGTGGCAGGCAACGAATTTTCATTACCGGTAGCTTGAGGCAGGAGGAGGGTTCCTTGTCCCAGAAGACCTGCATCAGTGCCTGGATGGGTCTTCCCCCGTCGCCTCAGTCTTCATCATAAGACACTGAGTGTCCGCTTTTTTCTGGAGGAAATCTTCACCAGTTCCCATATGAGAAAGTTTGTTAAGACAAATCATACGCATTTGTCCACTCCATTCATTCACACATATTTATTAGCTGCCACTTAATAGGACTAATATATTTTTTTGGAAGTAGATGGGTGCTGAATTGTAAACACACAAGTAAGCAACTGTGTTCTGAAGAAATAACTCTGGAATCATAAAGGAAATACATTAATTGAGCATTAATTACTAAATGCAAGGTGTTGTGCTGGTATCTTCACTTAGAGTATTTCTTTTATTCCTTATGATAATTTAGAGTAGTGATTATATATGTGTGTGTATGTATATATCATTTATAAAAATTCCTTAAATTTTTATAATAATTGGTCACACATTTATCATTAGTACATATTACAGCCAGACTTTGAGTTGAGATTTAGCTGATTCCAAAATCTATGCTTTTTCCATAGCCCCTACCCTTAAGGAGTATACAACATCATAATAAAGGTAAGTACATTTTGTCAGGGCTGACCAGTAGACCCTGAGCGACAGATGAATGGATTACTCCAACACAACATTTGCTGTGAAAGAGAGGACTAAAGGACTGCCTGGCTAAAGGAACCAGACAACCTTGGTTGCCTGACTCAGGTAAGGTGATCAGACGTCCCGCTTTCGGCGGGACAGTCCCGATTTTTAACAATTTGTCCAGCGTCTCACGTCCCACGTCATTTTTAAAAAAGTCCCGATTTTTGGAAAGAATACACAACAAACTAGGGAATGGCAGGAGAACAGGAAGGGAATATACGGTTTTCGGAGACCATATGGCTATTTAGCCAGGATATGAGTTTTATATTATTTTTTGTTAATTTTATAATGTTAAACTTCAATAATAACAAATAATTGTTGAGAACTGATTATCGAGAACTGCTTATCAAAGTTCATATTGTTGATCAGTTGTTAGAATTTGACCACCATTGTTTGAACTTAATGAACAATGGCATTTTTGGGGGGATTGGCAAAGACGAAAACATTTTGTAACTGTCTCTCAGACAATACACATCGTACTGCGTGCTAGTAAGCTACCATAGTTAAACAAGTGATGTCATTACAAATCAGCTATTCAGATAATTTAGGTAAGTAATTTATTTATTTATTTCATAAATACATAAATTTTCTTGAATTTAGCAGACAGTACTCATATTATTTATATTTTATAGTGGTGGCAAAAAGTCTAGCATCGGCTTTGAAAGTGACACTTATGACTATACATAATTTGTTATTTATTTATTATATTTGTAAATTGTACTTATGTTGAAATTTTTTAAAATATATTGCAATACTATTTTTTGCGTTCTATGAAAATTTTTGTTGCTCCATATAGACCAAATTTTTTTAAAATTTATTAAGGTATTATATGTGTACATAGCTTACCATTGCCCCCCCCCACCTCCCTTTCATGCCCTCCCTCCCTAGAGTTCTGTGTTCGTTGGTTGTACTTATATGCATGCATACCAGTCCTTCAGTTGATCTCTTATCTCCCCCCAGGTCTCCTTCCCCTCCCTGCTGTCATTTGACAGTCTGCTTGTTTTATAGTGACTATCTCAGGACCACACGAATAGAATCCACTCCTCCTCTGGTTCACACTGCCCCTCCCCCCGGGTCCCACTGCTTCCCCGGGGCACATGTCTCCCCCGGGGCACACGGCTCTCCTGGGACACACAGTCCCCCTGGGGCATAGACCAAATTTTTAATCAAGAACCCTCTCCCCTCCCCCAGTCAATGGTGTCCCCCTTTACCAATGTTAAAATCTGGCCACTTATCGTTAGGCTTTTATTGCAACAGCAGTTTGAGATAAAGTTTATTTCTTAGATTCAATCAGTAGGGTACGTAATCTTGGGAGGACACATGTGTCTGTAATGTCCTTTAAGTAAGGACACCCAAAGATTAAAAGGATTCCAGGAAAAAAAATCCGGGGGGTTGTAAGTGCACAGACTTGTTTGGAAAGGTCAAGGAATGATTAGGGGCACCACCTTCGGCACTCCCCTAAGTCAGAATTCTGATAAACAGGACAGGCGGCCTTCAGCACACTTCCCTTTTCTCAGAATGTCCTCCTTACAAACTTTCCAACCAAGTCTCGTGTGCTCCCCAACAGTATGCAAATACTTCAAAGACACATTATTAAGTGGATATTATTATGTCAAGAATGTTCTCTGCCCCACCACACTGCACTCCCATATCATTCTTCAGATCTCAGCCTAAACATCCCTTCCTCTGAGCCGTCTTTCCAGCTCTTCCATTCTAATAGCCTCTGCTGTACATCAACTTAGCCCCCTGTGCTTCTCCTTCATAGCGCTTTTAGCTGTGATTAAATGACTAATTATGGAATTAATTTTGGAAATATAAGCCCTTATAAGGCAAAGGACTATGTGAGGCTTGCTCCTGGATGTTTATCTATCCATCACCTACCAGTGTCTGGCACATGCTAGGCGTTCAATAAATATTTGTAGACTGAATGAATAAATGATTGCTGATGGGTGTTGGACCAGATGTGGATTCTCAGAAGGGTCCCCTAAAAATGACATTCATTCTGCTGCTCAGCTGATGTGAACATTTCAGAGCTTCCCAAGCTCATGGAGCCATTCATCCACTCCACTGCTCTCACTCACACTTTCTCTTTGTTTGCATCTCAGTGTCAAAACCGCATCCACACAGGTCCATCCTTATGTTGAATACCGTGTGGCAAAGTCTTGCATTCATTTCCAATACCCTTGGCTTCACTGCACCAATTCATTTCATGTTCATCCATGGGCTTTGGCTTGCCTATCTCCTTTGTCCATCTGTTTGGACAGCAATGTGCCTGCTTGTGGGTGGTTAGACTCTTGGCATGGAATAGAATCTCCAAACAATGCGAGAGGTTTACATGGGCAAGCTGCACTGCCTGGTCAGAGGCATCTGTCTTGTGGGGAGGGTCTTCTCTCTGAAGGTCCGGGTGACACGTACTCCCTGGGCATTCGATGACACCTGTAGAAATGTGGATGCCCAAAGCAAAAAAAAAAAAAAAAAAAAGATCAAAATCGCAAAAGGAAAAATAGTCACAACACATTCATTGGACAAACCTACCGGTAACTGACAGCCCATTCTGGGGTAGGCAGCGGTGGGTAAGTGCTAAGGATACACAACCTGCAAAACCAAGGAAGAGTGATGTGTTGAGTGTGGCGAATATAGGAAGTTATAGGAGCACAGAGAAGGGATGAGAATGCTTGACAGACCTGAAGAGTCCCTGAGAAAAGTCAAAATATACACCCAGAAAGCAGCGTGAGGACGTTTCGATGTTGTGTTATATTAGGCAGCAGAGGAGAAAAATGAACTGCAGCAGGGAGAGAGGAGCTCAGCCCTGAACCCCAGATGTGGCCGTGCCAATCAGTGGCAACCAGCAAACGGCAGGGCTTAGTCAGGACTCTGCCAGGATGATGCAGCCTCTTTCATTTAAGATAAAAATAAACACGTTCATTCCATGAAATGTGGAAACGTGGGGCCTGAGAAAAGGTGAAGTATGCTCTAAGTAGGTAGGCCTCCTTCCAGAATAGTGTTTGTACTTACATACATTCCCAGATGAGCGTGTACACACACACACACACACACACACATCACATGGCAAGCCAACATTGTCTGCTATGGGGCAGTGTTTCATAGAATTCTAAGAAGTGAATGAGCCAATTATTATGGCATGTATAATTTTGGCAGAAATATTTGTTATTTCAATGGTTTTTGTTGAATGAGCCAGGGAACGTGGGGATGTGAATCCTCTGTATGAAAACACAGCTCTTTTATAATGACTAGCACGGCAGGGCCCTAGGAATTCCAAAACTGATTTAACCTTCCTAAATGGGAGAAGTGGGTCTGAAAAGGAGGAATGAAGCAAGTGATAAGCAAAAATCATGAAGGAGACGAGGAATAAATTTATAATGAAAACTAGAACAACAGAAGCTGAGTAAGGAGAGAATAAAGCCCTTACTAAACTTGGCATGGTGGTTAAGAATATAAAATATAACCACCATGCCAAGTTTTCCACTTAGTATGCATTATTTTATACTCTTTATTATGGTTTTATTTTTGTCTTATCCCCTGAGATTGTAATAATTGTAACCCATTTATATAATTGTATGTAGAATTTTTAATTCACTTAGTAAACATTTATGAGCACCTATTATATCGTGGACTACAGTAGTTCTTTGTTAAAAAATATTTGTTTTATTTTATAGTTATTTGTCTAATTGCCACATGTTATTTATTTATACATACACAATTTGTTTTGCTTATTTTCTACATCTACAATTTTCCTTTTACATGAGTAGTTTTTTCTCTCATTTGTATATGTCCACTTGACTTTTTTATTCCTCTTTCAAATGTTCTTTATTTTTACACAGTAGTTATGAGGTCGGCAAGAATTACAAAGTTGTTGTTTTGCTTTTTTCATAAAATATATAATTTAATACAAAGTAGTGCATGCAGCTATTTTTTAAATATATTTTATTGATATTTTACAGAGAGGAAGGGAGAGAGATAGAGAGTTAGAAACATTGACCAGGTAGGTGCCTCTTGCACACCCCCTACCGGGGATGTGCCCGCAACCAATGTACATGCCCTTGACCAGAATCGAACCCTGGACCTTTCAGTCCACAGACCGACACTCTACCACTGAGCCAAACTGGTTTCGGCAGCATGCAGCTATTCTTGATGCCATTTTACCGATGAGCAAATTGAGGCTCAGAGCAGCTAAATGACTCACCCACAGTCATAGAGCTAGGTTGAGGATAAACTCAAAGTAGAGTAGTAGGGTCAAGGTTCCCTGCCTCCAAAATCGATGCCTTTCTACCACACTATCCTGTATCCCCTGTCTTCCCCTCTGAGCCCTCCTGCATAGCAGGTGCTTATGTAAAGGAGGTGACGGGTTACTCTAGTGGTGAGGACAACCATGCTCTCTCTCAGTGTATTCAATGTATTGATTCTTTGTCTGTGTAGTTAATGTAGTTCTCACCATACCAAAATGTACCTTAGACTTATCCTATGTAGATTTTATTAAAAAAAATTAGCCAGAAAAGACTAGGTCTCAATTTTTTTTTTACACTTGGATTAGTCATGACTCAATTCAAGAAATATTTTATTAGGTGCCTACCTTGTGCCATAAGTATTTCTTGGAAGAATAAATAATCCTACATAGTATTATATAAGCATAGACAGTTACTAACACAATCTAGTTAAAGAGAGTAGACCAAAAAAATAAAATCATAAGGCTATAAAATAACATTAATAAGTTAAGTAATCTGGCATAGTGA
Source organism: Vespertilio murinus (assembly GCA_963924515.1). NCBI lineage: Eukaryota > Metazoa > Chordata > Mammalia > Chiroptera > Vespertilionidae > Vespertilio > Vespertilio murinus. The sequence continues at coordinate 42,867,934 of OZ004706.1, forward strand.
TTAAGAATATAGTATACACTGACCTTTTTTAAGGTTCTGGTGATAGAAAGGTGAACAAGTCAAGATGGTTCTGCTCTCATAAAGTTTCTACTCTTCTCGACTCTCATAAACACTATAACAGCCTTGGAGACTTCATAAGGTTCTCCATAACTAATAATAATTGCTAACATATACCAGATGCTTACTAAAGTTAGCCTATTTGAGCCTCTCAGCAATGGTATAAAGTAGGTAGCATTATTATCAGTTCCCAGACTTTAAAAACGAAAAACAAAACAAAACAAAAAAAAACACAGAAAGACCATCCAGCAAGTGGGTGGCAGAGCTTTGAACCCGGGCAGTCTGGTCTCAGAGTTCACATGCTTGGCCCCTATGCAGGGGGAGATCACGTTCTCTGAGGCACAAAGCTTATATAATTCTAGGGATTCTGTTGGGGGGGGGAAAAAGAGAATGCAACGCTACATACATAAAATTAGGTACCAGGCCTAGGAAGGAGCCCATGCAAGAATCGAGTTTTATTAGCTTCACAGTAATTCTGCCTTTAGTTTCAAGGGAAACACATCTCATCCGCTATGCAATACTTAAAGCATGAGGTATGTTATTTAAAGCAATGACTGCCCCAATCCTAATACCCAGAAGGTGGTTAAGTGAGGAGAGTAAGAAAATAAGCATTACCACATTCAACTGTGAAACTACGGATGAGATTTTTCTGGTGCTCCATTTCAAGTCGGTGAGTGACTAGAAAGTAGCTAGGTGCTGAGTATTGTGCTACCCTGCCGTGTATATAAAAATGGTTTAAAATTATAGATAGACAGATAGATCTCCTTTCAAGGACTCAGTTTATGTATTCACTGTGTAAATGCAAAGGGAGACTAATATGACATCAGTACCCACCCTTAAAGAATTTAAATGATAAAAAATACTTAATGAACACCTGCTGCTTACTATGTAACTGGCAATGCTATAAGAGGATAGGGTAGCGATCAGTGTGACCAGCAACCCAGTTTTACAGGTGGAGAAACAGAACAAGGAGTGGCAAAGCTTAGTTCTAAACCCGGATATGCTCATTGTACTCTTTTTAAAAAATATATATTTTATTGATTTTTTACAAAGAGGAAGAGAGAGAGAGGGATAGAGTTAGAAACATCCGAGAGAGAGTCATTGATCAGCTGCCTCCTGCACACCCCTACTGGGGATGTCCCCGCAACCAAGGTACATGCCCTTGACCGGAATCGAACCTGGGACCTTTCAGTCCGCAGACCGACGCTCTACCACTGAGCCAAACCGGTTTCGGCACTCATTGTACTCTTAACCACTCTACTGCTCTTCTTTTTAGAAATGCTAAGTTTGAAACATGAACAATTTGAGATCGGAAGCTTCCAGACTCCTCCCAATCACCGTCTTTGCCATGAAGCCTTCCCAGCCCACCCCTTCACCCACATAGCCTGCACACTCACCTCTCATGGGAAGATTAATGAGTCACTGGCTTCATAAACTTCCTTAGACCATAAACTTCCTGAAGGCGCATGTCTTCAGCACCACGTAGGTGTTGAGTAAATTCTTGAGGAACCAAAGATTATATGAGCAATCCGTGTCAGAATATGGTCAACTGGCCTGTCGATTCGGTGAATGCATTCTGCTGTAGGTTTTAGATGGCACGTGGGCATGGAAATAAGATTTAGAAAAGGAGAGAGAGAAAGAAAAAGACATTTCAGACGAGGGCAACAGACTGGGCAAAAGAGCAGCAGTGGGAATGGTCGTGGCATGAAAAGTGAGTTAGTTTCCTATTGCTTCTGTAATGAAGTACCACAAACTTAATGGTTTAAAACAATACAAATTTATTCCCTCGTAGTTCTGGAGGTCAGAAGTCCATAAAAGCAAGGTGTCGGCAGAGCTGTGTGCCTCCTGCAGGCTTCAGGAGGAGAATCTGTCCTCTGGCCTTTCAAGCCCCCGAAGACCTGGGCTCCTGGCCCTTTCCTCACCCCCTCCACCTTCCGGCTTTCGTTTCCACCTTCCGGCTTTCGTTGTCGCATCTCTAGCTACGGGCTCTCCAGCTTCCGCCTCCTTCTCCTAAGGACACTTGTGATTATATCATTGGGCCCACAGGGATAATCCAGGATCACCTCCCCAGGGACTTTTTCGAAGAGAAAATATATACTTATGTAACACATGGCTGAACTAAGCCGGGTAATTTCAGGAGGCGGTACAGTGCAGTGGGTAAAGCACAAATGGCTTTGGCAGCTGACCCGAGTTCAAATATTAACTCTGCCCTTTACCAGCTATGTGACTTGGACCAAGTTACCCCACTTCCCTAAACGTCATTTCCTTTTTCTCTAAAATGGGACTAATGATAGTTTCTACCTCATAAGTTTTTGTGAGGATTAAGATAACGCTAGTAAAAGTGCTTAGCACTGAGCAATCAATAAACAGCACCTATTATTACTACAAATCCCACCCCCTTTCCGGAACATCAAACTCGGGATGAGACTGTCCAAGATCATAGTTTTAAATCAGCTTACATTTCAATATAGGAAGTTTTAAAATCTGAGTTTAAAAAAAGCGATTCAAGATAGGTTTTACCTCACCCTGACTGGTTTGGTCCAGAAGATAGAGCATCAGCCTGGGGACTGAAGGGTCTTGAGTTTGATTCTAGTGGGGAGCACATGCCTGGGTTGTGGGCTTGCTCCCCAAAAGGAGGCAGTCAATCAATTATTATCTTTCATCAATGATGTTTTTATCTCTCTCTCCCTCTCCGTTCCTCTCTGAAATCAATAAAAATATATTTTTTAAAAATAAAGATAGATTTCACCTCACCCTGGCTGGGTAGCTCAGTTGTTAGAGCATCGTTCTAACATGCTAGGGTTGCGGGTTCTATCCCTGGCCAGGGCACGTACAAGAATAAATCAATGAATGTATAAGTGCAACAACAAATAGGTCTCTCTCTCTCTCTCTCTCTCTCTCTCTCTCTCTCTCTTTCCCCCCTTCCTTTCTCTCTAAAATCAATCAATTAAAAAAATATTTTTAAAGACAGGTTTCACAATATCTTCTAAAAACTTTCCAGTTCTTCCCCATTAAAAAAAATAATAATAAAATAAAGAACTGTAAAAAAGACCTGTCTTCATAATGCGTATCAGACAGTATCCTAAACGTATGTTAACAATTTTAATCCCAACTCTCAAGTATTCTCAGTGTAATTTCCCAGAAGCCCTAATTTCTTCCATCAAGGCCTGATTTTGTTCAACTCGGTTCCTTGTGCAAGACCAAACAAAATAGACGTCGCGTTGCAGCCCATCGGCCTGGCCTGGTTGTGTACCTTGTGTGAACACGCGAGCACTTGCCAGGTGGTCTGCATTAACCTTCCCTTCCTGCCCATCTCCAGCAGGAATGCATGAACACGGGTGGCCTGGCCGGCTCCGGAGCCCCTGCCTGGTGTCTGGCACCCAGAGCTGTTTCCTGGCTGGCTTTTTGGGGACTGTGCAGCCGGGAGAGAAACGGGATCCAAGAGAAGTCGCAGGATGGGCCTCCATGTTCGCAGAGCTGGTGCTGCATTGGCCACTGGAGTGAGATGCATGCCTACCCCTCAGCTCCGCGCTCTGGCACGCAAAATATCACAGTGCGATTCAAGGAGAACCGTTAGAAGCAACCCTTCCCCTTCTGAAAGATCACCTTTGGCCACTGGGGAGGCTGCCGATCCCTTTGTAGTTGCCGCCGGGGCGCGTGTGTCAGAGGCAGCTCAGCCCCTCGTGGCTGCATTCACAGGTGACCGCGCGGTCCCCTGCCTTCCCGCAGATACGAGAGACAAAACCAGGCCCGGAGAGAGGAGCTGGCAGCGCCGGGCACACCGGCTCCCCAGCCCAGGCTTCGCTGTTTATGGGCAGGAGCATGCATGGACAGGAGCAGGCAGCCCAGCCTCTGACTGCATTCACGGGCTCCTCTTGCCATGCCAACCACAGTTCTGAAAAATAAAAAGGGGCTCTCAAGCAGAAAAAGAGACTGCAAATAAGGATCATTCGACAGCAATAACCAAAAAATAAACCCTGGCAGCCACCGTGCTCAGCGGGCCTGGCGAAAGCCAGTCTTGCCTTCTCGGTTCCCGCTCCAATCAGTAGCACGACAAATGATCTAGCTTCCAAAATCCAATGGGCTCTGACCACAGACACAGGAGGGCAAAGCTGCATTTAAATGTGAAAAGCTGTTTGCTAGAACCCTGCTGGCAGGCACAGAAAAGTACTTTTTACATATAAAAAGCGTGTTGGGCAAATTCGGGTGTTTTGTGCTGCTAAGTTAGACAATGTTGTTTCCAAACAACAACAACCAAATCCCCCAAATTAACATCCATTTCCCCATTTAAAAAAAAAAAAAAAAAAGCCCTCACTGGTCCCTGCATAAATTTTAGATCCTCTTTAGAAATCTAGAGACATTGAAGTGGGGGGAAAAATAATTCCCATTACCTTTCTGTTGCTCTTAAAAGCACCTCTTTTTTTTCCTTTTTTTTTTTTGTAAAGCCATAGATGAAAGTATGTTTTGAAAGTCAAAATAAACGGTCAGGCTCCGATCGTATGTATAGTAATGTGAGTTATTTCCCGTCTCTTTTCGACGTGTACCTTTTTCCCCCCCATTTAGCCTGTTTTTTACAGTTCAATAAATATTTTTCCAAGCTCCACTTGCCAAACAAAAGAGTTTAGCCTCAGTGTTACTCCTCTGACAAATATCCTTATGGTCTCGCACATGTGAGAGCCATTGATAAACAAATTAAAATTCTGTCCCAGCTCAGAGCTCAGCTGGCCCATTTTGTCTTGCAGTATGGGTTTGTAAAGGTCTGGGTGTCTGTCATCCTCCCCTAACCTTGTCTTTGTCAAAGGGATACAAAAGCCTGCCCGCTCGGGGCCCTTACGATACTGATTAGTGTGAGTGACAAAGTGGTGCTGCAAGTCCACTCAGCCTTTCATAATAAATCTATCAAAGAGTAATAGAATTCCATCAATCCTGCCTCATCCCCGAGGGTCGCTGGGCTGGGATGGAAAGTGTGTTCCGTTGGGATTGTACAACTGTTATTATTCAATTACACTCTTTTCTTCCTAGTTAAAGACCATGATATCATTATCACTTAATGAATACATATAATTGGATCTGGACTCTATGTTTGGCTGATGAATACCACTCACTATTCATTCAGTCTCAGCTCATCTTCTGACCATTTATTATAGACTTTTGGCTGAAAACCATGATGACAAAGGGAATTTGAAATTAGCTGTGATTTTATTCAATGCTCAGTTAGACACAAAGACAAAATAAAATTTTGATGCCTGGGTTGAGAATGGATTAAGAAGTTTTGCCTAACTCAGCAGTCTCTGATTTACCCACACCGAGTACACACACAATATCCACAGACACACAATCTCTCTCTTTCACACACACACACACACACACACACACACACACACACACACACAGAGTTAGCCACAAAAACTGTTTTAATAGTTTAATAACTTCTAAAAAAACAGAGTGATATATTAAACAACCCTGTTTTTTTTTTTAATGGAACGAGGGACAGTTTCCTATTTTAGTCTCATTGAAAAACAAAACACATGGATTCGCTGTAAAAGTGTCATCATCCCACACACTTCCACTCACACGCGTACATTAAAAATCTTCACGTCAACCCTACCCACCGAACACAATTTTATGATTAGATAACATTTAAATTTGACAAAGCAGAAGTGCTTCCAATACAGTATATTTATTACACCTAATATCAAGTCCATCATTAAGTTTCATCAGACAATGTGCCCCCAAAGGAAACTAGCCCTCCTATTCATATTGTTGGGAGTAAATGTAGCATACCTCCTTTGGATCACTGGTGAACAGGCTACCTCATTAATCCTAGTTAGTAGATGCTGCCGGGCATGTGGAGCCGCCAAATCCAGATGCTACCCACCGAGGCTCTCCGGGCAGTTAGGGAATCACGGAGTACCACCTCAAGCCTTCCATACATCACATCAAATTAAATTTACATTAAGTGCTACTCCATCAGAGCTGAGGGAAGCTGACATCTTTGGAAAATGCAGATGATAATCCATTAAGTCCTATTATATACATGTCTTCTAATTTTACTTAAGCCCATGCATACCAAAGTATGAGTTTGTGTTAAAAATTAAAGACCCTTTTACTAGAACAAAAGACTTTATGAACTGTTGACTTTGGGAGGTTTTATTACAGGGGCAGGCTAGTCTATCAAGACGAGTAGACTTTTTTTCTGTGCAAATTCTGGTTAGATATTTCTTCCGAGGCCTTGTGTGGAGTTTTGTTTTAAGAACACCTCCTCTCCCTCCCGGCCTGCCATCCCCGAGGCTTTCCGAATAATATGGTCCTTTTCAACCCCCATGCAGTGTCCTGATAACGAATGCATTCCATGTTATGAATGAGACGGTGGAACACAGATTGCCTCCTTTTGCAATGAAGAAAATATTTTCTGGCAGTTTCCAAACTGGCAAGAAGAAGAAGATGCTATAAAATCATCGCAGTGAAAAGCGAAGGTTTAATTAGCCTGTTAGCGCATATGTTAATCCCTTTATATTTTCATAGTCCTCAGTCACAGCTATTTTTACTTTGATGAGTCTCTTCTAATTTCATAGCAGTGATTTGATTATTTCTGATCCTGAGCACTTACATTTTTATATTTAGCTGCAGTCTTTTATGTTGACATTTCTGTGTAATTTGTTTTTCTACAGTTTAAACCTAAAATAATCTGAAATTGAAAAATATTCCTAAAACCGTGAAAATTATGACTATTTGCATAAAAAATTCTACAATAAGCCAGAAAACTTTTACCCAGAAATCACACACACACACACACACACACACACACACACACACACACACACAATTAATTTAAAAGCTATTTATCAAATCTTTTAAATTTTAATCACAGTTTGGTTTCCCTACACTGGATTTTTACACATTAAAGCCATTTATTTAAGAATGTGCCACTCTATATGTCTGTATTTCAATAAAAGTGCTCTTTCTACATAAGAATTAGAGCCCTTCACTCAAGTCTAAATTTTTTTACATCTATCACTTTTCTCAGACAATGTACAATTCATTTCTTTGTTAGCTAATATTTATGGCATTAAAATATTTTGATCAAGTACTGGACTTGATCAAAAAGGATTTGTAGCCGAGACTGGTTTGGCTCAGCGGTAGAGCGTCGGTCTGCGGACTGAAAGGTCCCGGGTTCGATTCCGGTCAAGGGCATGTACATTGGTTGCGGGCACATCCCCAGTAGGGGGTGTGCAAGAGGCAGCTGGTCGATGTTTCTCTCTCATCGACGTTTCTAGCTCTCTAGCTCTCTCCCTTCCTCTCTGTAAAATATCAATAAAATATTTAAAAAAAAAAAAAAAAAAGGATTTGTAGAAAAAAAATCTTTGACATATATGCTTTTATAATCCTCGTTTTTGAAATCAGAAAATGTAGTTCCCAAAATATTAAATAACATAAAATAATAAAAGTATGTACTTCATTAAAATTTTATAAGGATTAATATTAGTTAATGTATGTAAAGTGTCACACATACCAGGCTTCTCTCACAACTCTCCTCATTCAATTCAACATGAAATCCTGTATGCTCTATCTGCAACTATATTCCAAATATATTCTCTAATTTAATCCAAGCCACTTATCATCTCTCACCTGTATTGATACAAGAACTTCTAACTTTCATGTTTCCATTGTTTCTCCACACAGCTTTTTTTATTAAGTAATTCACACATATAAAAAAGCAAAACAAACAAACAAAAAACAAGTACCCATGTATCCACCACCCAACTCTTAAAAATAGTAACATTTTGTCATATCTGTATTAAATCTTTTTCTTTAAGAAATAAAATAATTGAAGAACCTACATACCCATCCCCAGTTTCATTCTCATTACTTTCACATTAGAGATAATAACCATCCTGAATTTAGTGAATTGAGTGATCTTCATTTCCATGGATGGGATTTTATTTTTATTAAATGTTTCGATTCATGCATATCAGTTAGGGTTGAATTCAGCTGCATGTAATCACCGGGGTTTAAAGAGAGGTTAAAGTTTATTTTTCTCACATAATTGTGAGACCTGGAGTAGGCAGTTGAGACAGTGAAGTTGGTTTGGTGTCACAGGGTTAAATTTTTTGTGATTCCTACTGATTGTTCCAACTTCAACCATTGTGACGCATTTCCAGGTGATATAAAAAAAAGAAAAAGCCAAGAACAAAAGAGTGTGTGTCAGCTGAATCATTCCTTCTTTTAAAGATCTTTTTCAAAAGCCCTACCCAACAACTTCTCCTTATATCCTATTTTTCAGAACCATGTCACGACCAATATAGCTGCAAGAGAAGCTCAAAAACATAGTTTTTCACTTGGACACATTCTCACCACAATAAATGTAGGGTTTTGCTATTATAAAAGAGAGGAAACTAATATTGGGTAGGCAACTAGCAGTCTTTTCTACAACATGTGTCTTTAATAGTATAATAATTTGCATGCTTTTAAATTTTATATGAATAAAATCATGCATAGCTGAAATTATACTGTTACCTTCTACACTTTGTTACTCTTGCTCAATATCGTATTTTTTAGAATCACCTATATTGATATAACAACTAATTCATTTATGTTCATTACTTTGAAATATTCCCCTTATGAATATGCCATAATTTATTAATCCATTCCCTGTTGATGTACATAAGATTGTTTTAAATTTTCAGTGAATCTTCTCTTATGTGTCTCCTTCAGGGTAAACATAAACCAAATTTCATTTCTTCCTTCTTAAAAATCTCCATTTGTTTCCTATTACATTAAAATAAAATCTAACATTATTTCATATGACATCCTATAAAGACTAGTCCCCACCTACCTCCCAATCTCACCTAGTTCTGCTCTCCCTCTTACTCACTTTGCTTTATACATATTGGCCTCTTTTCAATCCCTAATATGCCGACTACTTTCTTTCCTCAGCGCCAAGAGCTTATCAAGGTTTTCTAGGTCCTGAAGCTTATTCAACTTAGGTACAACTATAAAAAATTAAGTGCAGGGCATTGGAAGGGACCAAGGCAAGTAAGATCCTTAAGTGTCATTTATCTTCATGTAAAATCCACCTCAGCTCAGGGTCTTTGAAATTTTATTATTTCTCTTTGGAATATTATTGTTCAAGATGTTCTTCCCCATGTTCCATTTAATTATTCACTCTCTCCTTCCGCTACAGTAGAATTTTTAACTGGGTTTTTGCTACCCAGTTTTGATTACCCAAGTGAAAATTACATTTTGTAGTTGACAACTACTTGTGGCCCTGTGACTATGTTTTGGTCAATGAGATGTGAGGGAAATAATGTGTTTAATTTTCAGGGGATTTCCTTAAAGGGGATACATTTTTATAAAGAACTAGAGGTCCGGTGCACAAAATTCATGCATGGGAGAAGGGGGTTGTTCCTCAGCCCAGCCCACACCCTCTCCAATGTGGGATATCCCTCTCACAATCCAGGAATGATGGCTCCCAACTGCTCACCTGCCTATCTTCCTGATTGCCCCTAACCGCTTCTGCCTGCCAGCCTGATCATCCTCTAACCACTCCCCTGCCAGCCTTATTGATGCCTAACTGCTCCCCTGTCAGCCTGATTGCCCCTAACTGCACTCCCCTACAGGCCTGGGTTCCCCCTAACTGTCCTCCCCTGCAGGCCCAGTCACCCCCAACTTCCCTCCTCTGCCGGCCTGGTCACCTCTAACTGCCCTCCCCTGTAGGCTTGATCACCCCCAACTGCCCTCCCTTGCAGGCCTGGTTCCTCCCAACTGCCCTTCTCTGCTGGCCATCTTGAGGTAGCCATCTTGTGTCCACATGGGGGCATCCATCTTTGACCACATGGGGGCAGCCATCTTGTGTGTTGGAGTGACAGTCAGTTTGCATATTACTCTTTTATTAGATTAGATAGCATGGGTGGGGGTCAGCTGGTTTGCTCTGAAGGGTGTCCTGGATCAGGGTGGGGTTCCTTTGAGATGTAGAGCAGCCTGAGCAAGGGGCCTATGGTAGTTGGCAGGCTGGCCACATCTCCAGTGACCCAAGCGGAGGCCCTGTTATTTGGGATTTATTTATCTTCTATAATTGAAACTTTGTAGCCTTGAGCAGAAACCTGAGACAGCCAGGATGTGCATGAAGCTTGGCTACCTCCATTGCCAGGGAAACCCAAGTCTCCTGTTCGCTCTGTGGCCGCAGCCATCTTAGTTGGGTTAATTTGCATATTTGCTCCCGATTGGCTGGTGAGTGTAGCTTGTGGGTGTAGTAGAGGTATGGTCATTTTGCATATTACTCTTGTATTAGATAGGATGGCCTCTTTTTTTAAAAAAAATATATTTTATTGATTTTACTCAGAGGAATTGAGAGGGATAAAGAGTTAGAAATATCGATGAGAGAGAAACATCAACCAGCTGCCTCCAACACACCCCCATTGGGGATGTGCCCCCAACCAAGGTACGTGCCCCCGACCGGAATCAAACCTGGGACCCTTCAGTCCACAGGTCGACGCTCTATCCACTAAGCCAAACCGGTTTCGGCTAGGATGGCCTCTTTCCTCACATTTGCCCTTCCCAAAGGTTAGAATGTAAACCTAATAGCTAGTCATCTCGGACCATGTAGATGACACTCACGGAATAGTAGAGCAATAGCACAGATGAATGCAAGCCCAGACAACTTGGTGAAGAACCACCCAAAAAAACACTTGTAAGAAAAAAAATTAACTATCAAGTTTTAAGCCTCTATTATTTTTTGTCTCTATCACAGTCAGTCAAATCCATACCTAATACATGGTCTTTTCTTTAAAATATATTTTTATTGATTTCAGAGAGAGGGAGAGGGAGAGAGGGATATAAACATCAATGATGAAAGAGAATCATTGATGGGCTGTCTCCTACATGCCCCCTATTGGGGATTGAGCCCACATCCCCAGGCATGTGCCCTGACCAAGAATTAAACTGTGACCTGCTGGTTCATAGATTGACACTCAAATCCTCAGCCACACTGCTGGACCCAATACATGGTCTTGTTTCAAATATCATTTCCTCATCAAGCCTTCTCTGACTACCCAACTCTCATATACACCAAGTCATTCTCTAACTCATCAGCTTATCTTATTTCCTTTATTGCATGTATCATCACCTGAAAAGACTGTATGTATTTGTTTATTTACAATAATATATCTCTCCCCACTATAAAAGGTAGGAACCTTGTTTTGGTAACCTTTGTGTGCCCTGTTCCCAGGACAATACCTGATATATAAATACTCAATAATTATTTCTCAAATAGATGAAAAAAATGAATCAACAAAAAATAATAATGATTAGTTTCCACTAGACTGTAAGCTGTATGAATGCAAGAAAAATGTCTGCTTATTGTCATATCACCAGGAACAATCAAACTTCCCAATACATTTTTGGATAATAAATAAATCCACTGGCAAATAAATGAATAAGAATAAATACATTCCCAAGGATTCTTCTGAAATGAGTCAATAATAAAAATTTCATCAAGAGCATAATTTAATTTTTTAAAAGTTGTTTCAAAATCTAGCTTCCTGGGGATTAAGTCCTTTTTGTATGCCAGGCAGTATGCTGAATGATTCCCATTTATTATCTCATTTAATCTTCATAACAATCCTATGAGTAGGGAATAGATATCCCTGATCTGTAAGTGAACCTCTTGGAGCCAAAATATGTTTTGGCATTCAAAAATTTTCAGAAGATGAATTGAGTACATAGACTATATGTAGCACCCCTAGCAGGATCTGGGGCAGCACCTCAGAACCAAATACATTAATATTCCTGCAGAGAAACATAAATATTCACCCATTAGTGGGTACATAAAGACTATAAGTAACCTCATATGTATTTAAGTTAAATTCTTCTTGAGTTCAAATCATGGCAGGTTTTCCTGACAAATGAATTCCAAAATTTTTTGGCTTTCAAAGATTTGGTATTTTAGAATTACAAATAGAAAATTGTGCGTTCATATAATCACCCCAGTTTTAAAGAAACTAAAACCAAAGAATTTATCCAAGACCACAGCAATAATAAGGGCCAGTGGACCTGAACCCAGAATATCTGGCTGAAAATCTTCCATGCTTAACCACTTTACTATAGCATGTAAAGATTCCATGTTACATAAGGCATCCATTCTGAATCACGGGAGATGTTCCTGCAGAGGATATTTGCATATCAGGGTGCTGGATAACTTAGGTGACCCTTGAAGAGTTTTTCATCCTGAAAGTCCATAAACCCTCTGAAAACATGTATCTACTGCTAATCCTAGTTCATGGACCACTTTTGTACATGGCCTCTTGTGGTGGTACAAGAAATGGACCTCTGCTTCATTTATTCATCTTAATATGGTTTGATCATTCACCATGTGCTAAGCAATGTTAGAAGACATGAAGACTTATTGTACATGGTCCGTGCTCTCAAAAAGTCTCCAATCCAGCTGAAGAGACATGACATAAAAACAGAAAAAACCAAGATGGCAGCATAGGTAAACACCTAGCTGCAGCCTCACTCAACAATTTCAAAAAATACAACTAAAATATAAAGTGGACATTATCCAGAACTACAGGAAAGTTGACTGACTGGAAATTCTACAACTAAAAGGAAAGAGAAAACCAGAAGGAAAATCAGAGGAGCTGTAAAAGCCTAAGGTTTCCAAGTCTAATGGAATACGGCTGTCTCATGGCATAGACACAGCTGATCCTCCCAACTTACCAACTCAGGGAAGCAGCGAAAATGCCGAGACAAGGAAACAGATCACAAACAAAAGAAATGGAGGATGGACAAAAAGTGACTGGCTATAGAGTTCAAAACCACACTTATAAGGTTGTTCAAGAATCTCCTAGAAAAGGCCGATAAAATAAATGAGACCTATGAGGATATGAAAAGGGATCAACTAGAAATAATAAAGGATCAACTAGAAATTAAGAATACATTCTCTGAAATAAAAAATATTATACAGAGTCCTAAAAACAGATTGGAAGATTGCAAGAATCAAGTCCAAGATTTGGAACACAAAGAGCCAGAGGACACTCCTCCGCAGAAGCGAGAAGACAAGAGAATCCAGAAAGTTGAAGATAGTGTAAGAAACCTCTGGGACAACTTCAGGCGAACCAACATTAGAATTATGGGGGTCCCAGAAGATGACAGAAAGCAAGATACCAAAAACATAATGAAAGAAATAGTGACAGAAAACTTCCCCCACCTGGTGAATGAAATAGACTTACACGTCCAGGAAGCACACAGAACCCCAAACAAAAGGAATCCAAAGAGGACCACACCAAGACACACCATAATTAAAATTCCAAGAGCTAAAGACAAAGAGAGAATATTAAAAGAAGCAAGACAAGAGCAGGTAGTTACCTATAAAGGAGCACCCATACGACTGTCAGCTGATTTCTCAACAGAAACCATGCAGGTCAGATGGGAATGGCAAGAAATATTCAAGGTGATGAATAGCAAGAACCTACAGCCAAAAATACTCTATCCAGCAAAGCTATCACTCAGAATCGAAGGCCAGATAAAGAGCTTCACAAATAAAAAAAATCTAAAGGAGTTCATCACTGCCAAACCAGAATTATATGAATTGCTGAAGGGGGTTCTTTAGGAAGAGGAAGAAAATAAAGATAAAAGTTATGAACAACAAATACATAACTATCAACAAGTGAATCTAAAAACTAAGGGAACTAAAAATCACGATGAACAATATTAACTGGTGAATATAATAGAATCAGAGGTATGGAAGGGGAGTGGACTGATGATTTTTGGGGAAATGGGGAGTGGGGGTGCGGAAAGAGACTGAACATAAACTGTGCACCTATGGATGAGGACAATGGGGGATGGGAAAAGGGCAGAGGGTGGGATGGAAACTTGGTGGAGGGGGGTGGAAATGAGGAATATTTGTAATAATATGAACAATAAAGATTTAAAAACAAAACAAAACAAAAACAGAACCCAGGCAAATAGCCTCGAAATAAGACTACTTACAAAGCCTAAATAAGAAAAAATAATGAGTGTGGCAGATAGTAAATGCTTCTGGAGATCAGAGAAAGAGAAATCACTGTGTGCTAATGGAATCAGAGAAGGTTTCGTGGAGAAGATAAAGCTGGGCCTGGGATGAATTTATGGATATGTGAAAGAGAGGTGGTATTTCAGAGATAGGCTGTGACCCACAACTGCATATCATCTAGTAAGAGGCTGTATTTATAGCCAAATTATGTAAATTATTTTTTAAGACATTCATCTTAAATGGATTCACGTGTATGAGCAAATAGTAGATAGATACTTTCAAATGTGTCTTTGGAATACATATACCAAAAGGATAACTCACATAAGCAGTTTTACACACCCTGAGAAAAGTTGCTTTGACTATTTTCAACCAGGTAGTATTCCAAGCACTTCTGCAGAAAAAGAGCCAGCCCTAAAATCAAGCAGGCACCTAACAAACAAAAGCTGCCTCTAGGATAGAATATTCAAGCGAACTCTCTGGGAGAAACTACCTCCTCCACTATTCAGTAAAATATCTCGAAGCCCTGGGTTGATTTATGCTTCCAGTATCCTCCAAGATTTCATAACTTTAAGGCATCTACATAAATACAGCCTATGACAAGTACATATTGCAGAAGTATAATATAACCAGTAACATAATATGCATGTGAGGATATGCTGAAAGAGCTAATATTTATGTATGAATATAGGTAATTTCAAATTTTCACCCCAATTTCAGTGAATTACTACTTTTTAGTACACTCTCTGAAACAAACTCCCAAATCGCTGACATCATTCCTTTTAATAAAATATTGCTAAACTGACTTTAAGCTCAGAGTTATTTCTTCTTGCCTGCAAAATAAAAAAACGGTGTAAATAAGATGGCACATATTTTGAAATTAATATGATGTTGAGTCACACCACTTGGTTGCACATTAAAAGAATCAGCAGAACCAGATAGCAAACTTGGTGGATTCCTTCAGAATATCTTAAGGATGATATAATTCTGCTTTCTCTGCTTTAGGAGGGCCAAAATAAAATGTGGCTCCAAAGGAACCCAGTCCATTCCTTGATGAGTTCATGACATTTCAAGCCATACCCTTTCTGTTTGCCACTCCACAGACAAATCCTGATTGAATATCAGTAACATGCATGAAGACAGAGCATCCTTTCTATCTGAAGTCTCAATCTGCATTCTTCCCAGAGCCTATCTTTCCCTGTTCTGTCACTCATTCCCTACAACATTCTAAAATGCATCTGTTGGTCTTTGGAAAGGAGATACTCAATATTATGATTAATTCACCAACAGTAGAAATAATTGTGGGGAAATTGTGTCTTAATAAAATACATGTAGAATAACACTGTAAATATCACTCAACAAATTTTTGTTCTCAGGAATTCCTTTATTCTTCCAACATTAAACTAAACCCTTGATGTTTAGGGGGGGGGGTGTTGTTATAATGTTATAGTCATAAGGAAACCCCTCAATGTGTGAAATGATTATTGTGTGAAATGTATTGGAGACCCCAATACTCTGTAACTTCCAATTGGTGAGCACCCCACTATCATGATGTAAACACCCTGAGCCCTTAAAGTGTAAATACCCTGCTCCTAGCATAAGGCACAATGTCCAGCCCACACTGATAAGGACACAAGTTGTTTACTACCGGCTATATAAGGACGGTACCTTCTTCAGTCGACATCTCCTGCCTGATAAGAGGAGGACCCACTCCATGAGATGAGCCTGACTGACCGCTCTGCTGTGCGAGCCTGAACCAACTGCAGGTGAAGTGTCATGATGTCTGCAACTCACTTTCAAATGGTTTAGCAAATGAGAGAGAAAGAGAGAGAAAGAGAGAGAGAATGTAGAAAGATATTAAACCTTAAAGTCACCCTTTGACTCTCTTTTTCTCCCATTTCTAATTTTTCAGCATATCTTGTCAGCTTTATCTTCAAAGTAGACACTGGATCTTACAATTCTTACTATCTCCACTACTACTGTAGTCCAAGCCACCATTTCTCATATCTGGCCTATTGTGATAGCCTTCTAAATGGTCTCTCTCCTTTACTTTTGTCTCCTCCATTTTATCCTACAAAAAGGCAGCCAAAGTCAATCCCTTTAAAACATGAGTCAGATCATATCACTCCCCTCTCAACCCCCTCCAACGTCTTCCTATTTCATTCAGAACAAAAAATCCATAGTTATTGTTGAAATAAATTAAAGAAGACCTAAGTAAACAGAAAAGCAAATAGATTAAAGAACTTCATATTATTAGGATGCCAATATTCCCTAAAATAATCTATAGATTTAGCTCAATTGCTATCAAAATTCCAGTTGGCCTTTTTTTTTTTTAAGAAACTGACAAGCTAGTCCTAAAACTCATCAAGAAATTAAGCTTCAAGTAATTCAGAATAGTCAAAACATCTTGATTTTTTTTTTAAAAAAAGAACAAAGTGGAAAGAATCTCCCTTCCTGATTTTAAAAATTGGTATGAAGCTATAGTAAATTAAGTTAGTCTAGTACTAGCATAAGGATAAACATCTAGGCCAATGGAATAGAATTGAGAGTCCAGAAATAAACTTATGGTCAACTGAAGTTTGGCAAGGATGATGAAATAATTCAATGGAGAAAGAATAGCCTTTTCAATAAATAGTACTGGGTAAACAGAATATCCGCATGTGCAAAATGAAGTTGGACCCTTACCTCACATCGTATACAAAGATGAACTCAAAATGGATCATAGACCTAATTGTAAGAACTAAAACTCATAGAAAAAAATATAAGCATGGGTGGGCCAGTTTGGCTCAGTGGGTTGAGCATCGTCCCATGCACCAGGAGGTTGCCACATGCCAATTGATGTTTCTCTCTCATCAGTGTTCCTATCTCACTCTCCCTTTCTTTCTCTGAAATCAATAAAAACATGCATGAATTTTCATGATCTTGGATTAGGAAATAGTTTCTTGGGTCTAATGCCAAAAGTGCCAACTGGCAAGAGGGAAAAAAAATTTTGGACTACATAAAAATTAAAAATTTATGTTCTTTAAAGGATACAACTAACAGAGTGAAAAGACAACCCAAAGAATGGTAAAAAAAATTTTTTAATTACATATCTGGCCGAAACCGGTTTGGTTCAGTGGATAGAGCATCAGCCTGCAGACTGAAGGGTCCCGTGTTTGATTCCGGTCAAGAGCATGTACCTTGGTTGTGGGCACGTCCCCCGTGGGGGACGTACAAGAGGCAGCTGATCGATGACTCTCTCTCATCGATGTTTCTAACACTCTATCTCTTTCCCTTCCTCTCTGTAAAAAATAAATAAAATATATTTTTAAAAATTACATATCTGATTGCATATCTGATAAAAGACATATCTAAAATATGTAAAAGACACTTGTGATTCAACCATTTCAAAACTAATTTAAAAATGGGCAAAGGATTTGAGTAAACATTTCTCCAACAAAAATATACAAATAGCCAACAAATACATGAAATGGGCACAAAATTATTGCCAATGTAAATGTAAAGTTATTTTCTAGTTTCCTAAAAAGTTAAAAACACACCTACCATATGACCCAGGTTCTGCACTTCTAAGTATTCATCCAAGAGAAATCACAGCATGTGTTTGTACAAAGACTGTACACCAAGGTCCACAACAGCAAAATCTAAAACCTGGAAACAGCTAAAATGCTCCAGCAGGTGAATGGATAAACAAATTGTGCTATATCCATATAATGAAATCCTCAGCAAGAAAAAGGAACAAACTATTGCTATACACAACAAAATGATGTAATCTCAAAATAATTATGTTAAGTGAAAAAAAGCCAGACACCCCCTCCTAAGAAGTACATACTGTATTAGTCCATTTACATAAAATTCTTGAATGGTAACTAATCTATAGTGACAGAAAGCACATGGGCGGACACCTGGGGCCAGAGGTACAAGGCAATGAAGGGGCCAGAAGGGATGAATTAAAAAGAAGCACGAGGAAACTGTTGGGGGTGACAAATATTCATAACATTGATTATGGTGATGGTTACATAGGTATATACATATGTCAAAATTTATCAAATTGTATAATTTATTTTTTAATAGATTTGGATTATTTTTAACATATATTTTATTGATTTTTTACAGAGAGGAAAAGAGAGGGATAGAGAGTTGGAAACATTGATGAGAGTCATCGACCAGCTGCCTCTTGCATATCCCCCACTGGGGATGTGCCCACAACCAAGGTACATGCCCTTGACCGGAATCAAACCCAGGACCCCTCAGTCCGCAGGCTGACGCTCTATTCACTGAGCCAAACCGGTTTCGGCAAATTCTATACTTTAAATAAAATGCAGTTTATTTTATGTCAGTTTTGCCTGAAGAAGACATATATACAAACCATTCTAATATTGAATTAATGGCCTCCCAATTACTTCATCTGAGTCACCTCTTTCCATGCCAGTCCATTCTTTGTTCTACTCCCAGAATAAGCTTTTAAGAACATATAATATTACCATAACCCTTCTTCTCAAAAACTTACATTGCTACCCAGCAGGTATGGCTCAGTAGTTGAGCATTGACCCAGGATTCAAGAGGTCATCACATCAATTCCCGGCCAAGTCACATGCCTAGGTTGCAGGCTCAATCCCCAATGTGAAGCGTGCAAGAGGCAATCAATTCATGATGTTTCTCTCTCACTCTCTCATCGATGTTTCTATTTCTCTCTCTCCTCCTCTCTTTCTAAAAATCAATAAAAACATTATATATATAATATCTGATAAAAGACATATCATATAAATATAAAAACATTATATAATAATATATATATATAATTCCATTGCTCCCACTGAATATAGTTCTTAGAACATTAATCTAATCTCAACTTGCTTTCTAGGTTCATCTCTTTCTGGTCTACTGCAGTCTTTTCTATACCTGTTGCAATAATTTCTCATTTGGTCTTTGAACATTTAGTTTATTTTTTGCTTAGACTATTCTTACCCCTCCATGACCTGTCCCAGCTTCTCAGCTCGGAGACTTTCTGTTCAACCTTCAAGATCCAGTTCAAGTGGCACATCCTATGTGAAGCTCTTCCCATTTCCTCCAGACATTCTATCTCCCATTGTTCTCCGGACTCTGCACTTACTCTTTTTAATGGCTTTAAACAAACAAGCTTATTGTTTGTTTTAAAATTTTTTAATTGAGATATAATTGACATATAACATTAGATTAGTTTTAGGTCTACAACATAATGATTCAATATTAGTATATATTGTGAAATGATCACTACAATAAGTCTAGTTAACATCTATCACTATACAGTTACAAAACTTTTTTTTTATGATGGTAACTTTAAGATCTACTCTCTTGGCAGCTTTTACATATACAATACAATATTACTAACTGCAGTCACTGGTGTTTGCTTTTATATGTGTCTTCCCCATTAAAAAGGACATGGTGACTCTTAGTTTTCCCAGAGCTTAGCACCGTACCTGATACATAGCAGCAATTGAGTAAATGTTAGTTAAATGAATCAAAGCACAGTGACTCTTTGCATATTTAATAATTAAACAATTAGCTTTAATAAAGTATTTGGAGAATCTCCTGAAATAAGCACATATCCTATGCACATACTGAAAATCATTTTTTTTTTACAAAATGAAATGATTTTGTGCAATAATTGGGATTAACCCAACAAACCAACTGTCAGATGGTCAAAACATTTGCCAAGAAATTCTGAGGATCACCTAGTAAGAGGACCTGGAGAGAGAGATGTGGTGAATTCATCCCTGAGACTAAAGGGTATATTCTCATTTTGACATTCAGCGATTTATATATGCAACTCCCATTAATGCTAATGGGAATTGTGCACATAAATTCTCACAAACTGAGATGAGAACACATCCCTAAATGTGCAAAGCAGGGATACACGTAGACACTATAATTCCAAAGCCTAAGAAACTAAGCCCATAATTAAAATGTGTGGATCTCTTGGTGGCAGCAGATTGAGTTGCTAACATACTTACTTGCCCAATTCATCACAATATATCTGCAGCCTTCCAAGCTCTCCCCGTCCTGGAAGGCAACAGATGCTGGCGAACGGCAGGCTGCCTTGTCCAGGGAAAGGTCAGTCTGCTGTAGAAATCTCCCAGGGCAGGGGGGGGGGGGCAGCAATGACAAGGTAGAGCACCGTCCGGGGAAATTGAAAACCAGCCCAAGATCCTTTGGTTTCTGCGTCTACTCCTTTGGTCCTTTCGCCTGACAGTAATGTCTCTTTAGAAGAGGATTTCTGCATCTAAAAGCTTTGAATGAAAGCCAAGTAATCTGCTCTGCAAGAGGCTATTTATAAGTTTGGTTTACTCACAACATGCCATACAAATGTTCTGCTTGGGAGAATCAGCTGGTATTTCAGAAAATCCAGATCGACATCAAGAGGAATACAAACCCATGATTTTACATAATAGGTGATCCGAAGCACTCGGTCTTTTCAGACTCATTAAAATTTCAACAAGTTATTCTTCATACTGCTGTAATAAACTTACTTCCAAGTTTAATCCTACCAAAAGCAGCAAGAGTCTATACTGAGCACAGCCTAGTGAAAAGCATGCTGAACTTGGAATTCAAAGGTATGGATTCAAGTTCCACCTGCTAGTATTGAACACAAAATCCCCCTGAGCCACAGTTTCTGCTACTGGAAAACTAGAAGCAATAATCCTTCCCCTGTCAATCGTTTAGGGTTACTATAAAGCTCAAATGAGAGACTTAAATGAAAGAATCTAAAAATACAAACGTAAGTTCCTGTGCTCAATAGTAAATTTTTTTCTTAGAATTAAATGTTATCCCCTTAAAAAAAAAAAAAAGGCCTCTTTTACTAAAAAAAACAACAGAAGGTATTTTCATCATTTCATTTCCTCTGCCCTCCCCCTGCCATCCCCAACTCTGGCCCTCACCTAGGACCATCCACCAACCCTAATGATGGCTACTTTGTTTAACCTAAGTATCCTAAAATTACAAAAGTGTGAAACTCCAACAATAGGGGAGAACAATAAATCATATTGGAAGTCATGTAACTTTGTTCTAGTCCCACTTCTTCTAGAAGTATTTAGTATGTGCTAACCACTGTGCTACAAGCTAGAGATCCTTCATTGAACAAGATACAGTCCCAATCGGGGCCAGCTGGCCAGGTGGGGATG
This sequence comes from Vespertilio murinus, assembly GCA_963924515.1. NCBI lineage: Eukaryota > Metazoa > Chordata > Mammalia > Chiroptera > Vespertilionidae > Vespertilio > Vespertilio murinus. Next base: position 42,889,156 of record OZ004706.1, read on the forward strand.
GGGGGGGGAGGGGGGGCGGGGTGGGCACAGGAGGCTCCAATCAGGGCCAGCCAGCTGGGGGAAGAGGCCATGGGAGATTGGCCAGCTTGGGTGGGGGAAGGGGGGGGGGCATCGAAGGTTGCCTGTGGGAGTGCAATGACTACCAGGGAACAGCTCCTATGTTGAGCATCTGCCCCCTGGTGGTCAGTGTGTATCATTGTGACTGGTTGACCAGTTGTTCAGTCATAACAGTTGCTTAGGCTTTTATATATTTACTAGAAGCCCAGAGCATGAAATTCGTGCACAGGCTGGGAAGGGGAGATGTCCCTCAGTCCAGCCTGCACCCTCTCCAATCTGGGACCCCTCGAGGGATGTCTGACTACCCATGTAGGCCCAATCCCTCTCACAATCCAGGACTGCTGGCTCCCAACTGCTTGCCTGCCTGCCTGATTGCTTCTAACCACTTCTACCTGCCAGCCTGATAACCCCCTAACCACTCCCCTGCATGCTTAATTGCTCCCCTGCTGGTCCAATTGCCCCTAATTGCCCTCCCCTGTAGGTCTGGTGCCCCCTAACTGCCCTCCCCTGCCGGCCTCATTACCCCAACTATCCTCACCTGCAGGCCTGTTCTCTCTTGCAGGCCTGATCCCTCCCCACTACCCTCCCCTGCTGGCCATCTTGTGTTCACATGGGAGCAGTCATCTTGTGTGTTGGTCAATTTGCATCTTACTCTTTTATTACATAGGATGCATATATAAAACCCTAATATGCAAATAGACCGAATGGCAAAACAACCAAACAACTGGTCGCATTGACAGGGGCAGGATGGTGGAACAGGTGGGCAGGGGTGGGAGACTAAAGCGGGGCATGGGTCACTGTCATCAAGGTGAACCTCTGGTGGTTTCTGAACATTTTTTGCTCCCATACGCTGCAGTCCTGCCTGGTGCCCACACCTGCTGTCAGAAGTGGCCCCGCTCGCACCCACAGCCAGTGCTGGAGCTGCCACTTATACCCACTCATAGCACCCAGTGCCAGCCCCGATCACTCGGCACCATCAGAAAGTGTAAGTGGTGGCTGCCAGCCCCAATCACCCCTCAGGGCTTCTCCACCTCCCCCTGCTTCTGAGGGGTGATTGGGGCACCAGTTGTCACTTGCACCCACTGCTAGTGCTGGCCCCAATTGCTCCACACTGTCAGCAGGTGTGAGCAGGGCTGGCGCCATCAGCACATGGGAGCGATGGCAGCAGGAGGGGCGTGCAATGAAGCATCTGAGGTTATTCCCAGGCTAAAGAACTAAGGGCAAAACGGTTTGGGTATTGCCAGTGGAAACTCGGGGTCAAAAGTAAATATGAGCTTTTATGAACAGTCCTTACTCAATAAAATTACCTAGGAGACATTAGTTGGCAGAAAAGAGCATGGGAAAGGTGATGGATTGTGGCACTATCGCTGCCTGTTCTTTATTCTACAAAATCCTTGTAGGTGGTGCTGTGATGGTGGTGTGCTGTCATGCTGAGAGCAGTCACATTTCCTGTTTGCCTATCCTAGAAAAGAGAAGTCTTGTTTTTACCCTCCCCATCACAATCCACATGCAATTATCCACCATCCCTTCTCCCTCTCCACTCATAATTGCACTACTCATTGAGGGCCACCAAAGCAAAGACCTCGAGGTAGGCTGCTGATACAAGGCACTGTGTTCAGAGTTCTTCATGTAGAAGTAGTCTGTTTGCTGGGATGTGCTTACATGACGTAGTAAGAAACCAAGGGGAGTGAGTAAGCATGACTAAGGATGCTCTCATTTTCATAATTCTGGCTTTCAGAATTGCATTCACTACTTGAAGAGAAATACAGACATTTAATTATGCACTCATACTGAGAGATCTCATTCACTTAAGTGTATTGATTAATTTCTTAAAGAGAAAGCATAAAAATTTCTCCCTTTTAAAAACATTTTAGCTGGTGTATTCCTTGATTCTGTTAAGAAGAGCTCAAGTTAACACTTTAAGGAAGCCTTTGAAACCATGGCAAACTTATTCCCTACCCCCACCCCCCCCAAAAAAAAAAAAACAACAAAAACTCACAAAACAACTAGAATTAGAATAAGATTTTCACCAGATCTCTGAATGTAGGGACTTTCAAAAATATTTCTAAAAAGAAATCATACATGGTTTTCACAAGAAATGAGTCCTTTCTCCTTTTTTTGACATGCATTTTTCCTAAAGCATAGCTTCTCCTCTGTAAGTATGCAATATTTGCCTTGCTGCCCTAGCCAGTTTTGCTCAGTGTAAGGGTCCCGGGTTTGGTTCTGGCCAAGGGCACATGACCAGGTTGCAGGCTTGATCCCCAGTGTGGGGTGGGCAGGAGGCAGCCAATCGATGATTCTTTCTCATCATTCATGTTTCTATTTATCTCTCCCTTCCTTTCTGAAGTCAACAAATAAAAATAAACTGTGTTTTTTCTATTATTAAAAAAATTGCATTCCTATAAAACTGATGTTATTTAAGAAATTATTGTAAAAACCAATGGTGTCAAAGGGGAAAGAGAGGGCTTAAGGAGTTTCAAGGTCCTAGCAGCAATGGGAAATAAAAGAATTTATAATGCTTAAGTATATTTTCGTTTTGAAAGTGAAAATTATATTAGTTGATCAAATCACCATTAAGCAAATTTTAAACAGCGTGTAAGACTAAATAAAAAATAAATGAGCTTTTAAATCTGTTATTAACAAATGAGAAATAAGGCATAAAATGTTAATGTTAGTATTTTTCAAAGCACGGAACCAAAATAAACAGTGGCACAATTCAAAACTGCCAAAAAGAACCACAAGAATAAGTTGTCAAATGAACAGCCAGCCACTCAAAACAAACATGCATGTGTTCCCAATGCTGCGTGAATAACAACCTTTCTCCTGCAACTGATGTATAGCCAACAGCTGCACGTAATACAAATCATGTTCTCTAATTACTCTACCTCCACATATCCCACTTGTACTGTGAAAACTCTCACTGTAAGAGAAATGGCTATTCATTATACCTGCCAGTCTCTAAGCGAAATTCAATTGGGAAACTCTATCACACCAAAACTAAAGTATCTCTTTGACCTTCAAGAAACCTTAAATATCAGGTATAGATACAGTGGTACATTAGAATTCTGACTCTGTCACTTACTAGCTATGTAACCTTAAGACTTTAATTGAGTCTCCCTGAGTCTTGGTTTCCTCATCTCTTCAGTGGGGATAACGGTACTTCTTTAAGGTGCTTGTGAAAATTAATTGAAATGCTATTAACCTCTAAGCACAAATACTAAGAAATCCAATGAATGGTAGCTATCAGACAAATGATTTCATGAAAAAAAGAAAATCTGTATCTTCCAGGAAAACAATATGGAGTTTCCTTCAAAAAATTAAAAATGGAATTACCATATGATTCAGCAATTCCACTTCTGGGTATAAGAAAAACCTATTATGTTGAAAAGATATCTGTACTCACATGTTCATTGCAATATTATTCACAATAGCCAAAGTATGGAAACAACTTAAGTGTCTGTTTGATGAATGAATGGATAAGGAAAATGTGACATTATATATATTTATATGGAATATTATTCATATTGAACAGACATGATGAGGATAAGAGATTAAGAAGTACAAATTGGCAGTTATACAATAGTCATGAATAGGGAATCCTATCTAATAAAAGAGTAATATGCAAATTGACCATCACACAAAGACACAAGATGGCCACCCCATGTGGTCAAAGATGGCTACCCACATGTAGACACAAGATGGCCACCATAAGATGGCCTGCAGGGGAGGACAGTTGTGGGAGACTAGGTCAGCAGGGGAGGCCTGTTGTGGGGGACCAGGCCAGCAGGGGAGGGCAGTTGGGAGGGACCAAGCCTGCAGGGGAGGGCAATTGGGAGTCAGCAGTCCTGGATTGTGAGAGGAATGTCCACTGGGATCAGGCCTAAACGGACGGTTGGACATCTCTCAAAGGGTCCCAGATTAAAGAGGGTGCAGGCTGGGCTGAGGGACAGCCCATCTTGTGCAAGAATTTTGTGCACCAGGCCTCTAGTATAGTCAATAGTATTGTATAACTATGTATGAGGTCAGGTGGGTACTAGAATTATCAGGAAGATCACTTCATAAGTTATATAAATATCTAACCACTATGCTGTCTACCTGAAACCAATATAATACTTAATGTCAATTGTAATTAAAAAATAAAAAAAAACATACACACAATGAGGTATTGCTTCACAACCACTAAAATGGATATAACCAAAAAAAAAAAAAACAAAACAAAGGTGTTGGTGTGGATGTGGGAAATTGGTATTCTGGTACCTTGCTGGTGAGACTGTAAATTGATGCACCCAGCTGAAACCGGTTTGGCTCAGTGGATAGAGCATTGATCTGTGAACTGAAAGGTCCCAGGTTCAATTCCAGTCAAGGGCATGTACCTTGGTTGCAGGCACATCCCCAGTGGAGGGTGTGCAAGAGGCACCTGATTGATGATTCTCTCTCATTGATGTTTCTAACTTTCTATCCCTCTTTCTTCCTCTTTTTAAAAAATCAATCAAATATATTTAAAATTTTTTTTTAAATAATAAAATGATGCACCCACTGTGGAAAGTAGTTCCATGAAAAGTCAACATAGAATTATCATCTCACCTAGCAATAGCGAGGTCAGCAAACTGCTGCTCACCCACTGAGCCACACCAGCTGGCAAACATTATTATACACCAATTTCTTTCTTTCACAAATGTTGTTGAACACTATTGGAGAAAAATCTCTCAACCATGAATATCAGTACTTTTATTTTCCCCTCCTGCTAGCATCCTTCTCCCTTGTTCTCTTACTGTCTCACACGCTCCTTCACAATCAAGTTTCACGAAGGAATTATCTATGCTCAGTGTTTCTAATTCTTCCCGACTTATTCATTTCAAAAACAAGTGAAGGAGGCTTCTGACCTTACCATACTGCTGAGACTGCCCTGGCCATTCCATACTTCTCATTCATTCAAAAGGACACCTGACAGTGCTTATGTTACGTCTTCACGTGATTGACTCGATCAGCCGTTCCTTTCTTTGTCATTCCAGTTACCACCTTTCTCCTAACAAATCTCTCACTGTTTCTTTCAAAGGACCATCTTTTCCTTTGTGGATTTCCTCTCTTTATGTTATCTAATTAAGTTCCTTTATAGCATCATTTTTCCCTTCTCCTTTCTGTGGGTTTCTTTTGATTCTAACTTCTTCAATTAAATCTTAGTTCATCAAATGTTTTAGAAAATTTTTTATTGTAGTAAAATATACATAACGCAAAATTTACCATTTTAGCTACTTTCACGTGTACAGTTCAGTGGCCTTAAGTACATTCACATTGCTGTGTAACCATCACCACCACCCTTCTCCAGAACTATTGTATCTTCCCAAACTAAAATGCTACACCCAATGAGCAAAAACTCTTCGTTTTCTCCTGTCCCCGGTCCTTGGCAACCACAAAATTACTGTCTGGCTCAGTAATGTTTAATATTTCTTATTTGCTAATATATGCATTGAAGCTATAATTTTTCCTCTAAGTATATTTGTACTGCTGTGTGTTTTGATATGCAGTGCTTTCATTGTTATCTAAAGACTAGAGGCCTGATGCAAGAAATTCGTGCAAGAGTAGGCCTTCCTTCCCCTGGCTGCTGGCACCAGCTTCCCTCTGGCACCCAGGACCCAGGCTCCCCTTCAGCCACCGGCACGCACCCAGGACCTGGACTTCCCTCGCACCCCCAGCTTCGTCCAGAAGGACGAAGGTCATCCAGTCTAATTAACATATTATGCTTTTATTATTATAGATTCTATAGTTTCCACAGACAACAGTGTGGTGAAGGCCTTAGAAGAAGGGTGCAGGAGAAAAAAGAGGACATCTGAAACACTTTCAACAACAAAGTTGTTGTTTTTCATTCCATAGCTTCTATCACAATTTCTTCTTAGATCTATGTACAGGGGGAGGCAAAAGTAGGTTTACAGTTGTGAATTTTGGAAACACAGTTTATTTTTGTATTATTATTATTTACTAGAGGCCTAGTGCATGAAATTCGTGCACAGGGGTGGGGGTCCCCCAGCCCAGAGTGCACCCTCTCCAATCTGGGACCCCTTGGGGGATGTCCGCCAGTCAGACATCCCTCTCACAATCCTGGACCACTGGCCCCTAATCACCTGCCTGCCTGCCTGCCTGCCTGGTTACTCCTAACTGCACCCCCCATTGGCCTGATCGACCCTCACTGTCTCTGCATGCCAGCCTGATTGCCCTTAACTGCTCCCCCGCTGCCAGTCGCCACCAACTGCCCCCTTCCTGCTGGCCTGGTTGCTCTTAACTGTTCTCCACACCAGCCTGGCCATCCCTTTCTGCCCCCTGCCATCCTTGTTGCCCCCAACTGTCCCCCTCTGCTGGCCTGCTCGCCCCTAACTGCTCTCCCATCGGCCTGGTCTCCCCCAACAGCCCCCTCTGCCAGCCTGGTCACCCCACACAGCCTGCTGTTCAATCGTTTGGTCATCCTTCATCCACGCACCAGGCCTCTAATACACACACACACACTGAGTGGCCGGATTATTATGCATTCAGAGATCATAATAACCTGGCCACTCAGTGTATACCTTCCTCTGAATTTTACGGAGAACCTAAAACTGCTCCTAAAAAGTTTTTTTTTATGAACATGAATAGTTCTTTCAATTCAATAAATTTAGCTTTATAGAAAATTTATATTGTCTTCATTTTTCTCATTTTGTTGCCAATCAATGAAAGCCTTTTCACAGGCCCCAAATTGGGGGCCATTCATTTGAGTTACTTGTTCAGGGTTCCTGGATTAACTGATAAGTAGCTATATGGGCTTCATGGTATTTGAGTAAAGAGCCAGGTTACATCTCTCTTCTCCAGCCATCTTTCCGGATGCCCTATGTTAGGCAAATTAAATTATGTTGCCTTTCCTTAAAAAATGTGTTACAGAGAGTGGCTCGGGCTTTCCCTTAGGGGAGCTTTAGCTCATTCAGTGGGTTGCTTTATATTTAAAAGAGAAAAGAATCATCATCTGAGGTCTTTTCAGAAAAAGGTAACTTTTGGAATATCTAGTTTCTTCAGAGATAAACTACAATTTCTTGAGAAAAAATTATTTTGTCATAACTATGCTTTGTGAAAATTATAAGTTTATTCACGGTATTATCTGAATAAAACAAATTAATGGGCCAGGGCTTAAAATTTTAGTGTTCAGAATAAACACAAAAATAATTTTTTAAATTATACACTAATAAAACCTTCTAATTTATCGAAACAATAAAATTTTATTTTTATATGTACTTTCTAATATAAAAATAAACTGATATTTTTTAAAACTGTTACTAAATTTGAAAATTAAATATTATCCATTATCTCTTATTACCTAAAAGTCCTTAAAGAAATTTAGTATTGTTTGCTAGATCTAGTCTAGTGGACTAAAGACTCATTAACATTAAAAATATTTATAATTTAGTATTTGGAATGACAAGTATATTATGCAATTAATTTTTTTAATAAATCTTTATTACTCAAATTATTACAGTTGTTTCTCCTTTTTCTCCCCAAAAGCTCCCTACCACCCAGTTCTCTTCCCACCCTCAGCCCTTACCCCCTCTCCCCCCAATTGTCTTCATCCATTGGTTATACAATTTCAATCCAGTCTCTCACTGCTTCTCCACCCCCTTATCCTCCTGATAATTATCAGTCCACTCCCCTTCTTTGCCCCTGATTCTACTATATTCACCACTTTATTCTGTTCCTCAGATTTTTTTTCCTTCTCTTTTCCTTTTTTTCCGTATATGAATTTCAAGTGGGACACTCTCTCTCATTTGTTTTTGTAGGGAAATACAACAGTGTTCTATAGCTAATGTCTGCAGACTGTCCAAATATCTTAGGACCACACGAATAGAATCTGCTCCTCCTCCGGTTCGCACCCCCCCCCTAGTCTCACTGCTTCCCCGGGACACACGGCTCTCCTGGTGTACATGGCTCCCCGGGTCCCACCGCCCCCCTTGGGCACACAGCTCCCCTGGGGCACCTGGCTCTCCCGGGACACATGGTTCCCCTGGGGCACATGGCCCCCTGGGGCACACGGCTCACCTGGGGCATTTGGGTCCTCCAGGACCCACCGCTCATGGCGGGTGGGCTGGGACAACTGCAGGCGCAAAGGCTGGGCTGAGATGGCTGCTGGCAGGGAGACCGCGCTCTAAGGTGTCTCGTTCCGGGCAGGAGCAGAAGGTGCGGCCGAGGCTCAGCATCGGTTCCCTTGCTCCCATGTTACATTGAATCAGATAAAAAATTTATTTTTGTAAGTCAAAAGACGACCAAATATCACAATCCTCAAGATTTTTGGAAAATATAGTACTCATTTTTATTTAGTAAAATTTAGGGTGACTTGGCTTTGTGCTAGATTATCACAGGGGCATCAACAACAGAACTAAGACTGTAGCCTAATATAATAACAGAATTATTAATCATACTATTGCAGTAGCACACATTGAGCACCTACCACGTACATGCCAGGCAAAGCTATGGCAGAGTGTTTCTGGAGGGGGCTCGGGGGTGGTGGGCAGAGCAATGTCACATGCTTCTCAGAGATTAGGATGTTTGATGTTTGCCAACCAGAGAGGTTAGTGCGAAAAGGCACAAGGAAAGGTGTAACACTACCTCTTCTTCGTTTTTACTTCTGTTATCAAGGTGAAGTGTTTGTTTCTGTTACCAACAGAAACTGTTCAATGAAGATGTGCTAGCTTAATCAAGTTATGTAGTACTTACAGTACAGGAATATCGGTGAAGCCAGGCTTAGCCAGTAGTTTCATATGCTAATATTAACAATCAAAGCACTTTCTGCAGGAACTTCTTAGCTGAGTGAACAGTTCATGAACTGACATTGTAGCAAAATATTAGCTTTGGTAATGAATCTGCTAATTCTTCTTCCCTGCCTGTCTTGTTCAACACTACATTCACATTCCAGCAAATAAGCCCACAAATAAATATTTGTTCAGTGAACAAATTAGCTGGTGTTTGCTCCTTGATTATAGCATAATAAGTCCTGGCAGATAAAATGTGTTCACCGTGCTTATTTATTATACATAAACTTTTAAACAAGGCATCATAAATTCATCAATTCTAACATCTTCCCCTACCAAAAGACACCATTATCTCTCTGATTTGTTTCTTAAAAAAAATCAAATCCATGCAAAATATTAAATTAACAAAATTATTTTAAATACTATTTACATATTCTTTTATTGAAACATCCTAATTTATATGTTATACTTTGTATGTATATCTTTTTATATTAGAAATATAATCAGAGCTATGTGTACACAAAAATTCTGTTTCCTGTTACTGCCTATAATACAGTACTCTATGGCTACATCATAAAATTGCTAAAAGAATAGTGAATTAGACGAGGAAGAGTTTTTATTATTTTAAAAAAAACTATTCTAAGTGAAAACATGCTTATAATAATTCTACATCTTTGTGCAATTATAATACACAAGAATCATTTTTATAAGGCTGTTTATATATCAACTTCCAAATAGTCTAATTTAAAAATATTTTAACCTACATGTTAGGTAAAAGAGAAAGTCTAGTTTTAACTTATTATCAAATGATTGAAAATAAAAGCACTGTCAATTTAAGTATTTCAACTGCCAGAGTTCTATAGGCTAGATAATAATTTTAAATAATAGTTACATTGTTAATTGTTGAAATAATATGTAATAGTCTTTTTTCTCCTCAATCATTAAAATCTTATATAATATTCCCATAATAATTTATCACTAAGACAGGTATTTTTCTAAGTAATGTATCACCAAACCACATTTTGTTTCTGGTGTCATCTGCTGAAATCAATCCATGTTATAAAATGACACATTGGCTAAAAACTTGATAAACTTTGGAATGAAGTTCACCGATATGCTACTAAAAATAGAACCATTTTAATTTTTTCAACAAATTTAATATGAACATGGTGATAGAAATACATTAGGATAATAGAAATTCACCCTACATTAGTTTTTAATGAATCTTAGATATCACAGTTCTTTCATATTCCAAATTTTAATTACTCTTCAAAAATAATAACTACCATCTCTTGAGCAGTCACAACATACCCAATACTGTACTAAGCACTTTACATGGTTTACTTCACAAAATCCTCACAACCACCTGATGCAGTACTGTACATATTACTTAGTACCCCCCTTGTATAGAAATGGAAACTGACACTCAGAAGAGAAGAAACTTGTAAATAGAAACACCAGGGTTTGAACACTTCAGGTTACTACCTGAGTCCAAAGCCCATAGTCATAACTAACCATCCAATTTGAAGAAAATAAAATCCTAAACATGAAGAAGTGGAAAGTCAGCAAAGTTAAGATACAAAGAAAGATTGGCTATGAAGAAAAGATATTGCTAATTGTTAAAGAGAGAAGGCAACATAAACTACACTAAGAGTCTGAAAGATATACTTACAAAATAAGTGAATTTTTAAGAAATCCATTTCTTTGGGCAATATTTTAAAGGTGATTAATGTTCCAAATTAGACTGTTTGGAAGCTGATATACAAGCAGCCTTTTCAGAGTTTCCTCTTGAGCATGTTTTTCATTCTAGACTAAAAATCCAAGGTCTTTTAACCATCAAGTTCTTCACACCTGTGGAGTGGTTTCACTAAAGTACATAATTTTCTTAAGCATCTGATAAGTTATCAAATATTGGTGAGGAAGTAAAATACAGGTAGTTAAGCTTTACACCATCATTTCTTCTCCATGGGAAATTAAGTTATTTTCAAATAATCAAAAAAAAAAAATCATGGCCCGTAATTAAAAAACAACAAACAAGAGTCCCATTTTATAAGGCGGCAATTATGTTCATGTGGTACCAGTATAATTGAAAGACAGAAGACATTTCATTCGTTAATAACACAGAATTTCTTCTACTGGGCTTCTTAGAACTCATTAGATATTCCCTGGCTGATTCTCCTAAGTAATTAGATTTTAACAGGATTTTCAACAGATCAGAGCAATCTCTGTGGGTGCCAATAGAAGAGTCCCCCCTGGCCTTACCAGCAGGGCAGAGCAGATAACATCCAGACTGGGAGTTAATAGGACAATTACTGGCCTCTTTTAAATGAGTTACAGTAATGCACTTAAGCTAAATGGTTCTGCATATGATTAAATATTAACATCTGCAAAATATGAAATCATGATATGCAATCAAGTTGTGTTGTTTTAATTTCCCCAAAGAAAGATTTCAGTTGTTCATATAAGTGCCTTTAAATACTGGGTATTAAACATTTTTAGGGTATACTAATGGAAAGTTGGAAACCATTCTTCTCACTTGAGTCCTAGAATACACTGATTTTTAGGATGCCCCTGGCTATGATGGAGCAACTAAAAAAACAGACAAATATACAAATTTATAGTTTTCAGACATTGGACAACAGGCAGTGCAGGATGACAAAACCTGAGACAAGGGGAATTAAATAAGGTGGTCTTCCCTGAGTTGAAAGCCAGAGTAGAGAATTTGGAGAAGCCAAGGCGGCTAAAATTTAGCAGACAGAGTGCAAGGGTGGACAGAGTACCAGGATACCAATAAGACAGCTTTGAAGATCTGCAGGGGGTACCCCTCTAGTCTCATTCTAAATGCTGATCAGCATGGGCCCATAAAAAAAAATACCCAAGGCCCTAGGTGGTTTGGCTCAGTGGATAGAGCGTCAGCCTGCAGACTGAAGGGTCTTGGGTTTGATTCTGCTCAAGGGCACATGCCCAGGTTGTGGGCTTTATTCCCAGTGTAGGACATCTAGGAGACAGCTGATGGATGATTCTCTCTCATCATTGATGTTTCTCTCTCTCTTCCCTCTCCCTTCATCTGTGAAATCAATAAAAATATATTTTTTTAAATAGAGAATGACTTTTATAGATTTCTTTTTTTTAACTCAAATTTTCATGCATTTGGTTCAAAAACTCTACTTCAGCCCTACCTGGTTTGGTTCAGTGGGTAGAGCATCAGCCTGTAGACTAAAGGGTCCCAGATTTTATTCCAATCAAGGGTACATGTCCAGGTTGGGGCTTGATCCCCAGTAGGGAGAGGGAGTACAGGAGGCAACTGATCAATGATTCTCTCTCATCATTGATGTTTCTATCTCTCTCTCTCTCTCTACTATCCTCTCTGAGAGCAATAAAAAATATTTTTTTTAAACTCTACTTCAGAAATATAATTTTAAAACTGAATTCTTATTTCTCTTTTTTAAAATATATTTTTTATTGGTTTCAGAGAGGAAGAGGGAGAGAGAGATTGAAACATCAATGAGAGAGAATCATCAATTGGCTGCCTCCTGCATGCCAATTGGAGGGACTGAGCCCTCCAACCATGATCTCCTAGTTCAAAGATTGATGGTCAACCACTGTACCACATTGGCCGGGCTGAACTCTTATTTCTTCCCAGAGGATTGGTTGGTTGTGAAATCTAGTTGCTGAATGTTTGAAATCATTATGTAAAAATAAACATATTTTATTGTGCAATGCCTTCTTCATGCTATTTTCTGTTTCCAAATGATGTTTTCTTAAACCACAATCATCATTACCCAAGTTTCCTATCTGTCATCCAGAAACACTCAGGTAAGAGAATGGATCTAGAGATGGCTAAGCAACAACAACAACAAAAGCCTACCTTCAATAACTATTAGATTCCAAAATTAATAAAAATAATGACATATGCATGGCAATTTAAACATCCATACTAATAAAAGGTGATATGCTAATTAGACCAGACATCTTCTGGATGTCCTTCAGGACAAAGTTATGGTGGCGAGAGCCAAGGCAGAGGCAGTTAGGGGCAACTAGGCCGGCAGGAGAGGGCAGTTAGGGGCAATCAGGCCAGCAGGAAGAGGTGGTAAGGGGCGATCAGGCAGGCAGGCCGGTGAGCAGTTAGGAGCAAGTGGTCCCAGATTGCGAGACGGATGTTTGACGACTAGTTAAGGCCCAATCCTGCAGGATCCCCAAACTGGCAGTCAGACATCCCCAGAGGGGTCCTGCATTGAAGAGGGTATAGGCAGGGCTGAGGGACAGTTCCCCCCTTCCGTGCATGAATTTCATGCACCAGGCCTCTAGTTTCAATGTATAAAAGTCCATTTTCTGCCGAAACTGGTTTGGCTCAGTGGTAGAGCATCGGTCTGCGGACTGAGAGGTCCCAGGTTCGATTCTGGTCAAGGGCATGTACATTGGTTGCGGGCACATCCCCGGTAGGGGATGTGCAGGAGGCAGCTGGTCGATGTTCCTCTCTCATCAATGTTTCTAGCTCTCTATCTCTCTCCCTTCCTCTCTCTGTAAAAAATCAATAAAATATATTTTTTAAAAGTCCATTTTCACTTGATGGACTGGTAACCTTATGAAGTAACATAAGGTGTGAACTTGAATTCTTAGGAAGGAAAAAAATCAGATAGAATCACTTGCCTAGTCACACGGCCTGCTCACCATGGACTGAACTGTGCCTTCCTCCCCCTCCACAATTCCTTTGTTGAAGCCAGGCCTGGTTATATAAGTGCCTTTAAATAGTGGGTATTAAACATTTTGGGGGTATACTAATAGAAATTTGAAAACCATTCTTCTCTGTTTAGAGAAAGGGCCAGTAAGGAGGTAATTAAACTTAAATGAGGTCAGATAAGTGGGACCCAGATACGATAGGATTAGTGTCATTATAAGACAACCTAAGTGCACCCAAAGAAGAGGTCATGTGCACACACAGCAAATGGTGGCTGCCTACAAACCAGGAAGGAAGTCCTCCCCAGAAACCAGTCCTCCCCAGAACCCAACCATGCAGGCACTCTAAGCTCAAACTCACAGCATCCAGAACGGTGAGAAAATAAGTGTCTGTTGTTAAAGCCACCCCATTTTTTAAGGCAGCCCAAGTTAAGACGGACCTAATGATCATGAAGCTTCTCCTAGAACCAAAGTCCCTTCACTCTTAGTCTTATGCTATTTCAGTATAGGACAGTGGCCAGCACTGAAGTATTGAGGATGAGCACTAACATTTCAAGCAATTTTTCCTGAACTTACCCTTGTGGCTGCCCCAAAAGCTGCTGTCACTTCACTTTCCATCAAATAATAGAAGAATTTCTGTCATGAAGATACCCCCCGGAGAGAGGGGGGCATAAGACCATCATGATAAATGTGTAACAAATCCTGTGGATTTTTAAACTGATTCCTTTGTGTACAAATTCCACTTGTTATAGGGAATGGTTTTTATTATGTTTAATTTTCTTATGCTTAGTTCTTTTCCTTTATGAAACGACCTAAAGCCTCTCTCTTTCCTCCTTACACTTTAGAATCTAACTGATACAATTTGTAAAGAATAGGCACACTCCAACTGACCCAACTCTTATTTCTCTTGAGATGAGCCTGTCCAGAGAAAGCACAAAATCTTTGCTCCTCCATGTAAGAAATCTTACCTAGGCAGTCCTTCCAAGGAAGGCCACCCAAGACCTACTGGGTAAGTGTACCTAATGCCAGGTACACTTTGTACCGCATTGAGCCAACTTAGCCTGGATCAGTACTAGCGGTGGTAGTGGGGCAACCGTGTTTATTTCCTCTTTTAATTTCTCAAATTACTCCCAAAGAGGAAAAGCAGAGGGTTATTTAATGCAAATCCCCTCAGAAACCACCAGCTTAACTGCAGGACAAGCCTTTGTATTCTATTATCACGACTGCCTGAGGGGCCAGGAGAAAACATGAGCCTTAACAGAGGTAGAAGTATCCTTGCAATGACTGCAGTAAATGTTTGTTGAAGGAGAAAAAAAAATGGAAAGAGAAGATAGACCGTATGTACCCAGTTTTAATGGAAAGCCTATTCCTGCCATCTACATTAGAGAAATTGTTCAAGAACAGTTCACCCATGTGAAAATATTAGCACTGTAATTCTGCCAAGATCAGTAAGACCTAGTGATTTGCTGAGATATCACCTTCATTCCGCCAGGTAAATAAAGGCTCCTTTTTTTCAGTGTGTCCTATCCAAGAAGGCACTCCACAGCAACAGTTAAATTATGAATACAGCACATATGTTCCATACCATATCATTTACAGCACAATTTAGCATAGACATAATGCTTTGTAACAAACTACAATACCATTCACAAAATGCATTTAAATAGCATAATTTAGTTCATTAAATTCAGTCATTTACAGTAAATCAAAATCATCACAGGAATTGAAGAGAGTACACAGTTGTTTGTTTGAATAGTTAAGCTAGGTAAGTCAATTTCTTTTTGAAGGTCAAGGACAGAGTTGTTTCCACTTTCTGTTATAAAAAAGATACAGCTGGTGTCAAAAGATAATTTAATGTCACCTCAAAATGATCCACCCTCTTTTTAATCCTCTCCCCCTGCTTTCTCTGGGTTGCATTTTATATCACTGCCACTCCTGAAATAGGCCCAACTCCCTGAAAGCATTTTACATACTACTTAACTAGGATGTGACCACGGATGTTACAAACCTCAAATGTACAATTTCTTCAAAATTTTTACCAAAATATGTACATTTGGCTCTGAGAAAGGTTCAAACACAAGATCACAGTACATGTAATCATGTGTGTGTCTGTCTGTGGTGCAGACCCTACTATAAGCCTCATGTGGTTAGGAGCCCAGTCAACCATAATTGGATTCCCATATCCTAGCACAGTGTTTGCTGATTGTAAATTCCTTGAAAGCAAGGACTGGTTCTTTATTTTCTCCTCAAGACCTCTACCATAGCCAAAACCGGTTTGGCTCAGTGGTAGAGCGTTGGTCTGCGAACTGAAAGGTCCCGGGTTCCATTCCAGTCAACAGCATGTACACTGGTTGCAGGCACATCCCAGGTCGGGGGTGTGCAGGAGGCGGCTGGTCGATGTTTCTCTCTCATCGACGTATCTAGCTATCTATCTCTCTCCCTTCCTCTCTGTAAAATATCAATAAAATATATATATATTTTTAAAAAGACCCCTACCATAATGGTTCACTTAGTAAATATTTGCTGATTGAAAAATCTTGTCAGAGGGGCTTACCTCATGACTTATTTTATAAATACACAAACTATATATGTTATTGTCTTCATAAACCAGTGCCTAGAGTAACAATGACAAGGCTAGGAGAGGATAGACTTCAGGATTTAACACCAATTATTTGACCTGGCCTCACCGTTTCACTGTCCTGTGTTCTCTGAGCAGAACTGTACTCCAAGTGGACACAGCTAGATCTCCATTTTACAGGAGTGTTTCTCTGAGCCTTTGCCTGAAATGCTTTCCCACAAACTCTGCAATGATCAACAGTCCGAGGACGTCAGCTCTAGGACAGCTGTTTTAAAGCCAACACAATCTAGGCAGCATTCAGAGGCTCTGCATCTGTCCAGACCTGTGATAACCTTATGTATGCCTTGCACTAGGCACTGTGTGAACCGCTGAGGATATAGATTCAAGTAAGACCTGAACTCTGTCCTCAAACTGCTTAGGATCTAGGGTGGCACACCGCCAACCGCACAATGTCTGAGGCAAACACTACAAATACACAACTTGGATAATAAGATACCAATTCCCTCTACTAGGTCCTACCCACCCCACAGGGAGAATTGATTTCTACTCTCAGCACATTTGGGCCCTCCCAAATGTCCAGTGGGCCAATGACCCACTGGAGGGAGCCTAAAGCAGAGCTGCCTTCTCACACCCTCCCCTCAGGTTACCTTTCCCCTTCCTTAAAGAGGAAGGAGAGCGGGAAAGAACGTTGGAAGATTAAGGGGAAAATTATTTTTTTAATTGAAAGTAACTCTTCTTGAAAGTATCTGAGTATTGCTGCTGAGTATTGCTCATTTGAGGAATCAAGTCAGAGTCCATTACCATGAACAGCCTCTAACTGTATTAACTCCCAACAAGGAAAGTATCAATAGCTGTACAAAGTCCAAGCAATCAAGGACACACTCCATAGACTGCATTAAAGACCTCTGTAACCTGACTTCAGCCATGCTTCTCTTTTAACAGATACTGCTAGTCTCCTTAAAATCCACTCCCTACCTCTTCTACTAGTAATAAAATTATTAGCGGGAAACAAGCCCAACCAGAGAAAGTTTTGTTTCCAGTTTCCCCTTCAGCACGATGTGGCCATGTGACTAAATTCACTGGGACACAAATGGAAATGTCAGGTGGCAACTGCTGGGAACCTTAAGAGACAAAGGCTGAGTATTGGGACATGGATGTCATGACTGAGGTTCCGTCATGACTCCTGATGACAAGGGCCACACTCTAGGGATGGAGAAGAAGAAATTGGGTCCCTGAGGACTTCCATAGAACAGAGCCACCATGCCAGTCCTGGATCACCTCCCTCCAGATGTTTAACTGAAAGAGAAATTATCTTCTATCTTATTTCAGCCACTCTTTGGAGACCGGGCTATTTACAACAGGCCCTCCTCTAGTGGGCCTGCTATGAGCCGGCACTGTCTAAGTCTATGAATACATCATCTCATTTAATCCTCGCAGATACTCCCACAGGTAGCTACTATTATGAGCTCTATTTTACAGACAAAGAAACTGAGACTTAGAATGATTAATTCACTTGGCTAGCAGGAGGCAAAGCCAGAGTGGCTTCAGAGCACTTGAAATGTGGCCCATACAATGGAGGAAAAGAAATCTTTATTTCCTTTCATTTTAATTAATTTTTAGTTAAAATAGCCACATGCAGACAACAGCTCTGTAGACTCTATGTTCAAGTTTTAGAAAACAGCTCCTTCTTAGGGAGGACTGAGAAGGTGGGGCAGTTCTGTACCGTGCTGCCTTCCACTGGTTAAGACCTCCAAGAGCAAAGGCCTACCGAGGTGAGGATGCCCCTACTGTCACCTGTAGAGGGGCAGCACTGAGCTGGCCAATATTTGTGGTGGTGCTGCTTGTCCTGCCTCAGGGGAGGCATTCCACTAAGTCTGAAAGACTAAGACATCGCGGGGATTCTCCGCCACCGCCCGAGACCAGCTCGGCCCTGCCTTTGCGCCACACCCGCGGATCCCGCGGCCTCCACCGCTGCCACCGCCTGCAGCCTGCTCTGCCAGGCCTTTGCACGCGCTGTGCTAGCACTGCGCCTTCCGTTGGCAGACCCGGAGAGTCCTCTCTCCGCTGTCACATGGCCAGGCCAAAGCATCAGACACTACCGCCATTCGGATTTTAAAACTACAGGGGAAATTGAGCCACAGGAGCTACCATCGCTGCCGCATCCGCTGCCGCATCCGCCGCCGCATCCGCCGCCGCCCCCAAGAATGGGAATGCACCGAAATCAGAGCTCACTACGCCCCGGGCTCACAGAGAGTGTGGCTTCAGAAATTAGCCTCTGCATCCACAGCAGCTCCACATCCACACCAAAGAGGACACCATTGAGGGCGGACTCTCCCCATGCAGCCATCACAGCCCGCCCACAATCTTCCCAGCACACCCACCATGCTGGGAGGGAGATGGAGCGCGCTGGTGAGGAAATGGTACGGCGCCTTCCAGGCGAGCCCTTCCTCCGATGCTGCATGGCCGAGCCGAAGCTCTCGCCACCACCGCCATGTGAACTTTAAAACTACAGTGGTAATTGAACCACAGGAGCGACCGTCACTGCTGCACCTGGCACTGCCACTCGCCACTGCCACTGCGAATAAAGGAAATCCACCGAGAACAGAGCTCACCACGCCTTGGGCTCAGGAAGTGGGCAACCTCAGAACTTAGCCTCCATGTCTGCAGCTGATCCGCTCCCACACCAAACGAGACACCTTTGAAGGTGGTCCCCCCCGCCTGCTACCATCTCAGCCCAACTGCAGCTGTCCCAGCCTGCCCGCCATGCTAGCAAGGAGCTAGCGCGGCGCCCCCAATATGCGACCCCAACACCCTAGAGGGGCCGTGTGCCCCGGGTGAGCCGAGTGTCCCAGGGGGCCGAGTGCCCCAGGTGAGCCGTACCCCCCAAAGGGGAAGGGTGTCCCGGGTGAGCCGAGTGTCCCAGGGGGCCGTGTGCCCCGGGTGAACCGAGTGTCCCAGGAGGCTGTGTGCCCCGGGCTAGCCGTGTGTCCCAGGGGAAGCAGTGGGACCCAGGGGAAGGGGAGGTGAAAACCAGAGGAGGAGCGGACTCTATTCATATGGTCCTGAGATAGTCACCATAAAACAAGTAGACTGCCAAATGAGGAGCGGATTCTATTCATGGGGTCCTGAGATGGTCACCATAAAACAAGCAGATTGTCAAATGACAGTGGGGAGGGGAAGGAGACCTGGGGGGGAGATAGGAGAACAACCGAGGGACTGGTATGCATGAACATAAGTACAACCAGCGAACACAGAACTCTGGGGAGGGAGGGCATAAATGGGAGGGGGGGGGCAATAGTAAGCTATGTACACAGATAATACCTTAATAAAATAAAATAAATTTAAACCAAAAAAAAAATCCTAACTAAAAAAGGAGGGAAAAAAAAAAAGAAAACAGCTCCTTCTTGCTATCGATAGAATTAATGCTCAGTACATGTTTGCTGTAGTATTTTGAATTGGATTAAGGTAAACATCAACCTCAGTAGACATAATCTATGTAGATTTTAAATTCCTACATAATAAAAGTGTAATGTGCTAATTAGACCAGTTGTCCTTCCAGACTATCTTCCTGATGAAGCTGGGGCTGTGAGGGTCAAGGCAGAGGCGGGGCCGAGCCCCTTGCACGAATTCCATGCATCTGACCTCTAGTAAATAATTACAATAAAAAACAGACTGAGAAAGGGAGAAACTTCAAGAAATTGAGGGACAACATGGAAAAAGAGGAAGCTGAAACAACAAAAAAAGACAGAAAGCACCGAAGATCAGCGTTTGTAGCAGAAGAAAACCCTCAACTCATTTCGGCCTTGCCCAAGCAGAGTCTAGAAGAGCTAAGTCGAGGTGGACAGTTATATGACATATACACCCAGCTTTTAGAAGGCTGGGCTAACATCCATTTACAAAATCCTCCAGAGGACACTGAAGTTTATCATGCTGTCTTTAAAAAAAAAAAAAGTGATCTGTAAAAGGTTGGGATAGGTTTCACTATGCTGGAAAGCATACATCCAGATCACTTTACTTAACAATTATTCATCACAATTTCCATTTTTTTTTTTTATTCTGTGGAGAAATGACAGAAACTCACTCCTGGTTACCGCAAGCCAGAGCAAAAAAATCTTACAGCTATATTATCGGGCCAAAATACAAATCGTAGACCCCCTCACTCCTGCTTTTACCTCACAGAAAAGGAGCACTAAAAAGTACAGTTAGGGATCCACTCTGGCAAGTGAGCTCCTCCCCACCTGGCCATTCTGGGTGTGACCTTTCGCCAGGTCCCTGGCACAAGGCAGAGTGTCGTCTCCTGGAGCGAAGCCAGAGTGCAAGATGAAAAGCCACATGCGGCGGGTGACGCAAGGGAAACAATCATGACTCTCCTCTTGAGAGCCAGAAAGAAATCCGAGGGCTCATGCACACCAGTTCCTAAGCCTGGTGTTTCAGTCAGCACAATACCGCCCTTAACATTTTAGTTTTCAGGATTTCCAGCCGCAGAAGAGCGAGCATACTAGCAATCGCACTTGGGGTGTATCACTCCTCCCTACCCAGAGAGGGGCCCGGATGGCACTGTCCTGGGTTCCCACAATAACTTAAGTGGACACTTTCACACTGTCTGGAGCCCTCGATGTCCTGCAAGTGAAGACGGGGAATGTCCTCGAATTCCTTGCCGCAGGAACCCACTTGGGTGGCACCGGCCTTGGCCTCCAAATGCAACAGCACGTCTACAGCAGGAAGAGTGATGGCATCTACCACAGGAATCTGAAGGGGTCCTCAGCGAAGTGCCCTCCTGGTGGCTTGTGCCATTGTTGCCATTGAAAACCCAGCTGCTGTCAGTGGCATTTCCTCCAGGGATACCCCCCAGTGAGCTGAGCTGAAGTTTGCTGCCCTGCAGCCACTCCCATAACCCTTCACCCCCAGGGACCTTCACATCTTCTGGTGGTCACTGATGCCAGTCATGACTATCTCATGTTAACCTGCCTACCCCTGCTCTGTGTATCACAGCCTCTCCTCTGTGCTATGTGGACATTGCCATCCCATGCAACAAGGGGGCTCCTTCAGTGGGGCTGATGTGGTGGATGCTGGCCCGGAAGGTTCTGCGTGTGCGTGATACCATTTCCTGTGAACACCCATGGAAGGTCAGGCCTGATCTCTGCTTCCACAGGGATCCTGAAGAGATTGATAAGGAAGAGCAGGCCGCAGCTGAAAAGGTTGAGACCAACAAGGAATTGTGGGGGGAATGAACTGCTCCAGCTCCCGAGCTCTCTGCTGCTCAGCCTGGGGCCACAGACCATTCTGAAGGCATTGCAGTGCTCTTGGTGCCTGCCCAGCAGCTCCCTGCCGAAGCCTGGAGCACTCGGCTGCCACGGAAGACTGACCTGCAGCTCCCACTGCTCAGGCCACTGAATGGGTAGGAACAACCAGAGAGTAGTCTTGGCTGTTCTTCCACAAGTTCTTCAACAGAAAATGGAAATATGATGGATAGAAAATAAAGATCAGTTTCTTAATCTATATATCTATAAAAGCCTAAGAGACCTAATGACCAAACAACTGAATGACCTAATGACTGGTCAACTGGCTATCATGCTCAACATAGGAGCTGCCCCTTGGTGGTCAGTGCGCGTCCAGCCAGGTGGCAGCCAATCACTCCCTCAGTAGTCCTGCAGGTCCAGTCTCTGGAGGACAGGCCAGGCACCAATGGATACCATTTCCCATGAACCATTCCAACAGTGCTGTGGGCCTCCTGAAGTCTGCCTCAGGCATCGCAGTCACTTCCCCTCCCTAGATGCTCCACAAGGAAGAAACCATATAAAAGTGGCTCCTGACAACCGGTGTGAATGTCAGCAGGACAGATCCACATCCTGGGCCAGCAAGGGCATCCCACCACCTACCTGGAGGGCCAATTGAATCCCAGCCCTCTTCCTACCCTCTTGGAATGGATGACAGATGCAGGGTTCACAACTGCAGCTGCTTGAGACTTTCCAGGTTGGGACCAACTGAGCGCAAGTCCATAGCAGGCACAGCTGGGCCAGGATGAGTGGAAGCAGCAGGCAGGAGCAGAAACAGGCATTGGATTGTGGGTTTCAGCCTGATCCCCACAGGCCACTCCCAAGGGACCCCCATCTGTGGACGAATTCATGTACCGGGCCTCTTGTGTGTGTGTGTGTGTGTGTGTGTGTGTGTGTGTGTGATCTGTGATATATGATTTATAAGATATATATATATGTAAATATATATATATATATATATATATATATATATATATATAAATTCATGCACTGGGCCTCTAGTGAGTATGTATGTGTGTGTGTATTTGTATCTATCTGTATCTATATATCTATATCTATATAGATATAGATATATATAAATCATATATATGATATATGATTTATAAGATATAAGATATACATATACATATATATATATATATCAATATATATATATATATATATAAATTGATTTCAGAGGTGAAGGAAGAGGAAGAGATAGAAACATCAATGATAAAAGATAATCATTGATTGGCTGCCTCCTGCACGCCCCCAAATGGGGATCGAGCCCACAACCCCAGCTTGTGCCCTGACCAAGAATTAAATCATAATCTCTTAGCCCATAGGTTAATATCCAACCCCTGAGCCATGCCGACCAGGCAAATATAGGCATATCTTCAAGTTTCTGATTTCTTTCTTTCTTTTTCTTTTTTTCTTTCTGTTTTTGTTTTTTGTTGTTTTTTGTTGGTGGTTTTGTGTGTGTGTGTGTGTGTGTGTGTGTGTGTGTGTGTGTGTATGTGTGTGTTTAAGAGAGGAAGGGAGAGGGATAAAGAGATAAAAACACTGATGAGAGAGAAACATCAATGAGCTTCATCTTGTACACACACCCCTGGGATTGAGCCTGTAGCATGTCCTGACCAGGAATTGAGCCAGTGACCTCTTGGTTCATGGGTTGATGCTGAACCACTGAGCTATACCAGCCGGGCCAAGCTTCTGACTTCTAATGCTTGGTAAAACAGTGGCAGAGAGGATAAAAGGTCGGTTTTGGAATCATGAAGATCTAAATATGAATCTCCATTATATAACAGCTATCTAGACTTGACAATTAAATTCTCTGGAATTCTTTTACCTCCTCTGTAAAGTAAAAGGATAAAAATGCCTTTTGAAAATAATCCTGGGGCTTGATATCATGCATGCATCTAGTTCAGTACCTGACACATAAAAGATGCTCAATAAATGGAATTATTAACATTACTTAAAATTTCTAGTGTATTAGAGCTAGGAGAAACTTATATATCCAATTTAGGATTCTTAAAGTTTAAGTGACTAAAAGCCTAACTCAAACCATATTGAGCAAAAAAAGTGAAATTAATTAGCTTATGCAACTGAAAGGTCCAGAGGTAAGTTTTTCTGACTTTCATCTAAACTTGATCTAGATGCACCACTTCCTCTATCTCTCAGCTTTACTTTCTTCCATACTATTTTGTCATAAAAAAGCAACGTGCCATTCAGCAACTCCATGCCTACATCCTCCCAGGTTTCAGTCCAGCAAAAACAAGAGCACTCTCCCTGGTGGCTCCCACATGAGTTTTGGGCTTTGGAAAAACTTTAAGTCATGGGTCCACCCCTGAGTCAACAATATTACTAGGAATGGTATTTATGTGAAGTGATGGATGTGATGTATTAACTTAATTGTGGTAATCATTCTGTAATATATATCAAATCATCATGCTGTACACTTTAAATATATAGGACTTTATTTGTAAATTATACCTCACTAAATCTGGGGGAAATTATAAAGGGTTTTAAAAAAAAAACCAGTGCTATTGAGAGTATTTGATACTCCAATTGGCCAAGACTGAGTCACTTGGTCTATTTCTGGTGGAGCCCCACCAATTCCTGGGAAAAAAGATGGTTCTGCAAAAGACATGTGGGTAGCTTCCAGAAATGATGAGAAACAGAAAAAAAACAAAACAAATATTTGTTAAAAAATAAAATAATATGCCAAAACCTGTTTGGCTCAGTGGATAGAGTATCGGCCGGTGGACTGAAAGGTCCCAGGTTCGATTCCAGTCAAGGGCATGTGCCTTGATTGCGGGCACATCCCAGTAGGGGGTGTGCAAGAGGTGGCTGATGGATGTTTCTCTCTATCCCTCTCTCTTCCTCTCTGTAAAAAAATCAATAAAATATATATTTTTAAAAGATAAAATAATATTTTTAACAAACTAATAACAAAACACCAAATGAGGAAACAGATATTGTCATATATTATTTTGAGTGGGCAGTTTGGCAACATCTGCCTAAAATTCAAATGTACATCCATGTTGCCAAGGTCTACTTGAAGAAACATCCTACAGGTAAGTCACACCAATGTGCAAAGAGGTTATTTAAAGGATGATAATTGCAACCAAAAAAAAAAAAAAAGGATGATAATTGCAGCATTGATTGTGAGAGCAAACATTACCCATTAATAGGGAAGCTGTTAAATTATGATAATCAAAGAGAAGAATGTTGCACTATTATTTTTAATGAGGTAAATTTATATGTTCCAATATGAAAAGAAGCCTATGATATGTTGTAAAGAGAATGAAGAAAATAAGTAAATAGTCCTGGCTGGTTTGGCTCAATGGATAGAGGGTTGGCCTGAGGACTAAAGGGTCCCGGGTTTGATTCCAATCAAGGGCACATGCCTGGGTTGCAGGCTTGGTCTCCAACTGGGGACATGCAGAAGGCAACCAATCATTAATTCTCTCTCACCATTGATACTTCTCTCTCTCTCTCTCTCTCTCTCTCTCTCTCTCTCTCTCTCTCTCTTTCTCTCGTGCGTGTGCGTGCCTTCTCCCTCTCCGAAATCAATAAGAATATTTTTTTTCAAAAGGAAAGGAAACAAAGCTTTGGAGATATGTTTTTTAAAAAGAAAATAAGTAAATGTGGTATTCTGTTTGCCTAATACATAAATATTGGAAGAATATCCAAAAAATATATATAACTCTGTTTATTGTTGAGGAAGAAGTACTAGGAAATTAATAGTAGCAGGAAGAAGAAATTTACTTTTCACTTTATATCCTGAGGGATTTCATTTACCCGAGTCCATCTGATTTTTATTACTTTAAAAAGTTAGTCTAAAAAAAAAAACACCTGTCATTAACTGTTACCATGACTCACAGTTAGTACCATTGGCTTTAAAGGAACAAAAAATACCTTGTTTGGCCTAGCTGATTTGGCTCAGTGGATGGAGTGTCCACCTTGGACTGAAGAGTCTCAGGTTCAATTCAGGCCAAGAACACATGCCCAGGTTGCAGGCTCCATCCCCAGTAGCAGGCATGAAGGAAGCAGCCTATCAATGATTCTCTCTCATCATGGATGTTTCCATCTCTCACTCCCTTGCCCTTCCTCTCTGAAATCAATAAAAATATTTTTAAATACCTTG
Source organism: Vespertilio murinus (assembly GCA_963924515.1). NCBI lineage: Eukaryota > Metazoa > Chordata > Mammalia > Chiroptera > Vespertilionidae > Vespertilio > Vespertilio murinus. Next base: position 42,914,635 of record OZ004706.1, read on the forward strand.
TTTGTGCTAAAGAAATGTATTAAATTATTAAAAATACATATAAATCAGATTTTACCATAACACTCTACATACTTACAAAAAGCACACAAATCTTCTTGCTAAGAAGCAATATATTTCCACATTAATCTAGAAGTTATCTGGGCTACTGACTCAACTTGGTTCATTTATTTACTTTATTGGTCAGACCAGCCCATCACAAGATTTTGCCACTATAAAATGGCCCCTGGACTGACTCATTCAGGCAGGCAGCAACTCCATCAAACCAACTAATTAATCGGGCAGTCCTCCTCCATATGTCATGATGACTATTCATTAAAGCATTGCATATGGCTCTTACCTACATGTGCTAGCTTTTTGTTTCTACTCATAGATCAACAAATTTATGACCCTAGATCCATCAGAACAAAGAAAAATTAGTATAGAAAATATTATAATTAGGCTGAAAGTATAAAATTAGAAAAGGAAAAACAAAGCTGAGAGATGTTGCCACTAACAGTAGAATTCATGACATAGCAAACATCTGTTGATTGCCTTCTATGTGCAAGACACGAGGCTAGGCTTCTAGAAACATGAAAAGATACAATGACATTGTTTGTGCCCATTGTCTTACTTTTTGTTTGAGGAGATGACACATATATTAAAACAGTGAGGTTATCACTGGTTTTGTACTTCTATATATTAAGCTATTTCTAATTATTAAAATTCCCATTTGAGGTGTATAAAGCATCTTGGGAGTAATGAGTAAATGAACTATATCACACTGCATATATATTATATATACTATATATATACCATACGAACTATCATTAAACTCAGAGTATTGCTATGGTCTAAATGTGTCCCCCCAAAAATTCGTATGTTGAATTTCTAACCCCCATTGTGATGGAAGTAGGAGGTGGAGCCTTTAAGAAGAAATTAAGTGATGAAGGTGGAATTCTGATGAATAGATTTAGTGCCCTTTTAAGAAGAGACAAGAGAGCTTGCTCTAGCTTCTGCTCTTTCCTCCATGTAAGAAGTTGACAGTCTGCAACCCAAAAGAGGGTCCTCACCAGACCTGGCAAAGCTGGGGACTTCCACCTCCAGAACTATGAGAAATAAATCTCTGTTATTTATAAACCACCTGGTCTGTGGTATGCTGTTATAGCAACCCAAACTGACTGAGGCAAGTATAAAGAATATACAAATTTCTAAAATAAGATATGAAGATTACCAAATTGAGTTGACAGTGCTTTGGTAACTTACGTATTCAGAACATAATTCCCATATGATTTGTTTAGTAATACACATAAGAAGTACAAAACCAAAACACTGATTTAGAGAAGACCCTTAAATTATTGCTGTGAATGATATAAATAAGATTGTAATCATAACATAATAACCATAATAATAGCTAAGATTTACTTACAACTCACTATGTTTCAGATAGGAAATATATATAGCACTTGGCACACATATACATTATGTTTTATATATAAGTATACATTTAATTCTCACAACAATTCTATGATGCAGATAACTTATTTATTTATTTATTACTTTATAGGTGAGACAACAGAGGCACTGAAAAATTAAGTAATTTGCCAAAGATAAGTGTCTTGGCCAGACTTCAAAACTAGACAGAGTACAAAGTCCCCACCTGAGACCTCCATGGAAAGTGTATCATATGTATTTTCTGAATTATCATTTTGTTCATATTTTTAAGGAGAAAATACAAAGCAAAGGATAGTAAACATATTATTTCTTCTGAGATTCTGCACTTCCTTTGGGACCTCAAGCATGCCTTACCTATAAAGATGACCAATAAATACCTGTCGAGTGAAAAGTTGGGCTCTAGGACTGTGAGAATAGTATGTGTGACTCTATTCCCCCACTTTCTTCAGAACCCCTGATCACATTGCTACTAGGATTCAACCCTGTTTCCCCGAAAATAAGACAGTGTCTTATATTAATTTTTGCTCCCAAAGATGTGCTAGGTGTTATTGTCAGGGATGTCTTATTTTTCCATGAAGAAGAATACGGTACACATTTATTGTTAAATGAAAATAAAGGAAATTTATTACCTGTATACGGTACAGTAGTACAGTAGTTGTCAACACAAACCAGACAAACTGTGAATCCTACAGTATCAAGAATTTACTCATTTACTCAATGACAGTCATGTCATCATCTTCTGGAACATCATCATAACAATCCAATTCCTGAATTTCTTGTGATACCATTTCTTTCAGAATCAGTGGACCAAATCTCTCATGGTTAGCAATAGCACTGTCTTTAAATGAGTACTTCTTGTCAAGGTAGCCTGCTCGCAGTGCATTTGCAATGCAACTGTCAGTGATTTTCTCTCATGAATTCTTCACCCAAGTCACAACTTCTTGCAGTTTAGGTTTCACAAAGTTTCCACGCTGATTTCTCTCCATTCTATGTTCAATGTAGTCATTAATTTCCATGTGCAAATTGTCTTTGAATGGCTTCTTTATTGCAATATCAAGAGTCCAGCTTATGGTAAATTAATTTTCATTCTGAGACAGAGCCTGGGGGCCTTATTTTCTGGGGGATGCCTTATATTTCACTCAGAAGGAAACCTGTAAGTAGGTCTTATTTTCAGAGGATGTTTTATTTTCAGGGAAACATGGTAGTAGAGAGGGTGGCGCTCCTCCCAGAGTTCTAAGCAAGAAACAGAAAGGGCGTCTGAAGTGGAAAGTATATAGTAGAGCAGAGCACTGTCTGGAAATCAGCCCTAACACTGTTCAGTTGTACAACCCAGGACAAGCTGGTTCACTCCTCTTATAAATGAATGTTCATATTTGTCAGATTGAAAGAGTTGGATCAGGTGAGTGATTTTCAAACTGTGCTCAGAAGAAAGGAAGACGAGGAAGCATGTGAACGGGTGTGACCTCTTGGGCTTCAAGGAGAATGGCTCCCCTTAAACCTGCTTTACCTATTAAATATATAAGATTTTGTTTGAATAAAGGAACTGGGGGCTTTACAAAGTTTGGAGATCATTGGATCCAATCAAATTCTTAAGTGCTGTCTCTGTTCAGATATTCTATCCCTCTTGACTGCACAGACACACTCCATTTGTCTGTTCCCACCTGTTCAAGAGACATTCTACCTGAACCTCAGAATTCTTTCCATCATTACAATTCTGAATCTGTGTCCTTTCAAAAAAAAGAAATTGGTTTTTCCACTCCACTCACATTTATCAGTTCATTTTATGGAAGTTCTTCTTGCCACTTCCTTAAATAAGTAAATAGGATAACTGTGGTAATTGCATGACCTGCAAAGTGTATAGAACTTCAAGGTTAATGCTCTTGACACAAGATTTTTGCTACAAACAGCAGAATTCCTCTAAACCTTTGCTGAGGCATCGGTTCAATAATAAGAGAAAACCATGCCATTTATTGAATTACTCAAAAGAGAATTATCAGAAAATCCCCCAATAGTCTAACTATGGCTACACTTTATTCCAAAAAGAACTGGTCTTAAAAAAAACTTCAGGAAAGGCCTTCTCCAGAGTTACCTCTGGTCAGCTACCTTCTGCACAGCCCCCACTGGGGATGTGCCCGCAACCAAGGTACATGCCCTTGACCGGAATCGAACCTGGGACCCTTCAGTCCGCAGGCCGACGCTCTATCCACTGAGCCAAACCAGTGGATAGAAGAGACCCCCAAAATTTATCAACAACACAACAACCCATGCATCCAAAAATTGGTACAATTCTGCCCCAATGTTGTGCTCATTCCTATGTTTCATTTTATAACTCTGAACTTCCTTTCACATGAATGAAAAGAATTGTTACTATTAAGCCTATCCATCCTCTGAAATTCCTTTAGTCAGTTTTCATTAAGGACTGTCAAATACATACATCATTTAGGGACTTTTAAATTTTATTGAAGACGTATTACATATGGTTTAATATTTCAGTTCAGCAATGGCAATCAGCAATAAGCATTACTCTGAGAGTGGGATTAATTAAATATTCTAGCAAACACCAGTGATCCAAATAGCAAAGAAAAATCCTGGGCACTGAGCCCAGATTCCCCACCTTCTCTTATGGTATGGCTCATCTCTCTCTCAAATAAACTAGACAACCAACTAATCTTTCATCATTATTAGTGAATGTGTAGCTGTGCGATAAACGATCAAACTCTTCCACCAGGTCTCCTATTAAATTTTTAAGTAGAAAAAATTGCACAAAATCAAATTGCTCCCTAAAAGGCTATTTTTAAAACCAAGGACAAATATAGTGGGCAGAAATAAAAGGTAATTTTGCATGGTAATCAGCAGTTTTGCTCTAACTTGACTGTATCATTCCTCCAACGACAACTGGAAGATGGTGCTAGTCTTTTCTTATAAATCTATTATGTTATGTCATGAAGTTTTAAAGTATTTCAACTTTGTATATTATAGTGACTAGGAATCTCAGCTCCACAGAAACCAAGAGATCCGGAACAAACTCATGGTCTTAGTCCCACAAAGAGTACTGATGATAATCAAACCTTGAATGTTAGCTTTAGAGCTGAAAGGTTTTTGTAATCTTAATCTGGTTTAATGGTGAGGTGGCGGGAGGAGCTCCAAGCAGAATATTTATAAGGAGTTTTATTCGTCAAACATTCAGGGCTACTTTTTATTCCTTCCCTCAGCTCCCAGCAGCAGCTACCTGATGACACAATAGAGATATCCACCTAATCAAAAGTGACCTAGCAACAACCATTTCCTGCATCACCAAATCTGCATTTCTGACACACAATGTACCTTTAAACTTCTACCAAAGCACCCTCTTGGAAAAGAGATCAAGTTTGTGGTTGGGAGAGAGGAGTTGGATTTACTAGTATGTGATCAAAAAATACAGACTTCTGCCGAAATCGGTTCGGCTCAGTGGATAGAGCGTCGGTCTGCGAACTGAAAGGTCCCTGGTTCGATTCCGGTCAAGGGCATGTACATTGGTTGCGGGCACATCCCCGGTAGGGGGTGTGCAAGAGGCAGCTGGTCAATGTTTCTCTCTCATCGACGTTTCTAGCTCTCTCTCTCTCTCCCTTCCTCTCTGTAAAATGTCAATTTTATATATATATATATATATATATATATATATATTTAAATAAAAAAAATACAGACTTCGAATTATAAGATGAATAAGTACAAAGGATATTACATACAACTAGAGGTCCAAGGCACGAAATTCATGCAAGGGGCTTGGCCCTCACAGCCCCAGCTTTTTTATTTTATTTTATTATTATTTTTTTTTTTTTTGCTTTTTTAAAAAATATATATTTTATTGATTTTTTTAGAGAAAAAGAGAGAGGGATAGAGAGTTAGAAATATTGATGAGAAAGAAACATCGACCAGCTGCCTCCTGCACACTCCCTACTGGGGATGTGCCCAAAACCAAGGTACATGCCCTTGACCGGAATCGAACCTGGAACCTTTCAGTCTGCAGGCCAACGCTCTATCCACTGAGCCAAACCGGTTTTGGCAAGCTCCAGCTTTTGGTCATCCTGACAGTCCTTCCACTGTCCTGTCTAATTAGCAAATGAGCTCTTTATTACATAGGATATGCTGATATAGCTAATACTGCTGTCTGGCATATAAGAAATTTGTTCAAAGCATAAATTTTAAGAGTTCTCATCACAAGAAAAAAAATGTTTTTACTTTTTCTTTTTCGTATCTATATGTAATGACGGACACCAAAAGCGAAGGCAACAGAACAAAAATAAACAAGTGGGACTACATCAAACTAAAAAGCTTCTGCACAGCAAATGAAGCCAGCAATACAATGAAAAGGCAACCTGCTGAATGGAAGGAAATATTTGCAAATCATGTGTCTGATAAGGGTTTCATATATGAGATGATGGATGCTAACTAAACTTCTGGTGGTAATTGGTTCGTGATGTATAAATGTAAGTCAAATCATTATGCTTAAAGTTATACGGTGCAGTATGTCAATTATATCTCAATAAGCAGGGGGGGGGAAGCACCCTCTTGGTTCAAGGGGGTGGCTCTTAATAAAATGACATCTTCAAAGGTAGAGCAGCTGACAAAAGAAACAAACAGCAAAAGAGCAGCAACAGCACGGCATCTATGTAGCCTTAATAGTTTTCAAAACACGATCAAGTACATTACGCAATTTTATCTTCTCAAAAAATTTGTATGGTGGTTATGGTTGTAAGTCACTTATCTTCTGTGAATTTTAGAATCCTCCCCTTTTAAAATGGGGATAATATCGCCAAAACCGGTTTGGCTCAGTGGATGGAGCGTTGGCCTGCGGACTGAAGGGTCCCGGGTTCGATTCTGTCAAGGGCATGTACCTTGGTTGGGGGCACATCCCCCGTGGGGGATTTGCAGGAGGTAGCTGATCGATGTTTCTCTCTCATCAATGCCTGGCTTCTAGCTGAGTAGCACTCCCCCAGTGGGAGTGCACTGACCACCAGGGGGCAGCTCCTCCATTGAGCGTCTGCCCCCTGGTGGTCAGTGCACATCATAGGGAACAGTCATTCTGCTGTTCGGTTGATTTGCATATTAGCCTTTTATTATATTGGATATTTTTAAAGCTATGGACATCATACCCAAAAAGATGTACATATGAATATATAAACAAAATTTTTCAGAGTTTCCAGGGAATTCTGGGATTACCCCCAGATTTAGAACTAAACTAATTTGCAACTCCATTTTACAAGTGAGGAAGCTACCATTTATCATGACAGCATCCCTATGAAGAGGTAAATATTATCCACATTTTCCAGATATGAAAACCAAGGTCCAGAAAGATTTCAAAACTTGCCCAAAGTCTTACGCTAGTTAACAGCAGTAGCAGAAACCAGGACTCAGGACAGTCTGGCTCTTATTCTTTTAGGATCACCCTCCCACTGCACTACGCTGGAATTCCTTTCTACAGCGAACAATTTATTTGTCCTCCATAGCACACATAACATTTAACTTCCAGAGAAAAGGCTCCAAATACAAATATTGTTCTATAACAATAGTAACTTATTTCTGAGAGGTTTCAAAAAGGTTGTTATTGCTAAAATTTAATGTAGTCATTGCTAAAACTTTTAATGTTAAAATCTAGAATTAGAATTATAAACAACTCTGGCCTGCCTGGCATGGCTCAGTGGATGAGCATTGACTTGGGAACTAGGAGGTCATAATTTTATTCCCGATCAGGGCACATGCTTGGGTTATGGGCTCACTCCCTAGTGGAGGAGATGCAGGAGGCAGCCCCATCAATGATTCTCTCTCTTCATTGATATTCCTATCTCTCTCTCCTCTCCCTTCTACTCTGAAATCAATTTTAAAAATGTGTGTGGGGGGGGGGGGAAGGTTTGTTGTTTTTTGGGTTTTGTTTTTTTTTAAACAACTCTGTAAAGAAGTTCTGCATTGATAGTAGAGACCAATCTGGTCAACTTTTTTTTTTAAATATATTTTATTGATTTTTCACAGAGAGGAAGAGAGAGGAATAGAGAGTCAGAAACATTGATGAGAGAGAATCATCGATCAGCTGCCTCTTGCGCACCCCCTACTGGGGATATGCCCGCAACCAAGGTTCATGCCCTTGTCCGGAATCAAACCTGGGACCTTTCAGTCACTCTATCCAATGAGCCAAACTGGTTTCGGCCGCTTAAGTCAGATTTTATCAAAACAGTCTATGTTGTTAAGATAATGGTTCTGATGGATTTTATTATAGTTTATACATTCTCCCATAACAATAAACACATGTAAACTATTTATTAGGAAGAAATTATCTTATATATGTATAAAACATTTAGATATGCCAAGAATATAGTATAACATTTATGATGAATGTTAAATTTTTGCAAGGAAATGGCTATTATTAACATTTAATTTAATTTCACTTAATAGCAAGCTATCTTGCTACACTCAAGATTTCAATTCCTGAAAAGCAGTCTTTATTTGTAAGTCAGAAGCTTCCAGAATATATGCTAGGGTCCTGAGTATTTTCATCTTTAGGAAGAATAAAAATGCTACATTTTAGCTTTGCTTATTTATGCTGGCTTTGATGGACTTCAAGAGTAAATTTTAATGTTTCATTATCATAGTTTTTCTATGATAACTGGGTAGATGAAGGCTTTTCTACAAAACAAATGCGTAATAAGGCACTAAACCTGTTGAAGGAATAAATTAGCAGACAGGTTATGCTTTTAGGATAGCTTCACTACAGAAAAGGTATTGTATCAACTCTACCTGGTGATTAGGTTTATATTGCAAAGTGACTCATAAGACTCACTGTACTGAATAAAAATTTAGGCAATTAGTGAGCTTATTTCTTAGGAAGAACTGCTTGCTATCGTATATTAACACAGATCTCACTCAATTAAAATTGCTCACAGTCAGCAAAAAATAATTTCTGCACTGTAATGAAATAATGAAATAATTATATGCAAGGGAGGACTTGTGATCTTTTTAATTATTCTATTCTTCATTTTTAAAAGGGCTATTTGAAAAACGTACTCTTATAATTGATAGCTATAAATCAGTCAAACGCATCCTAAGGATCATAAATATTCTAACTTTTAAAAGACAAAGAAATACTAAATATTCAATGGAATACTTCACTATTCAGAAAATTTAATCTGGGAGGAAAGGAGAGACTGCTCTTTGGAAAATAAAAAAAGTAAATTTGTTGTCCCATGAAAAATGAAATATCTTGAATGTCAGTAACAGAAATGGAATTAACAAGAGATCTTTTTATTGTTTTTTAAGGTCATTAGGCTGTGAATTCTATAATTATGGAAATTGTCAGGCCAGTTCTGTAAGAATGTTTGCTCCCATCCATAAGGTAGTGGAATGTTCAATCAGTCTCTCTCGTGGGAAAGTTAGGTCATAACTGGAAGTGTACCAGCAAAATTGAATTAAGCAAAGAGATTTCATTAGTATTTATAGCCAGAAGGCATCTGTAAAAGTACAGGGCAAAGAAGTTATGTGGAAGTCAAAGGAGAGAAAAAAATGGGTTTCTAGTGACAAAGGCACATCTGAAAGAGATATAAGTGTATAATGAATAGGAGCTATTGAACACGATGGCGAAGAGGGAGCTGCAAAGATGTCAAATATTGATTTTCTTGTGTATGCCTTTGGACTACATATGTAATTGTTTGGATTTGCTGTCTTCATGGTACAACAATATTTGTTGTCGAAGGTTAAAAAGCTTGATGTGAAATAAACTAAAAACTGAGAAACATGTTGGAGAATTATAATAACCCTCCACCCAGTATCTCATTAAGAGGCTTCTATATTTTCTTGCAAAAGAATATTTTAATGAAGAAAAATGCTATTTATTTTCAGACATAACAGGATTCTTATTATGTTATTGAAAATTATCTTATTGGCTTTCAGCATCAATTAATTTAAATTAAACTAGGTTTTCTACTTCCTTATTTTATTGAGTGGATATTCTTGAACCATGTATCTAATTTTGAAAGTACAGCTAAACCATACTTTACTTTTCCAGTGTGATTATAATGAATCCAATTAAAGCTAAGTTGATAATTAAAATCTAATGTTAGTCCTTTAAAAGAAATATCTCTATATTTTCTTTTTCACTACCAAAACTCCAGAAGGAAAGACTTATGTAATTTGAAGTAGATATAATCATATGTATTTTTTTCTTAAAATATATTTTATTGATTTTTTTACAGAGAGATAGAGAGTTAGAAACATCCACGAGAGAGGATCATGGATCAGCTGCCTTTTGCACACCCTCCACTGGGAATATGCCCACAACCAAGGTACATGCCCTTCACCGGAATCGAATCCAGGACCCTTCAGTCCGCAGGCTGACACTCTATCCACTGAGCCGAAACCGGTTTCGGCTAATCATATGTATTTAATAACAAATTGCAAACTCAAGTATTTAAGTTAATAATCAAGTTATATGGTTATTAAATAAAATACTTTAAAAATATTTAAGGGTTATTTTCCCTTTGAATTATTCAAGTCTTAACAAACAATTTTAACTATCAAATGCTCTTTGTAATAACAGACTCAGGTGTTTCTTTTATCTAATTTTATTATTTGTTAGTATCCTAAGTCATACTTATTAATATAACCTTGTTTTCTTTCCTACCTCAGGAAGTTTAAAAATAACAAAACTCACCCAGCCAGTTTGGTTCAGTGGATAGAGCATCGGCCTGAGGACTGAAGGGTCCTGGTTTGATTCCAGTCACATGCCCAGGTTGTGTGCAGGAGGTAACCAATCAATAATTCTCTCTCATCATTGATATTTCTTTTTTTTTAATATATTTTATTGATTTTTTACAGAGATGAAGGGAGAGAGAGGTAGAGAGTTAGAAACATCGATGAGAAACATCGATCAGCTGCCTCCTGCACACACCCTACTGAGGATGTGCCCGCAGCCAAAGTACATGCCCTTGACTAAAATCGAACCAGGGACCCTTCAGTCCGCAGGCCAACGCTCTATCCACTGAGCAAACCGGTTTTGGCTCATCATTGATGTTTCTATCTCTCTCCCCCTCTTCCTTCCTCTCTGAAATCAATTTTTAAAAAAGAAAGAAAGAAAAGGAATGAATTTTTTTTTTTAAAAAAAAGCAAAACTCTCCAGGTGAATTTTAGTGACTTAAAACCACAGTGGCTACAAACTGAAAAAAAGAAAGAAAAAGAAAAAAGTGAGGCACATTAAGCATGAGGGGTGGACTGCTGTACAAATAAAGGAACAGTATAAACGATGGCAGAAGCCTATCATTTTACCAGTGCGGAAAACGCTGGGCAGGAAGACTGCAGAGAAGACCATTTCTGCAGCACACACAGGTTTCAGGCTTTATTTTCAACGTCTCACTTTTAACGTCATATATGTAATAGCAAAGTAAAACATGAGTGTATGTGATATCCAAAACATTTTTTTTTTTTTTGCCAGTGTTTTTGGAAGCATGTAGGATGCAGAGAAGACAATCCGACAGGAACAGCAGCTCCTCTCAGGGGTAAATACTCGTCAGGAGCAAAACATAATTCACTTGCACCCTTCTTTTCTGAAAAGGTTGCTTGCGGAATATCCATCATACAGTCATTTCTATTTCTTAAGAGCTATTAGTGCCTGGCTCCTCGGCTTCATTAAGACACTCTTTTTCCATATACTGTGTTCTTTTATTTTAGACTTCATCCCACTTCCCGGCTACGCGGTGCACACCGCAATTACCGGGCTCCGTAGGGAGACGGCAGCCACGCCCCCCCATGACTGACAAGCAAGGACAAGGGAGCAGTGGAGAGGAAGGCGGGCGGGTTTGTTGGCGCTAAGTAGGACACATTTCTTTTAAACCCTAGAGGTGAAAAGGGAGTCTGGCCCAGTCTCCCAGGCAGAGTGCTATATCACCGAGCTGACACTAACATTACCGCGCTCCCCATCAGGAGGGCATCAGCCTCCCGGCCCGTTAATCTCACCCAATGTTCTTCCGGTGGAGCTGAAGAAGCTGGAAGTTTTGAGAATCCCTGCTGCCAGACCTCAATGTTGCCTAAGCAAGCATTAAGAGATTATGGTAATAATAGGTGTGCTTACATCAAATAAAAGGTTTCATTAATCAAGCCATATTGAGATAAACCTGTCACTGGACGGAGGGGACCAGAAATCAAACGCTGTGAAAGTTCTGACAGATTGTTAAATAGAAACCCTTTAAGATAGGATTTAATTTACTGTGATATTATAGATATTTATGCATCAATAGGCAAGTGCAGATTGAGTTCAGAGGTCGGCTCTGGTATTTGAAAAATAAAAGCACGGGATGAAACAAAGGTGACAGTTACCTTTGTCTGAAATTAGGGTTCATTAGGCTACATGGGCAGGTTCTAACCGATTCATGCAGCCCGGGCATGTGATGTGCTGTGCAATATTGGATAACAGGCAAATCCAATTAAGGAATCTTCCTTCTGTTAAAGACTTGTCTACAAACTTTAAAAAAAAAAGTCCACAGGCCAGCGGCTGTCTGTGGTGGTCCTCTCTCACCCCACACAGGTGAATCTATTCCCTTTGTGGCATTACGGTGAGCAGTGCTGGATGCGGGAGTCGGGCAGACCTGAGTTCAAGTCTCAGCTGCGCAACTTACTAGCTGTATGATCTGTACCCTAATCAGTAAAGCAAAGTGACTCCTAGGACTACCTGCCTCATGGGGCTATTGGAAATTGGGACCAAGTGTGCAAAGTTAGTACTGTGGTTAGCAGTACTCAAGAAATAACGGTTATTACTTCTTCTTCCTTTGCCTTCTTCTTTCTTTCTCTTTCTCTTCACTTCTTTCTGTCCCTTCCCTTTTGTTTTTTGCCCCCTCTTCCTTAAATTTTCTTTTCCCCTGCTTATCTCGGCACCAACCAGCAGCCCCTCCAGGCATCACGTAGCCCCTGGATGAAAGGGCCTGGTGACCTTTGGTTTGCAGGTAGAGCTCAAAGTGAAGCTATGAAAGACCTGTTCATTCACAGGGACTCATTCATGAAAGGTTCCCTTGACTGTATAAAGCCGCAATTTGCTTGTTCAAACAGACAGGATTGAGTTTCAGATTCTACCAAATTGATCCACAGGTGCAATCTGTCCCTCTTTCAAATCAACATTTTGCCACTAATTTCTTATCAATTAGTAGCTGGAAATATGTGTGACAAATTACTAAGAAGATTTGCTTAGTAACTTTTTAAAGAATGTTACACCCCAGCTCTTCTAGGGTGGTCTGTGGTTGAGCATCAACATATGAACCAGGAGGTCATGGTTCGATTCCCCTCAGGGCACAGGCCTGGGTTGTGGGCTCCATCCCAGTGTGGGGCGTGCAGGAAACAGCCAATCAATGGTTCTCTCTCATCACTGGTGTTTCTATCTCTCTCCCTCTCCCTTCCTCTCTGAAATCAATAAAAAATGTATTTTTAAAAAGAATGCCACATACCCTGACTGATTTGGCTCAGTGGATAGAGCGTCGACCTGCGGAATGAGGGATCCCAGGTTCAATTCTGGTCAAGGGTATGTACCTTGGTTTTGAGAACGTCCCAGTAGGGGGTGTGTAGGAGGCAGCTGATGGATGTTTCTAACTCTTTGTCCCTCTCCCTTCCTCTCTGTAAAAAATCAATAAAATATATTAAAAATAAAAAAGAATGCCACACCCCAAATGTTTTATTCTTACCATTTGACATTATGTATTTCAACCTTTTAATTCATGTTTCCAACATTTCTATAAACTTTCTGGTCTTTGTTTTGTATTTTAATGTTTCTCTCTTTCGTAGAAAGGGACTCTGTGGAAAAACAGAGAACACCTTACCAGTAAATGAAAGATAGTAGGCAGGCAGCATACAAAGTAGTGTTCCTAACACTCCCCTGTGTCTAGAAAACAGCCAAGACAAACTCAAAATGCTACCGAGGAGCTGTGTGTCTGTGAGAAAGCCATTGGTCTTCCCTGAGCGAGGTGCACCCCTTCTCTTCTCTGCCTGTTCCTTGTCCATACCTGCATCTGAACTCTTCCCACATTATTGAAATTATCTACCCCACCACTAACCTATAAACTATTCCTGGGCACAGATATCTTATTTATCTTTGTATCCTCTGGTCAGCAGTGGTGCTCTTGACAAATGTTTGCAGAATTGATCAAAAGTATTCATATCTAGGCCTGAGTTAAATGACCCATTGAAATCTCCTTCGCGTTTATTAATTGAAAGTGGCATAATTGACCTGTGTGTAAAGATAAAATGACTCAGACTACTTGGAATGACTTAATACCAAAACAGCGGCTCTCGGAAAACTTCTCTTCAAATGAAAGTTTCTTCAAATATAATTCTCTCGTTTGAATTTGTTGGTGTCATTTTCCATTCAGTCTCTGCTTATATTTTCATAGGCCCATATTTCAAAGAGAAATGGAAAAAGAAAAGAAGTATGCTTCAATTCTTAGCCACCACCACTCTCTCCAATAAATAAATCATTTAACTCTTCTGTTCCTCAGTTTCCTGCTTAACAAAATGAAAATACTGAATACAGGCCAAGTATAGACACACTGTTTTGTTTCCAACAGCCAAATTTCATAATAAAAACATTTACATTTATTATGATGATGATGATGATGATGATTGCTTTTAAATTGAGAATGCTCAACCTTTGTCTTATCTATTGTACTAGTTATCTATTGCTGTGTAACAAATTAATCCCCAAATTTAGCAGCTTAAAACAAATAGTTTTTCTCACTCATTTTCAGGGATCTGAGTGTGGCTAAGCTGGGTGGTTCTGGCTCAGGGTCCCTTTTGAGGCTGCAGTCAAACCACCAACTAGTGCTGCTGTCATCTGAAGGTTCAACCAGCACTGGAGGATCCTCTTGCGGGATGGCTCACTCGCATGCTATGGGCAGAAGGCCACAGTCCCTCTCTGGTTGTTGTCAGAAGGTTGCAGTTCTTTGCCATGTGGACCTCCCGCAAAGCTGAGTGCCCTCATGACCTGCCACCTGGCTTCCCCAGAGTGAAGGGTGCAAGTGAGTGCAAAGCAGAAGCCTCAGAATGACATGCCCTTATTTCTGTCATATTCTACTGTAAGACAGACCAACCCTGATACAATGTGGGAGGTGCAATTCAAGGCCATAATCACCTGGGGAATAGGGATCCTTAGGGACCCTCTTGGAAGCCTGGCTACCACACCCATAAAAATGAATATCCACATTGATGCAGTGAAGAAATAATGCTTAGTTTTTCAGGGGGTGGAAAGCCTAAGCCCAAACGACTTCCTCAGAACGGAGATAAAACTCTGAACTAAAGCCACCTCAAATCACAATTAATCAATTAAGTGGATGACCTTGGGGCCCTGGTTCTTTTTCAAATTTAATCTCTTCTATCCTGTGGTTTTTATGTCCAGAACTCTTCCTTGTATCACTTATTCCCTAAATTCACCAAAAACAAATTCACCTTCCCAACTTTACCTATACCTGCAGCACTTGGCGTCAGGGGGGAATCCTATTTCTCCTAAGCAATAACCCAATATCAACAATCAAGATAGGAAATAAACCTACACCTATGAATATAGAAGCCAACAGACACAGACTGGATATTCAGCAGGCAGCACTTCATTTTATTGTGTCAGTCTTTTCTTAGCTGGTTGCACAGAAATCATATGAAACTAGATTCTTTGATTCTTCAGCTGAATCCCTGTGGCTCTGATAAACTCTTCTCCACAAAATTATCATTCCTCCACCCCCCAAAAATATGACTTTCCCTACGCCCTATATCTTGCCTGCTGGAAAAGGAAACTGGGAACTGAGGAGTTCTAGCCCCAGCTATGTCATTAACTTGCTCTGTGATCTCCAGCAAATCACTTGACATCTCTGGTCTTGAACTCTAAGGAACCAGGATTGGATCAAAAAGACTTTTCCAGGACTAAGATAAACCCAGCTTACCTACTGTCATTTGTGACTCTAATTGCTTTGATTTCTTATAAGAAAGCAATTAAGACAATGGCCATATCAGAAATTATATTATGCTTTTATCCACTCCAGTCCACAAAAATACTACTCTGTTGGAAATTGCTCTGTAATAGTCATTCTGGGAAGCTCAGCAAAAAATGAAAACACAGCCAATAAGGTAAAACTATTCTGTGACCTTATACAAAATTGGAGATAAATTTCAGTACGTGAATATGAAAAGCAATTTTTTAAAATATATTTTATTGATTTTTCCACAGAGAGGAAGGAAGAGGGATAGAGAGCCAGAAACATCAATGAGAGAGAAACATCAACTAGCTGCCTCCTGCACACCCCCGACCGAGGATGTGCCGCAACCAATGTTCAAGCCCTTGACTAGAATCGAACCTGGGACCTTTCAGTCCACAGACCAACACTCTATCCACTGAGCCAAACCGGTTTCAGTGAAAAGCAATTTTTTTAAATGGCTTTTAACAAAAAATAATTGGTTGTAAACAGAGACAGGAAGGTGTCCCCCCCAGAAGACTCACTCTTCACCGTTTGGCAGTGTAAGGAAAGGAAGAGGAGCATGATGCCATGGCCAGAAAGGAATGACATCTCATTAGCTGGCAACCAACTTCCCTACGAGGAGGTACACACATAGCCAACAGTTAGGAATGTTCCTGAATTCCCACAGGAAAGAGTGGAGAACAAAGAAAGGGGTCTCACTTACTAAGCCTAGACAAGCTTGAAGAAGAATGGGAAGCCCTTTGGCAATTTCCTGACAAGGAAGGAAGGAAGGAAGGAAGGAAGGAAGGAAGGAAGGAAGGAAGGAAGGAAGGAAGGAAGGAAGGAAGGAAGGAAGGGAAGGAAGGACAGAATAAAGGTAAGGAAGAGAAAAAGTAGTAAAAGAAAATGACAGGAAAATGCAAGAATGAAAGAGAGGAGTCCGACCAGCATGGCTCAGTGGTTGACCGTTGACCTATGAACCAGGGTCACGGTTTGATTCCCAGTCAGGGCACAGGCCCAGTTTCTGGCTCGATCCCTTGTGTGGGTGTGCAGGAGACAGCCAATCAATGATTCTCTCTCATCACTGGTGTTTGCATCTCTTTCTCCCACTCCCTTCCTCTCTGAAATCAATAAAAGTATATCTTAAAAAAGAAGAAGAATGAATGAATTAAAGAGAGGAGAGAAAAAAGGGGAGGGGGAGAGGAATTATTTAGGACTAGCAACTCATCAAGGAGGCCCTGATTGTCTTGGTCAATAAAGGTACCCCTACCACCTGCCACAGTGCCTGGTGTAGAACAGGTACCCAGTGTATGCTGAATAAATGAAAGAAAGAGGATAAAGAAATAAACAAAAAACAGTTTTGAAAAGAGCAGTGTATTCATTTGCTTTCATCTGTGTACTAACTCTAGCCAAAAATCTCACAACTGAACAACAGATCTGAGTAAGGTGAGAAAGGGTAAATGAATTAGTACAAATCTATTACCCCTCTGAAAAAAAAAAAAAAGAATGAAAACCAATGTCCTATCACTACATACATTGTCACTTCTTGAAATCTTCTTCTGTATATTAATAATCTGTATCAGATAAGAACCTCATACATATTTTAGGATCTCATATAAAAAAATAAATAAAATGATAACATTTTTATTTATATACCAGTTCAAAAAACATTCAATGGTTCTATATTTTAAAAGCATTTTATTTGAATATAGTATAGTATAGTCATCTATGTCATTTCTTAGAGCCTCTACAAATATTTTAGTATTGAAATAAAATTGTCAAGAAAAGGCAACTAAGAAAAACAACAACCAGCATCTCACTGTTTCTAGGATTTTTATCCTTCTAATATAGAATAAATTATTAGTTTACAAATTTGGTTCTTTTGGGTTAAATAGTTCACAGTATCAAACTGCATTGCAGTTTGAAACCTTGGCTTTCCCCTTCTGCAGATTATTTTAGATCCTGGTCTAACACAGCTATCCCTTTAGGACCAGTCGGATTGCCATAGTAATTGCTCAGTGGCCACAGTTATTGCAACTTTGACACAGGAATGACCACAGTTCTAGGTCAGCTTTCATTTCACAGAGAAATGAAGACACATTAACGAAAGTGGGACTACAGACACATACAGAGACTGGAATCACAAATACAGAATCTGTTATAGAGAGAGAATAGAAAGAATAACATCCATTTTAATATCACACAAAGACTCGGATTACAAATAGTACTATTTTTCCTCCATCATTCCTCTCTTTTAAGCATACAAAAAAGACACTTCCATACAACATTTTAATCAGATATGCCTTTGCTTAAATGAAGTACATTCCCAAAAGAAAAACAAACAAACCACATAGCCTGTAAATAAGCTATGCAATGGTTTTCAAAGTTCTTATCTTCTGTTAAATAAATACTTCAGGATAAGACTCAGAAATTAATTTTTCATAATAAAATGAATTTTAAATTATTTTATTTCTACTTTTAATAGAAAAACTATAAACCTGTTAATAAAATAAGCTAGGCCAAGACCGGTTTGGCTCAGTGGATAGAGCGTCGGCCTGCGGACTGAAGGGTCCCAGGTTCGATTCTGGTCAAGGGCACGTGCCTTGGTTGCGGGCACAACCCCGGTGGGGAGTGTGCAAGAGGCAGCTGGTTGATGTAACTCTCTCGTCGACGTTTCTAACTCTCTATCCCTCTCAATTCCTCTCTGTGTAAAATCAATAAAATATATTAATTAAAAAAATAAATAAATAAAATAAAATAAGCTAGATTATGAGGAATTGAATTGAAATATCTAATATCCCTATATATAAAAGGCTAAGTGTCTGTTCATCTGACCAATAGCTATGGCGTGCATTGACCACCAGGGGACAGATGCTCAACACAGGAGTTGCTGTGATGTGCACTGGCAATCCTACATAATAAAAGGCTAATATGCAAATTGTCCCCTCAACCAGGAGTTCAACCAGGGGGTGTGGCCGGCTGGACCCCACCTGTGCACAAATTTGTGCACAGGGCCTCTAGTTTAAAAATAAACAGCACCACAGACCTGGCGCAATAAACCAACACTCAACTTTTCCCAAGTGGGACACAGGCCCTGCCACCACCACAGAGCAACAGACAACCCACCAAATCGCATCCAATGCTGCCAAGACCCCATGACGCAAATGTGGCCCACAGCCCAGCCCAGCCCAGCCTGGAAATGATCACTGTGGGCACCAGGTAATGATGTCACATAGCAACGCCCGGCTTCCTTTCCCTAGTAACTAGCCTCCTTGGAGTTTCTTCAGCCCAGGAGTTTCTTGCTTTATAGCCAGGTGCAAACATTTTTCAGTTTAACCAAATGTTTGTGAAGCATCTTCCCATGCCTCATCTCCTTTGATCCTCACAGAAGTCCTGGAGTAAGTAGTAAGTAGAAAGGATTCAGTGGAATCCTATTTTGTTTTCATTAGCCAGAAAATTGAGATTTAGAAGTTTAGAAACTTGACCCAACTGAAAAGAAGTAAGAAATGGTGGACCTTGAAAATGACTTCAGGTTTTCTCACTGTGCCAAATATAGTCAAATACTGATGCAGTTAAATATTTTACCCTTTGTTCTTCCTCTGTGGTCTATAATAATAATGTGCTTTGTGTTGATATTTACTGCTGTGTTGCTGACAATTACCTGAAAGAGAAGTTGGGGTGTTTCACTGGGCTGGAAAAAGTTAAGCTAAATCAGAAAGCAGGTCTAATTAAACAACTTTAGTATATATATATATATATATATATATATATATATATATATGCTTATAAAGCTCTCACCGGCACCAATCACATGCAAGTGTTTCCATCTGTCATTGTCAATTGTGAATTTGGTTGACACTTCTACTATAAAGAAAGGATAAATAGCGATATTAGGATATTTCTTCTAATTAATTTCCTTTGAATGTGCACGAATCCATACACTGGGCCACTAGTGTGTGTGTGTGTGTGTGTGTGTGTGTGTGTGTGTGTATGAATTGAAAATATTATGGTCACACAAAAACTTATACATGGATATTCATAGCAGCATTATTAATTATAGTAAAAAGTGAAAGCAACCCAAATGTCTATCAACTAATAAATGAAAGAACAAAATGAGGTATATTCATACAGGGAATGTTATTTGTACACAAAAAGGAATGAAGTCTTGATACATGTTACAGCACAGATGAACATGAAAACATTATGCAAAATGAAAGATGCCAGACATCAAGTGCCACATTTTGTATGATTCCTTTTATATGATTGTCCAGAATAGGCAAATAGGAAAATCCAGAGACAAAAAGCAAATTAGTTGCCAGAGATGGAGAGAAAGAGAAATGGAGAGTGATTTCTAATGAATATTGTGTTTCATTCCCAACTGTTAAAAATGCTCTGGAATTTTCTGTGACAATAACAGCACAACTCTATGGGCATACTAAAAATCACCAAGTTGCATATATACTTTGAAAGGGTATTTTATGGTATATGAATTATACCTCAATTTTAACTTTAAAAAACATAGAATTCACCCAGCTGGTGTGACTCAGTTGAGTGTCATCCCATGCAATTCACCAAGAAGTTGCTGGTTCAATTCTCTACCCACCCTCCTCACAACCAGGCACATGCCCAAGTTGAAGGCTCTCCCTCTCTCTTTAAAAGATTAATCAATGAAAACATATTTTAAAATTTTTATTAAATAAAGAACTGATTAATTAAAGATACAAATCTCAAATAATAGGATAAATGAATTTAAAGACATATTCAGCACAGTGTAAGAAACTACAGAACACCAAATGAAATCATAAATATTGCCCAACTGGCATGGCTCACTGACAGGATTGCAATGCCCCTTTAATGAATTGACCTCTTTATCTTTATGAAATGACCTTGGTTGTGGGTTTTGGGGGTCTTGTGGTGTGGATTTTTTTTTAAATATATATATTTTTTTTAATTTCAGAGAGGAAAGGAGAGGGAAAGAGAGATAGAAGCATCAATGATGAGAGAGAATCATGGATGGGTTGCCTTCTGCATGCCACCAACTGAGGATTAAGCCCACAACCGTGAGCATGTGCCCTTATCTGGAATCAAACCCAGGACCCTTCAGTCTGCAGTCCCATGCTCTATCCACTGAGCCAAACCAGTTAGGGTGGTTTTCATTAAATAAATAAATGTATTCTATTAAATTTACTGGGTGACATTGGTTAACAGTGTCATATAGGTTTCAAGTACACATTTCTATGATAAAAAAAAATCTGTGTATTGTAATACTCAAAGTCAAATACTCTTGAGTCACTATATATTAGGCCCCCTTTACCCCCATCCTCCCAACCCATTCTCTCTGGCAACCACCACATTACTGTTTGTGTCTACCAATTTCAATTTTATATCCCACATATGAGTGAAATCACATGGTTCTTAGCTTTTTGTGATTGACTTATGAAATGATCTTCTTTATCCCTGGTTCTCATCTTTGTGCTGAGTACCTTTTCATCTTTCTACTTTTAACCTATTTGTATGTTTACCGTATATTCAAAGTGTGTTTCTTGTAGGTAGCATATAGTTAAGTCTTTTTATATATATAATAAATCTTTATTGTTCATATTATTACAAATGTTCCTCATTTTCCCCCCTCTATTGCTCCCCTCCACCAGGTTCCCACCCCACCCTCTGCCTTTTCCCTATCCCCCATTGGTGCACAGTTTATGTTCAGTCTCTTCCTACACCCCCCACTCCCCTTTTCCCCAAGAATCATCACTCCACTCCCCTTCCATATCTCTGATTCTATAATATTCACCAGTTAATATTGTTCATCAGATTTTTTTTAATTCCCTTGGTTTTTAGATTCACTTGTTGATATTTATGTATTTGTTGTTCATAATTTTTATCTTAATCTTCTTCCTCTTCCTAAAGAACCTCCTTTAGCAATTCATATAATTCTGGTTTGGCAGTGATGAACTCCTTTAGCTTTTTTTTATTTGTGAAGCTCTTTATCTGGCCTTTGATTCTGAGTGATAGCTTTGCTGGGTAGAGTATTTTTGGCTGTAGGTTCTTGTTATTCATCACCTTAAATATTTCTTGCCATATATCTGACAAGGGGTTACTCTCCAAAATATATAGGGAACTCATACAACTTAACAAAAGAAAGACAAACAATCCAATTAAAAATGGTCAAAGGACCCAAATAGATACTTCAAAGTGGACATATAGATGACCACAAGACATATGAAAAAATGCTCAAAGTCACTAATCATCAGAGATATGTAAATTAAAACAATGAGGTATCACTTCACACCTGTCAGAATGGCTACCATCAACAAATCAACAAATGACAAGTGCTGGCGAGGATGTAGAGAAAAAGGAACCCTCATGCACTGCTGGTGGGAATGCAGACTGGTGCAGCCACTGTATAGAGTTCCCTCAAAAAATTAAAAATGGAACTCCCATTTGAACCAGTAATCCCACTTCTAGAAATATATCCTAAGAAACCTGAAACACTCATCAGAAAGAATAAGTGCAACTCTATATTCACAGCAGCACAATTTACAAGAGTTAAGACTTGGAAACAGCCCAAGTACCCATCAGCATATGAGTGGATAAAAAAAAACCATGTACATTTACACAATGGAATACTACATGGCAATAAAAAAAAAGAGCTCTTACCATTTTCAACAGCAAGGATGGATCTAGAGAGTATTATGCTGAGTGAAATATGCCAGTCAGAGAAAGAAAAGTATCATATGGTCTCAATCATATGTGTAATCTAATGAACCAAATGAACTGATGATAAAAAATAGACTCAGAGTCATAGAAGCACGAACAGCCTGTTGAACCTCAGAGGGAAGGCAGGGAGGGTGGGTTGGAAGAGATCAACCAATAAACTTGCATGTATATAAGCATAACCTGTGGACATAGACAATGGGGTGGTAAGGGCCCGTAGTTGGGGAGGACAGGAGCGAGGTTACTGGGGGGAAAAGGAGGACCTATGCAATACTTTCAACAATAAATGTTTTTTAAATATAAATAAATAAAAGAGAATGAGATTTGGATTAGATGTCCAGCACCAGCTCCATTACCTATTTAGCTGTGTGATCATAAACAAGGTACTTGGTACTCCTCAGCTTTGGTTATAAAATGAGACTGAAGGCATTTACCGTATAGAATTACACAAAATAATGTAATCAGTGCATAGGCCAACTAGCCATTTAATAAATGTTAGTCTTTCTTTCTTCAATATAGCTATTCAAGTTAGTACATAATATGGGCCCAGCATTTTCATACTATCATCAATAGCTGGAAATAAATCCCAACTTAAAGAATATGCCGAAGCCGGTTTGGCTCAGTGGTAGAGCGTCGGTCTGTGGACTAAAAGGTCCCGGGTTCGATTCCGGTCAAGGGCATGTACCTTGGTTGCGGGCACATCCCCAGTAGGGGGTGTGCAAGAGCAGCTGGTCGATGTTTCCCTCTCATCCATGTTTCTAGCTCTCTAGCTCTCTCCCTTCCTCACTGTAAAATATCAATAAAATATATATTTTTTTAAAAAGAATATATGGCATGCAGTTGTCTTAGGAGGGTAGTATACCAAGTACTTGCCTCCTTCAAGTCTTGGTTCAAAAGTCACTTTTAAGGCCTACCCTGACAGCCATGTTTAAAACTGCACCAATACCTCACTCCTAATCCCTTTACCTTGCTCCTCCTCCTGTGTGTGTGTGTGTGTGTGTGTGTGTGTGTGTGTGTGTGTGTGTGTGTTTTGTTTTGTGTTTTTGTTTTTTCCTTACCACTTATTGCTAGGGTGATATAGAATTGTGATTATATCTTTTATTGTCATGATAGGAAGTAAGCTCTACTAGAATAAGCATCTTTATTTCACTGATGCACCCCCGGCACTTAGAACCAGGCCTGGTTTATGACAGTGCTCTATAAAGATTTGTTGAATTATTATTCCCAAAGCATAATACACATGTGGAATGAGGTTTACCATTAACAATAGTGAATATAAACCCATATTTCAAAAAATCTTTCTTGATGATTGTAAGCCCGTGGGCTAATTTCTTGTCAACTCTAATTAGACCACCATAGTGTCGTTTTCGTTTTGTAAAGTGCTAGAAAAGGGCTTTAATTAGATCACTATTTTTTGTCTTCTAATGTGGCTAAGGAAGACCTCTGCTGGGAAGGGGAAATATCAGCTTTACCATTTTATCATTAGTAATATATTCAAGCTAAAGTTTCTTGGCAGGCATTATTTCAAACGTAAGCTATAGGTACAATAGATAAGGCTATTTTAACTTAACTGTATAATAATCTATAAATTCGCTTAACCCAGCAAAGGCTACCTGCAATGACCTCACAGTAAACTGAAAGTAAACAAACAAACAAAAAAATACCATGAAAGATTCTCCTCGAAGCCCCTTTGTGTTGTTCCATTCCCATTCTTCTCTCAGAACGCTTTATCTACCTTAGTTACAACTGCCTCTAGTAGGACACTTGTTTTTTAAGTGAAAGACAGTTTATTGGTGAAGCAGTGAGACAGAGAGAAGGCTACTCCTTAGGCAGAGCGACCAGGACACCACTATTTTAAGTAACCCAAAGCAAAAAGCAAGAACAAATTATATAGTTTTGTCCTCTATGTTGACCAAAACAGCAAATCTAGGTCCCTTCCCCACTCCATATCACAGACTATTATTAGGTTTTTATGCCTGAGTAAAGATTAATGGCATGAATATCCTGTTTATTCAGGGTAGGGGGTGGGTTGCATTCCTGAAATAGGTGTGCAAACTAAACCAGTCTATAGGGAGATGTTTTTGCATAGCCCCTGTGGAGATGCTTTCTAAGTCAATGATGGTCCTCTTCAAATCCCCTGGTGTCACTACATCCCTTAGATAACAGTCATCTTCGGCTACCTCCCCTACAGCCATCTAACAGCACGACTTCAGGGATGTTTCTAATGCCCTTCACAATGTCAGAGGGTTCCACCAATCTAACTCTTTTTCCTCCACCCTTCACTTGAAGACACCTCAAACTGCCTTTTAAAAAAAAAATGCGTTTTAACACCCAGTATAATTTCCTTCCCTTGTTACTTTCTCTCTGCTATTCCAGTATTCTTTTGTCAGCCATTAAGCTGGATTTGCCAGATCACAGGATGAACACAGAGAGAAAGCAGTAGAGTACACCCAATGCAAAATACTCTCAACTCAGGATGGTAGGATGCAAAATTCCAAGGATGAGAGCAGATGACCAGAGTTCAGAAATCCTGAGAGTTCAATATTGGGTCAAGAGTGTACAACAGTTCACAGAACTCGGTTAGGGGTGGGGGTTTGACAAATTTCAGTAACATGCATTATATTTATATGGAAAATATTTCACAGAGATCTAGAAAAGCAGTATTGCTTAAAGCTGTTGTTTTCTTTCCAGATCAGTGTTGTCTTTCTGACAGAGCATCTTGGGAGTTTATGTTTATTCAAATGCTCGAAACTTTTTTAGAATCCTGTTTGAAAGACCCATTCTTTTGATCATCCCTAAGGATAAGAAATTGTCATTATGTGAAGCTGGCTCT
The DNA here is from genome assembly GCA_963924515.1 of Vespertilio murinus. NCBI lineage: Eukaryota > Metazoa > Chordata > Mammalia > Chiroptera > Vespertilionidae > Vespertilio > Vespertilio murinus. The sequence goes on from OZ004706.1 coordinate 42,939,559, forward strand.
TATTTGGAAAAATAGCCAGCAAAAATGAGTTGTAAAAAAGTGGATAAACCTGGCTGGCATGGCTCAGTGGTTGAGCATCGACCTATGAACCAGGAGGTCACAGTTAGATTTCCGGTCAGGGCACATGCTCTGGTTGCCGACTAAATCCCCAGTGTGAGGCATGCAGGAGGCAGCCAATCAATGATTCTCTCTCATCATTGATGTTTCTATCTCTTTCTCCCTTTTCCTTCCTCTCTGAAATATATATATATTTAAGTAAATAAATCAGTAGGGGGTCAAAAGTTAGATGTCAATGTAAAGTAATGGGACTAATTTTCTTTTTATGGTTTTTTATAACAGATCTCATTAATTGTATAACAATACTTCATAATCATTTGGAAGTACTTTACAGATGAGAACTCAGAAATGATATATTGTATCACAAAGAAAAAATAGAGAAGAGAAAAAACAAAGCAATTAAATTACAATATTTATTATTTACAATGATCAAGAAAACATTACCAATAACATTATTATCAGCTATTGTTATAAAAATGGATTAGTTCAGTCCAAAATAAAAAGCAAGATTTTAACTTTGTATATACACATACTCACTTATATACATAAACAGGGGTTGGCCAAAGTAGGTTTATAACTATGAGTATGTAAAACAGTTTATTCTTTTTTCTTTTTTAGCTTTTAAGTATTTATTGCTCTGAGATTAAAAAAAAAATTCTTAAATGTAATGTGGCAAGGGCTCTAATACACTTGTAAACAAAATCCCAATAATAAAAATGTTATTGGCGTGAAATACCATAATTATGGATATGTAAAACTTTTCAGTCTTAAAGCCTCTTAACATAATCATGTATATCTATGTACAAAACATACATAAATTTCATTTTATTTAAAACATGAAAGAGCAAATTTCAAATCACACTGAACATAATAAATATAGAACTTGCTTTGTTAAAAATCTGCAGTATACATTCAAGTAAAGGCTAAATTCTCAATGCCAACTACATATGGGACAAAAGTAAAACACCGCAATCCATTTACTGAAAGTGCTATTTTTAATACCTAATAGAGGAAACTCACTCTAGTGCTTTTGTTTCCATCCAAACATCTATACATTTCTTTATCCACAGAACCAAATGCTTGGGTTACTAAAAATGCATATGCAAACCTTTATAACCTTTTAAATAGATTTCACATTTTAGTTTTTTGGGGGAAGAACAGGAAGTCCAAACAAACAACTCAGACCATCTTAAATTTTTAGAGATGACTGACTTTATGACACACTGTTTCCATTAGGTGTGAAATTTGATGAAGATATTAATGAAAAAAGTCCCAGTCCACATGGCTAAGCTAAGTCATCTTTTTCTACATGTGAATTTGTGGAGGTCCCTGAGCACCCACTACAGCAACTTTCCTGTGATTCAGGTCTCAATGCCACACACACAGTTTATTCTTGTATCATTAGTAATTAATTATTGTATTATTTAACTGTGTTACATGTGTAAACCACCCCTACATATAGGATAATGAAAATTTTGTTAGACCTTAGAAAAATGTTTAAAGTTATAAAAACACATACAATCAATATTGTTATTCTATTATACAGATGACTTTAAATACGTAAGTATAATTTTGTTACCTACAAACCTAACCTTCTTCTTGGTATGCCATCTCCAGGAAAGCTTATTTTCCCATTCCCAAAACATCAGTCTACACTCAACCTGGTTTGATATTGCTTAAAATGTTAAAACTTTGGTATAAAAGACAAAAGAAAAGTACTTTCAAGTACACTTTTTTCAATCTTTCTAAATAGTTTACATATTAGAAACACTAGTTTGGTAATAGGGTTTACTTATAAATTAATATGTAAAAGTCAAGGTTTCACTCAAAACTTTCTTTGAGAAGGATATTTTAAGCCATTATGTAATATATAAAACTAACATGGTTGATGGTATTGGTCTGAATTTGAAAGATTAAAATGTATTGAGAGTTTTTAAATTTTTTCTAGGAAGTAGCTCTATTAATTAACTAAAAGTTCTAGTTTTATTTTGACTTCTTAGCATTAAAAATGAAAATTGCTTCAAAGACTGAAAAGTCTAATCTCCTTCAGGAAGTAAGGACAAATATATATATATATATATATATATATATATATATATATATACATATATATATATATATATTAAGCTAGAAAGAACTGGGAGTTTGGTGGCAGAAGTGATTGCTTCACCACAAGTACTTTATCATTCTTAAATTAATATTTTTTTCAAGATATACTATACAGGGATGGCGTTCAGAATAAAATATATCAATATTGGACCTTAGCTTTCTAAGTAATCCCTTTTTTACAGCATCTTTAACCTTACTCCAAATATCTTTTTGTTTTTACTATAATTGATAAGGTGCACCCTGAAGTTGTTGTGAATGCTGCTTTTTAAATTGGTGTTGTTTTTCCCTTTTCACTTCCAGATTTTAACAAAGGACATCATCCCCACCCAGTTAGTAAGGACAGCCTTATAAAATAAACTTTCTGCACACCCTGCCTGCTGAATAGGCCACACTTAACCACAAATTTAAATATCTTAAGTCCTTTTTTAACTTCCAAGCTGTGCTGGCTTGTTTAAAAAAAAAAAAAAGGCAGCAGAGGGAATTTCAAGTTACCCCATGGTGCTACACAAAGCCTTGTGCCTAAGAGGTAAGAGTTTAAACAATGTCATTTTACATAATACTGCCTTCTTAATTGTTGTTTTTATCCTATGTGGTAGTTTATTATTATTATTATTATTATTATTATTATTATTTATGCTACACTCTTCTTCTTAGCTTTTTTCATCACCTTCACAGTCCACCCAGCCTTAATAGGAAAGGATGGAATCACTTTCCATTTTATAGACAGAAAAGTAAATAGTTTTAGAAACAAGATCAGACATCAAGATAGCAAGGGAAAAGCCTGGAATCTTTGTTTCCCCATCCATTGCTCTTTTAAAACTACCTCTCTAATTCTTTAGGCCTCCATATAATTTGTTAATAAATGTAAGCAGCTGAGAAAATCAAATAAAGTGCCCTGGCTGGAACTCGAGAAAATTTTCCGCGAGTGCCATGAACCTCAATCCTGCTGTACACCACACTCCAATTATTTCAGTCCTGGCTGCCTCCCAAGGGTCTAGTGACAGTCATATCAAATGGAGCACCCAAAATGCAGTAAGGTCCATGATAAACACTTGCACTCATTTATACTGGAACTTTTAAACAGGATTTTACCCCTTTCTCAACTTTAGTGTTTAAATCTTACTTACCCTTTCAAAGCCAGAGCAAATGCTACCTCCTTCAGGAAGTGTCTCTTCATTTTTCCTCCTCCCCTTCCCCTTTATCCCCCAGGGCTAAAAGAGATCTATTATTAATTTCCAGAATTACTTTATTGGTATCTTTTATCCTACTTAATACATACTACTTTGATGTTTTAATTCTTAGGTGCTTTAACTCTGCTATTAGTCTGCAAATTCATTAGGTTATGATCATATTACTTAATAAGACTTCAAAACACCATAAGAAAGCCCACTGCATGGGAGAACATATTTGCCAATGTTATCACTGATAAGGTTTAATCTCCAACATTTACGGGGATCTCATACAAGTTAACAAAAGGAAGATAAACAACCCAATCAAAAAATGAGCAATGGACCTAAATAGATACTTTTCGAAAGAAGATATAAGGAAGGCCAAGAGACATATGAAAACATACTCAAAATCACTAATCATCCAAGAGAGATAAATCAAAAATGACAATGTGATACCATCTCACACCTGTCAGAATTGCTATCATCAACAAACTAACAAATGACAAGTGCTGGAGGATGTGTAGAAAAAGGAACCCTCATACACTGCTGGTGGGAATGCAGACTGGTGCAGCCACAGTATGGTGGAGAACAGTATGGAGTTTCCTCAAAAAAATTAAAAATGGAACTCTCATTTGACCCAGTGATCCCACTTCTAGAAATATATCCCAAGGAACTAGAAACACCAATCAGAAAGGTTATATGCACCCCTATGTTCATAGCAACACAATTTACCATAGCTAAGATCTGGAAACAGTCTAAGTGCCCATCAGCAGATGAGTGGATTAAAAAACTGAGGTATATCCACACAATGGAATATTATGCTGCTATAAAAAAGAAGGAATTCTTACCATTCACAACAGCATGGATGGAACTGAAGAGCGTTATGCTAAGCAAAATAAGCCAGTCAGAGAAAGATCATGATCTCATTCATTTGTGGAATATTATGAACAACACAAACTGATTTAAAAAAAACAGATCCAAAGACAGAGAAGCAACAATCAGACCATCAAACCTCAGAGAGAAGGTAAGGGAGGGTGGAGGTAAAGGGGAAGAGATCAACCAAAGGACTTGTATGCATACATATAAGCCTAACCAATGGACACAGACAACACTGGGATAAAGGCATGAGTGGGGGTTGGGGGGGGGGGCAATGGGGCAATAAGGACAGATATAATACCTTAATCATTAAAGAAAGAAAGAAAAGACTTCGATACACGCTTCGTAAATTCAATCAATGTATTATAGGGTCAGATAGTACAAGAATAAAAATAAATTCTGGACTTTTCCAAATGGGAAATTGCCAAAGAAAATACATGCACTCTTGAAAAAGTATTAGATAAGGCTGGATAATAGTATGCCTATTAATGAACTAAACATTAGTTGTTAGTGTTTATCAGGAGGACTGCTCTAAGAATAGCCATCCCTCTGTTCAGCAAACAAACTCCAAACTCCCTTCCACGGATGGCAAGGCCTGTAGGATCTGGCCCCAGCCAACCCCTCCAGCTGCGTCTTGGGTCCCCCTGGCACACAAGAGCCCTTCAGCTTTTGCTTCCAAGATTATGCTACCCGGAACACAGTGCCCCACTTTCACCTTCCTCACCACCCACCGCCTTCCAAAGATTAGGTCTTCATCTTTCAGATCTTAAAAGATTCAGGTAACCCTGTCTTAAAATAAGTCACCTTAGGCTTCCCAGCTATTATTTTCTGCCATGACACCGTTTCCCCCTTTATCACATTTTGTACTTTTAAAATTTGTTTCTTGCCCATTCTGTAATGATTCCGTCAGATTCTATGGCCATGACAGCAAGGACCACATTTGTGTGGTTACCACTGCAGACCTAATACTCGGTATATAGTAGTATAGCAGGTGTTCAATCCATTTGTTTCAATGAATGAATGGGGGGAAAATGCCAAATACATGGATTTCCAACTGAAGTGTTGAAGTTGACTTCAGTGTCCTAACGAGCTTCAATTTCAAATACTGAAATGATTTCAACATGGGACGTAGGTTCAAAATCCAGTTGAATTGCTTAATAGTTGCATAGCCTTGAACAATTTACAAGTCCTCTAAGCCTCTTTTTTTTTTCAAAAAGGGACCAAAAGTAGTATCTATTCCTCTGAGATGTGAGAAATGAATGACAATATTTCTCCCTACCTTATTTAGCTATAAGTGCTCAATAAAAGGTTGATATTATTATTCAGATTAGAATTTCTTTTATCTCCCATTGAGTATTTGTTCTTCTTTCCTGACATAATTTGCTTCACTTAAGACACCACTTTTACATTGATGGGGTTATTTTTTAATTTCTTTGTTTTGTAAACAGCTTTATTTAGGTATAATTGGCTTGCCTTTAACTGCACTGAAGTCATTTTTTCAAATGTGGTCTTAGCTAAAAGGATCTTGTAATAAGGAATGCGGACCAGCAAACTTGTGTATAATAACTTTCCATGCTATATGATATGTCCCAATTGGGAAATCCTTAGGAAACATTGTGTTTAGATTAATTGAACAAATATTTATATATATATATATATATATATATATATATATATATATATATAAAATTGATTTTTTACAGAGAGAAAGGGAAGGGGATAGAGAAAAACATCGATCAGCTGCCTCCTGCACACACACACACACACACACACACACACACACACCCCTCACTAGGGATGTGCCCATAACCAAGGTACATGCCCTTGACCTGGGACCCTTCAGTCTGCAGGCCAACGCTCTATCCACTGAGCCAAACTGGTTTCGGCTGAACAAATATTTAATGGTACCAGTTCGTGCCTGGCAGTGTTCTAGGGACCAGGTATATATCGATGAGTAAAATGAACAAGAGCCCTGCCCTTCCTGGAGTTGATATTCTAGTATTATTTGCTTTAATACAAATAATTTGTGTGTTTTTTTAAATGATTTGTGGTTTTTTTTAAATTAAAAAAAAAAGACATTCTTTTAAATAGTTATACACATGCTAAAAAAGCAAGGCAGGTCCTAATTGGTTTGGCTCAGTGGATAGAGCATCGGCCTGCAGACTGAAGGGTCCCAGGTTCAATTCCATTCAAGGGCATGTACCTTGGTTGCGGGCACATCCCCAGTAGGGGTATGCAGGAGGCAGCTGATTGATATTTCTAACTCTCTATCCCTCTCCCTTCCTCTCTGTAAAAAATCAATTATATATATATATATATATATATATATATATATATATATATATATATATTTTTAAAAGCAAGGCACTAGTCATCTATCACATGAAGTGTGCACATCCTATATAATAAAAGCCTAATATGCAAATTGACCAAACAGTGGAATGATCGGTGAAACAACTGGTCACTATGGTGTGCACTGACTATCAGGGGCAGATGCTTAATGCAGGAGCTGCCCCTAGCCTGCAGGCAGTGGATGCCAGCTAGGTGGGGGGGCGGGGAGGGGGAAGAAGGGCAATCACCCCACCAGTTGCCCCACAGAGGGAGGCAATAGGTGATGGCAGGGTGATCGAGGGGCAGGGCCAACCAGCTAGCAGTGCCAGGCCAGCCAAGGCAGGTGCCAGCAGGGGCCCCCAATCACCCCACCAATCAACCCTGATCACCTGCCAGGCCTTGAGACACTACCTATACATGAATTTTGTGCACCACACCTCTAGACCTATATTACAAAACCCTTATATGCAAATAGACTGAATGGTGGAACCAATGGTCACTTTGATGCATACTGATCACCAAGTGCACAAATGTCATTCACTGGGTCTCTAGTCTATAATAAAAAGACCACCTCTTTTATTTAAAGTGTACTCAGTAAGGATCTGATACCCAAGTTACAGCTGTTTCATTCCTTGCCAAGGTGTGCTATGAGACACTTCCTGGTTGCAACTTCCTCCACTCATGAAGCTAGCAGTGATAAAAACTACTTTTCCTTCTGTCGACCTGTAAAATTTTAGTTCTGAAAATAATGTAAGGTGGAAATAATTGCTTAGAGGAAAACGTGAAGGATGAGGTAAAGGATGTGGGGAGATGTTATGTGGCTTCAGAATCCTGAAAGTCAAAAAGAATGTGCTTGGTCAATTCTATTACTTCTCTTGAACTAGATACTGTTTTATCAAACTGTTGGCTACTGACTCATTAGTGGGCCATGAAATCCATTTTGCGAATGGTGACTAACATTTCCCCACCCCCACCCCAGAATAAGGGAAAACACCATAATACAACACACAGAGTGAATCTTTGGTCAAAGAAATGTGTTTCATGTATGTATAATATAGTTATGTCAGTTTACATACTGAATCACATATTTCTTATTATGAGTCAAAGATAAAAGTACTACAGAACCTTCATGTTGGGAGATGTAAAAGGGCTGTGGGTCACTGGTTGGTGCGAGAGAGAAAGAAAAAAAAGCCCAGTTTTCTAAATCAAATAAAACTCAATATAAAAACTTCTCAGTGTTAATCAGTTTACAGATTTTGTCTTAATCATATGAAGGGAGAGTGGGGAGAAAGAAGCATTATGACCAAATGCATTCACTTTTAATCAGAAAATTGCTAAGTCAAAACAAACTCTTTTCAACCTCTCTCTATAAAACACAAACGTTCTGTTCAGAAATAAAACTAAAGGTGTGTTGAGTTTATCTTGAAGTTCCCTCCCTGGGAGAGTTGATCCTTCCTTTGTAAAATAACACGAGAATACCTAGGATAAGGATTAGCCTCCTGGTAAAACAAAACAACAAAACGAAAACATTCCTACCTTCCCAGTTGATTAATTCCCAACCACAGGTTTCTTAACTCTTGGCTGGAAACTATTTGCAGTGCCACGTAAATATTATTTGAAGTAGGAGCCACCACTTATATCAGGAAAGTCCTTTCTCAAGATATTGATTCACATCCTCTGCATGCTGTTTATTTGCATGGCTTTAAAACAATTGAGATATTTAGGGAACACATTAAACCACAGATTAATGTGCATTTTTCACTTGGACTATCAAAGGCTCTCCCGTAACCCTTTTCCACCCAGGCAGACAAATGTGCCAGAACCGGAGAAGCATCTTTCCTTTCTGTCTGGTTTCTTAGAATTCATCTCAACATGCTTACTGAAATTTCCTGTCATGCAACATTTTAGCAAGAGTCCCCAAATTCATACAGCTTACAGACTGTAAATACTGCAGAACAAGACTGATACCAAGTTTTCTTCCTTAGGCAAACAATACCACAATCGAAATTCCCTAAATAAACAATTGTCGTTGGCATGTAAATGACATTAACCTAATAAAAGAGTAAGTATAGCAGTTTTCCTCTAAGTCTTTTAAATAAACAGGAATGAATATGCAAAAAAATATGCAAATGCTCCAGGACATCAGATCCTTTGAGAGTTAACTTGCCATTGACTTACAAGAGGACAAGAGGCCTGCCCATCTCCAAACTAAATGTCACTTTCCAGAAACAACACCCAAATCAGAGCACACACAAAATAGTTGTGTCTTTAAGGCACTAAGTTTTAAAAATTGAGTACCTAAAGAATCCCTATGAGTTACAGACTCTTAAGACTTCCAGATACAGATGATTTCATGGCTTTTTTGAGACCATCTTCTTATTCCTAAAAAGGAAAGATACCTGCCCAAACTATGACTACCTTTAAACAACTGTCAGTCAGAACACTAAAAAGAGAGTAAAGTAATACACAAAATTTCATTTCCTCAGTTAGGCCTCATAGAACGTTCTCATGGTTTGGTACAAAATACTTTGGGGGCGGGATAAATTGCCACCCTTTTAGCAGATCATTATAGTTGGGGGTTGGGGGGTGAAACTTCCATCCTGTTCAGCTGCCTTAGGTGTGGCAAAGTGAGCAGATCTCTGGAAAGCTAGCTAATTTAATAGACTGGACCTGGTTAGAGAAATTCAAATTTTGATCTCGTTTTAAACATTCTGGGTTTTTATCTCTTTTGTTTTAAAGAAAAATAAATAAGTAATGTTGATGATTTTAAAGTTGCAATATTGGCTCCCCCAAGAATTGGAGGCTTTGACCACAGTTTTCTATTTATTTTTCTCCACCAAGTAGATGAACACTGAGAAGTAGCAAATTGTCCTTTTTACAGAAGAATTCTTATCACTCAGTATAGTGGTCAAAGCATAGATTTGGAATCACATAGGTTTGGGAAGGGTGGATGGTGCAGCTACGTTTTAGCTGTATCCCCACAAACAAATTGCTTAATCTAATCTGTCAACTAAAAAAATGGAATATTAATCAGCACCTACTACACAGGATTGTTACAAGGACTGAGTAAGATAATGCATCCAAATAAGTGGTAGTAGCTCAAAGAAGACTGAAAATCGGAAAATTACCTATGCAAGCGGAAGAGGAGAAAGGGGGAGGGAAAATAGGATGAGGGGAAGTGACAGGGAAAGGAATCCAAGAGAAGGGTGGGGCACAGGGAAGAGATGAGGGGTGAGGAAAAAGAGAGATCCTTAACTATAATAATCAATCCTTCTTTGGCAAACACATTAATCACATATATGAACCTGCTTTTCTCCAGCTTTGAGCAATTGGCCCAAAAACCAAAATAAACAAAAAAAACCACAGCCATGCTGACTAGGTATCACTTTTAAATTCATGGCCATAATTGGCAACTGGTTTAAAAATAAAGGACATTGTTTTTCTGGCATTGATTGATTCAGTTGATCAATTACATAATGAAGAACCCAAGGGTTTCCCATCATTTTCCTCTGCCTGCCTCAAGGCCAAAAGATGACAACTCCAAGTATGATGTAAACATAACAATGTCTAATAGAAGAAAAGAAACTCTTTCTTCTCTGGAGATCTTTTGGTCAGAAAAAAAAAAAAATCTTTCCCAGAAACCACTGAACAATCTTCCCCTTCTTTCTTTCTGGAAAAAAAATGGTGTCACTTGATTATATCTTATTCAATCTTTGGTAAAATGAAGGACCCCATCATAGCTGGATTAAATCAATCAAGTTTCAAACTCGAAGGGGTCAAAGTTTGGCCACCCTAAAGCCATTTGTTTGATAATGATTTTAAGCTGGTTATTAAGAAACAAAAGATTCAGAAAGAATGTTTGACCCTCCCCCCTTTCCTGCCAAAGAGATTCAGGAAGGAAATCCTAGGATGTTTGCCTTAGCCTAATTTGAATTGTGTATAGTAGGTGGGAGGGCTCCAGGCAGGGGACTGATCACCCCCACACCCTCCATACCCTTACGGACCCCACCCACCGGTCCTCTGTTTTCTGAGTTGCCCAGCAAAAATGTACCTGCCATGTGTGTTCCACTCTTCCTCAATTACTTGTAAATTGCCTACTGTCACTTTTGAAATCTAACATCCCTTTCCCCCTCCCCTTTTCTCCTTTGTCCAAAATGACATATATACCCCATTTTTGCTTTGTCTTTGGATTTTTCATGCTTATGTGTTTTGTTTTGTTTTTATCCCCACACCTCCCTGGAACTGGGGCTAATTTCCATCAACATAAAGGTCTATGAGGATGACAAGATATACCTGGAGAATTATATTAGCAGAAGAGAATAATATTGGCAGAATTATATACCTGGAGAATTATATTAGAGAAGAGAATTATATTGCTAGAATTATATATTGGATTTCAAAATTGCTCTGGATCAGTTATTCTTGTGTGACTCCCATTACTTCACCTTTTTGAATAGGAGCATCTGGTTAGCTGCGGGTGCCTATCGTACCATTATGTGTGTGGTTCACAGGTCTTCAGATCAAGAACTGCACTCAAGAAGCTGTACTTATGAAACTACATCTGAGCGGTCTCGGTTGTACCTGAGCTTTGAGGTGATACTGTAAAGGAATAAGACTTTGGGAGGATGTGAGCACATTTTGCCTGTGGGAGTAAGATGGATCTTAGGGGACAAGTGGATGGATTGTGGTGGACAGACTCCAAGATTCCCACCTTCTGGTATCCATACTGTTATATAGTACGTTCCTACATTGCATCTGAGTTGTTCTGTGATACCAACAGACCTAGAACTGATGGCATGAGGCTGTCTTAAAAGACACTGTGGCTCTGTTGTACTTTTTCTTTTATGTCATTTGCTCTGGGGAGCCAGCTGCCATGTCCTCCGGAGAGGCCTACCTGGCAAGGAACCGAGACCTCCTGGAACAGACACCTGAGTGAGCCTAGTCTTCAGATGAATGCAGCCCCAGTCAGCGGCTTGTCTGCAGCCTCATGAGAGATACTGAGCAAAAGCCACCGAGCTATGCCCGTTCTGAATCCTGATCCTCGGACACTATGAGAAAATGAGCATTTCTTATTTTAAGCTGCTAAATTTGGGGGCAATGTAGTAATGAATAAAACTTAGAAGCAGTTATTAAAAATTCTATCTCGCCGAAACCAGTTTGGCTCAGTGGATAGAGCGTCAGCCTGCGGACTGAGGGGTCCCAGGTTCAATTCCGGTCAAGGGCATGTATCTGGTTGTGGGCACATCCCCAGTAGGGGATGTGCAAGAGGCAGCTGATTGATGATTCTCTCTCATCGATGTTTCTAACTTTCTATCCCTCTCTCTTCCTCTCTATAAGAAATCAATAAAATATATATTTTTTAAAATTCTATCTCAATTTTTTCCTAAAGACTGCTTGCTCTGAGAGGCTCTCAAAATTGGTGACCAAAGTTACCTTTTGGAAGAAAATAGGACAAAATGATTGACATATATCTTCATCCCATAAAAGAACAAAGCATCAAACTGTGCAGTGATGACTAGGCAATAAAGGTCTCTATTTGTTCTTTATACATCATCTTTCATAATTCAAAATTCATACTAAATTATAGAGGCATTTAATCAATATGCACCCACCTAAAGGTTTAATTCACTTGTGGGGGCCAGTGAGAAAGCTATTGGGGATGAGGAAGCAAAGGAAGGGGCAGGTGAAAAGAAAGATGATATTACATAGCAGTGCAATGTAGTGCTTAAGAGCATGGGCTCATAAGACAAACTTGCACTTGGTATATAGGCCCTCCTCCCTCAAAAGCCTGTTGTAGGGATTAAATAAACACACGCCAATAAATAGGAGAGCCCCTGGCACATAGCAAGTGCTTAAAAAATAACTCTCTCCATCCTGGGGATGTCGATGGGATGGGAATATACAGATGTATTTTGGATCACAAATAAGATTGAGTCACAATGTCCCTTGGCGGGTTATGCTGCTTCAATTTCCCTTCAGAACACCTCAGGAGAGTGCAAAGTTCAGTCCTGATCTAACTTCGAGGTGATTAAAACTACAGTAGGTGGTACCTATATCTGTTTCAAGCACTTCACTGTGCATCAGCAGAAAACCTGATGGGCAGCTTCTGAGGATGCTCTCAATGTGTTGAAAGTTCTGACCACTGTGTATAGGGTGACCAAAAAAATTATTATCCAAGCTCCGACATTCCTGAGAATAAAATGGGCCCTCGATATGATTATACTTAAAAAGTAAGCTTAAACTGGAACGTTGCAACTAGCAATGAATATCTGCTCATGTGACTTTGGCACAAACTCCTAGAAAGAGGCAATTACACATATTTTTGTGAAATCAAACAATGACATTTTGCAACAATGCACAGAATGAAGAAATGCTCTCTACCCCCAGTAACTGCCTCTTCAGAATTTGAACACCAATCTATTTATGCTTAAATAATTCCTCAGAGGTGGCCAAAGCCTTATATCTATATAAAATTTACACATCATGCAAATATATCTCAGAAACACCTGACCTTATTGACTATTCAAAACTCCCTCTTTGCTTTCATGATAGTACTTGCTCCCAACTTAAGTTTTATTTTCTCACTTTCTTTTATAGGTTTCTTCCCACCTCCTTTCTCCCACCTCTAATAGTTCTTTGGCCTTTTTCTCATCCTACACATTCCCATTTGCTGATCTTACACACTCTCATTGCTTGAACTACCATACTTTAATGTTGATGACTCCCAAATCTTTATTTATAGTCCTAACTTCTCTCTTAAGCTCTAGATTTGAGCTATCCAATATGATAGCCATTAGCCATATGTGGCCATGGAGCACTTGAAATGTGGCTAGTTCAAATAGAGGTGATGTAAGGATAAAATACACCATATTTCAAAGTTTAAAAAAATGAATGGAAAAACATCTCAGTAATTTTTATATGCATTGCATGCTGAATTGAACTAAGAGGTCACCAGTTAGATTCCTCGATTCCCAGTCAAGGCACATGCCTGGGTTGCAGGCTAGATCCCCCATAGGGGAGTGGAGGAAGCAATCATTTATGTTTCTCATTGATGTTGCTATCTCTCTATCCCTCTCCCTTCCCCTCTCTCTAAAAACCAATATATATTTAAACACACACACACACACACACACACACAAACACACTTCTATGTAACCTACAGGGGGTCATACTAGGTCTGGACTGAATTTCTAAGCAAAGTTCTATTTTTATTTTTAATTGCTTATTTTTATTGTTAATCCTCACTCAAGGATATTTTTCCATGATTCCCTCCCCCCACCCCCTCTTCAGGATTGCCAGGGCTGGGGAGGAGCCTGCCACCAAGGTAAGTGCCTTTGACTGTAATCAAACCCGGGACCTTTGGTCCACAGGCCAATGCTCTACCCACTGAGCCAAACCAGCTAGGGCCAAAGTTCTATTTTTATTCTGTAACTTCTCCTTTCTTCCAATTTTCATCTGTTTCCTTGTCACACTATTCCCCATTTCCCTTGAATATCCTTTGGCTGACCAGAAGTACAGTTAGGTACTTCGTTTTCCAAAAATATCCTAGGTTTTGATTTACTTCTCCCTAATCTTTCCTGGAAACCCCTAAAACCAGAGCTGGCCGGTCAGTATTAGCTTATGTACTAGAAAGTGTCCCACTTTCTCATTCCCACCCCATGAGAAGGTCCTCCTCAGTATGTTTTCCTCTATCATAGTACTCACCACCCTGGAACTTGAGTTTAGTTCTTCTTTTCCTCCCTAGCACTTTCTAGAGTCCAGAACTGTTTAACAAAGTTTAAATAAAAGAATAAATCAGTAAATGAATATATCTATGAATATAAAAGACTAACATGCAGTGTCCTCTTAAAGTCTGACCAGGAGACAGGGAGTTTGATCGCTCGCTATGATGTGTGCTGACCGCCAGGGGCACCACTGAATGAAGGAGGGCACCAGCCGGCAGCTGGAAGGCCCCAATCAGCCCTGATCGCTGGCCAGGCCTAGGGACTGTGCCCGTGCACAAATTTCATGCACCGGGCATCTGAGATATATATATCCTCTCACCCTTAATATCATGTCCTCCTCCTCCTCGCATACATTTCAGGTAGATCCACAAAGAGACAGCCGCAGGCCTTTGTCTGGGTGGTTCAGTTGGTTAGAGCATCATCCTGTGCAATAGTTCTGGGTTTGATTCCCAGTCAGTGCACATACCTCCTCTACTGGAGGCAACCCAAAGGTATTCTTTCTCTCTCTCCCTCCCTCCCTCCTTCCCCTTTTCCTGCACTCCCTCCCCTTCTTCTCTCTCTAAAAATCAATAAATATATTCTAGGGTGAGGATTAAAAAAAAAAAGACAGCCGCAAATACCCACATGGGACTCAAGTTTAATGCAGTCCTTTCTTTAAAAGTATCAGAAAGAGGAAATTTTTAATTTAAAAAGTATTTTTCATGCCGAAACCGGTTTGGCTCAGTGGACAGAGCGTCGGTCTGTGGACTGAAAGGTCTCAGGTTCGATTCCGGTCAAGGGCATGTACATTGGTTGCAGGCACATCCCCAATGTGGGGTGTGCAGGAGGCAACTGGTCGGTGTATCTCTCTCATCAATGTTTCTAGCTTCTATCCCTCTCCCTTCCTCTCTGTGAAAAATCAATAAAATAAAAAAAGGGAAAAAAAGTATCTTTCAATATCCCAGGTCATGTCACATCTGCATGTGTATCTTAACTACATGTCTTTTACATTGTATATAAATTAAGTTTGACCTCCTGAATGAATGCAGTGTGTATACAATGGTGTTTCTGTATGGTATCCAAGTGGGTCCTTTAACCAGGGTGTGACTGAGCCAATGGCATGGTTTTCTCCAGATTTTGCCAAGAGAAGACTGGGCTGGAACTGAGGAATCAACTTAGTACTATTCCAATTTAAGAATCCTGTTGGGTGTGTTTGGGAGTACGGAGGGGAAGGGATTCCTGAATTAATACAAAAATCACAAACTTTCTGAAGAGCAGAGTTGTAAGAGGTCACCTGGATACTCGGGGTCATAAGTAGGAAATGGACCCAACACTTCACACTGAGAATCCCCCGGGACTGAACCCAGACAGAACCCCTGCGCAGTATAGACCTGGGCGCGGTAGCTACTGCTCCTAGGACAGCACCTCGCCACCTCTCCCTTCCCGGCCAAGTTCGGGAGACGTCCAAGATTCTTCAGCGGGGATTTTCCAGTCTGCCCCTGGGGAACTGCCCCTAGCTAGGCAAGGCGGACCAGCCCGAGCTGCGATGCGGGGAATTCGATGTCCGAGCGTCCAGGGAGGAGGAGGAGGAGTGTATCAAGTTAAATATAACCGCTCGAATGGAATGGCGCTAAAAATAAGGCAACAGCTGGCAGGTCCACAGCCAGGTCCCGGGGAGGGCGGGGCCTGCGGGATCTGGCGCAGAGAGGCCGCTGCCGGCCCCGGTGGCCCAGGGGCGAGGAGGCAGCAGCATCCGCGGGCCTGGGCTGGAAGGAAGACCAGCGAGGTGGGCCTGAGCTGCCCGGCGCCCGAGAGGCCTCCACCTGAGCGGGTCCTGGGCCCGGGACTCGGGGTCGCTCGGTGGCCGAGGGGGGACTTTACAAAGGAACCAGAAACCCGGGCGAACTTGCCTGGACGTGACAAGGTGTTAAGTAAGGGCTGGACGCAGCGCGCTCCTGCCCACCCCGCCGCCAGGGGGAGCCCAGCCTCCGGGGAGGCCCAGGCGTCGCCCGGGATCGGAGTGCTGGGGGCCCCGCGGCCCCGCGCGCGCACACTCGGGGTCCCCGCGGCGAGCGGCGCGCGGCCGCCGCGCTCCCCGCGTCCCCACCGGCCCCGTCCCGCGCGCTCCCCTCGGCCCTGCGCGCCCTCCCGCGGCGGCGCCCCAGCCATCAAGCCGCCGATTGAAACGTTTCCAAAATGGGCTATTCGTTTGCTCCCAATAAATCGATCGGGCAGAGATTAAGAAATCGATGTGGCCTGGGTGGGCGAGTCACTAGCGGCGAGGGAAAGGCGCTTCCGCACGGCGCCCGGGGAGAAGCCGGGGATGGGCGCGGGCCTGGGAGAGGCGGGGCCGGCCCGGGCCACACCCGGGGACCCGGGACTGGGCGCGCCGGCCCCGCAGGCCGCGTTCCCTCCGGCGGTGGGGATGTGTGTGTGTGTATGTGTGTGTGTGTGTGTGTGTGTGTGTGTGTGTGTGTTTGGGGGGGGGGGGGACCCGCCGCCAGCTTCCCTCGTCCCTTCTTGCCCTCCCGGCGCGCGGGAGAGGCCGCGGAGGACAGCGGCCCGCAAGCCACTTGGAGGCTTTTGTTGCTCCTCCTCGGGCTGAAAGGGGGGTTTTGTGATGCGGGACAGATAAAAATGAGCAGCATCATATTGTTTGACAGAGCGATCCCATATGATGAAGTGTCGGCTCGGAAGGGGGTGAAAATGGTGAATTCCTAAAAAACCCAGCCCTCGGCTCCTCCGCGAGCAGCCCCGTAGCCTGGAGGGACCCCGCGGACGGACAGCCGGGCCGGGCCGCCTCGCGCCAAACCGTGTCGGAAAGAGGCGAGCTCTCAATGCCAAGTCATTTGTAAGCCCCCGATCTTGCCTTGAGACCTTTCTCCTCGCGGATGAAAAGAACAATTTCCTAGAGAAAGGCTCGTTTTGATTAAATCTGACATGCCGCTGATAACTCCATGCTAATGTGAAATAATTAACATAATAGCCATAATTAAAAGCACGCTAACAATACCATAAATTTATCACACAATTTTACTAGCTTTCTGCCCCCTAACTGCTCTCTCATCGTTAATTAAACGTGTTGCCTTTTTACAGAATGGATGTTTATACATTTCCAATATAAATAAATTCAAAACCATCCTCTCTCTCTCTCTCTCCTTCTCTCTCTCTCCTCCTTTCCCTTTGGTCTCTTGCCATTTGCAGGAACTTCTTGGCAGGGGCCCTGGGTGGCAGACACCTTGAAAATAAATGAAGTTTTGAGATGCAAATCTAAACAAGAGCATTAAATTAGCCCCTTTTCCCCCACCCCCACCCCGAAGCGATCTGGAGAGGTATAATAAAAAGGTGGCGGGAAGTGAGTTGAAAATCCCACGGATTTGAAAATAGAAATAACCTGGGTGGGTTGGGGACCTGGGTATCAACTCAGCCCTTCCCGCCTCCCTCGGTGGCGGCCACCCTCGCAGCTTAACCAACCTATGGAGCCGGTCAAGAAGGAGCCGACTTCGGTTCTTGGGGAGGGGGCAGGAAGCGGGGTACATTCCAAATGGGCTCCACCCACGTTTTGTTTTCTCTGCTGTGGAGCGTGGCTACCCTCGGTGGCCGGACGCGCCCCTCACTGCGTACAACCCGGTCCCAACTCCCGGATTCTAAGAAAAGCGCATCCGTGCGAGGACGTGACTCTACCCCACTTGGCGTCCAACGATTTAGTCAAGCCACTGGCACCGTCTCCGGCTTAAGAGGAGGAGGAAGGGGACGCCTGAGTTTCCTCCGGCCTGGCCAGGGTGAGGTGGGCCGCCCCCGCCTCCCGCACGCTGGCCGGGCCCCTCCTTTGTGTGGACCGCTTACGAATCCAAACCGAGTTAGAATTAATTTCCCCTTCGGCGTCATAAATTGCCCCACGGCTCCCCTCTCCATTTCATCCCGGAGAACGCACACAAAAATCTCCCCTCCCCCGAGGTGTCTCAGTTTCCTTCCAATCGATCGGGATTTCACGTTTGGTGTTTCCTGTGGCTAGAACCCTGGCCCCCTCCACCACCATCCCCAACCCCGTCCCCAACGGGCCCCCAAGTCCGGGTGGCCACCGCCCAGCTGGATGCCACGGACTCTGCCCGCCCCAAGAGAAACCTCATCTTTCCATCCTCCTTCGGCTGGACCGTTTCAAACATTTGAACGGGTGAGACAGCTCGCTTCCATCTTCTTGCAAAATCCCTCCTGGGAAGTTTGCTTGTGGCCCAAGTAGTCCCTCTCCTCGTATGTGTGTCCTTCTATCTCCCCCACTAACCCTCCACAACTCAGAAAACATTTATCGACATTTCACCCCCTCCCCGATATTTCCCTTCCTGCCCTCACATTTTTCTTCTCCCCATATTGTGTCACGTCCCCTCTGTTACCTGTCTCGCTTCTCTCATCTCCCTTCACCCTAAGTTTGGCGGCAACTGACGACTCGCGGGCATTTGGCTGCATAATGCAATTACTTAGCAAACAGGATTTACTTAGCCTGCAATCTAGATGGCCGGTAACCTCCTTCTTCCCACCTGAGCTGCTCCTTCCCTCCCCGGTGGCTGCGGGCCGGCGCTACTGTCCTCCCGGGAGGAGGGGAGCCACCGCCGGTCTCCCAGCCCAGGGTGGTAGCGGGAAAGAAATCGATATTAAGCGGCTGGGCCGGTGCGGGCGCCAGACGCAGGGGCTGCAGCCAGTGGGTCCTGCGCGTCTCATCATGTAGCTAATCGAGTCGGAAAGTTTCTGTAAGGGCCAGAGCCAGCATCAGATGGTAACACTGATTGAACAAGAGATTAGCACAATAGATCTCTCACCGAGGGGAAGCGTTGCTTTTCACGCTACGCGCCGTAATTAATGGTATGAATCAATTAATTTGACTTTTATTGTGTCGAAGGAAAAAAGCGCAACAAATGGAACTGGCGGCTGGGAGTTGTTCATCCCCCACCTTCCCCCCAGGGAGAAGGCGCCGGGGGATGGACGGTTCAGGCTAGGTCTTGGCCCGGGAGGTGAGAGGCAGCGACCAGCGTCGCCCAGGGAATCCTGAGAGCCAGCCCAGGGCGGGACAGAGGAATCCAAATCAGGCTCCGGGAACCGCTACTTGCAGAAGACGGCGGAGGGGGCCCGGGGAGCCGCCACCCTCCCGGGCTCGCACACACGCGCACGGGTCCAAGCGGCCCAGCCTCCCAGGCGGACGGACCGCGGCTTGCGCTGCGCCGCCCGAGCCAACCACTGAGGCTGCATCCCCGGTGCCCCAGGAAAAGGAATTTCTGAATTTGTAAATTTCGGTTTCCTTTTTTTTTGTCCTTCCGAGCTTCCTGTTGTGGTGTTTGGGTTCCTCTCGGACGGTTGCAGCCACGACCTCTGCATCTGGGGGCAGTGGGCAGCCAGCTCCCACTCCGGTCGGCTTCGCGGGAGGCTGTTCTGATGGCAGTGCAAACGGTTCGAAAGCTAGGGAAGTCAACGCAAGGGATGCATTTTAGAGTCAGGTGCAACGGGGGTGGGGGGGTTTGGGGTGGGGGAATCCTTTAGGTACAGAAAAACCTAGATGGAGCCACTGCCCCCACTCGCCCACCCTCCCCCCAGCCCCAACCTGGAAAGCCCTGGGAAGCGGGGAGCCAATGCGTTAGTGTTAACAGACCCAGGAAATGATCTAATGGAGATGAGAGTCGATCTGTGCGAAACTGCCTAGGATGAAGTAAGTTTACCGATTGGGGTGCGGTGGGTGTCTAGGCCAAGGAAAGAGAGGGGACGTTGGTGAGAGAGAGGGGGGGGGAGGAGAAAGATGGAGGGAATCAGAACACCGCTGTCCAGCAGGAATTTAATCTGTTTCCTAGTGTCTCCTGTAAATATCTCACGAACTACGTGCCCTCGAACCTCCTCCCCTTTCGCTCTTTCCTCTGGCGAGGCGGGCATCCCCCTCTCAGCCTTAGCGGACAGGCCGGGCTGGTCTCCAGGAGCCCGCCAGCCCCGGCCAGCCCGGAGGCGGCCCAAACCCGCCGGGGGAGGGAGAGACGCGGCCTGGAGTCCCCGGTTGGAAGCGCGGTTCGGAAGCGCAAGGCCCCCGCGCCCCCGAGGAACGCCCCGGTTTTCCTACCATCGCGGGCTTCCCTTGCCAGGCACACTCGGCGAGCACTGTCCGCATCCTCCACCTGTCCTGCTGCTGCTTTCCTTCCGGGGAAGTTAATTCTTGGGAGGTTTCTCTAAGCCTTAAGAGAAAAGAATCCGCGTTAGTGCGCAGCAACGGAGAACCCATCCCGCAGCCAAGCCCCAGGCCAGCCCTGGCTCCCAGGAGACGGGGCCCGGCCACCCGGAGAAGTCACACCACCGGCTCCCCGGCCGTCTGGTGCCGTCCCAGCCCCGACGCCACATCGAATCTCAAGGCCCAAAGTCTCTTCCCAGTCCCACTCACCTTACCCAGGCCGCTGCCAGTCCCGGCTCCTTCCCCAGCACTTGGTTTCCGATCCCCCCCCCTCCCCAACTTGCTAAGTTGTTTTAACAACTCGGAGCAGCGAGTTATGGCTTCTTTATTTATAGGTTCCCTGTTATTTCACGCCGTTTTTTATTTCACTCGGCAAACTATTCTAATAGATTAATCAATAGCCATTTTCTGACCTTCGGGAACCCCAGCTGATGCTGTTGTGGACGCGGGAAAAAAATACATACATATATATATATATAAACATGCCAACCACGAGACGGGAAAGCCAAGCCGGTGGGTCAGGGTCTGGGGAGGGGGGAAAAAAAGCGCTTCCCCTCGGTAGATGTTTCCTGAGACAGGAGGAGGGGTCTGAAGTCCCATTTGCGAAACGGAGCCGAGTGCGCAGCCCTCAACTCTTTAAAAGCGAAAAAGAATAAAAAAACCAAAACAGACTTAAGTTTTTATTTTAAAAGGGAGGGGTGGGGATCTTGTTCCATGCTTCCCTGTCCCTGCCAGGGAGTGCTGCTGGCATAAGGGGGGAGGAGGGAGAGGAGAGAGGGGTAAAGGAGATGGGGCGGGGAGGGCAGGGCAGAAAGAGCCACCAGGTCCCCCCCCACCCCCCACCCCCCACCCCCGACGCTCCCAGGCCCACGCCCTCACTCGCTCACACCCACTCTCCCCCACTCACACCCACTCTCCCCCACTCACACCCACAGGCTCCCTCGGTACCCCGCGTCGGGCCGCCGCCTAGGCTGAGGTCTCCGGGGTGCGGGGTGCGGGGGGGCGCAGGCCGGGGCGCCCTCGGTGCACGCGGGATGCCGGCGCACCGCGCGCGGCGGCGGGAGTCGCGCGCGCGTCCCTCGTCCCTTTGTTGACAGTTTCCCCGGGACCCACTGGAGTTTGGCCGGCTCCGCCGCGGCCCTGACGTCACGCGCGGTCACGTGGCCCCGCCTCCCGCCGGATCTTTAAGTAGAAAGTAATCTATCAGGCCAGTCCTTAAAACGGGGACTTTCGACTACGGGGGCTTCGGGTGTCCCTGCAACCACCCCCCTCCCTCTCTCCCTCTCTCCCTCCCTCCCCTCGTGGCCCCAGTCTGCGCCCTTTCCCCGAGCTGCCCGGCGCCCCGACGTCCCGCGCCCGCCTGCACCCCACCCCCGCGGGGCTCCCGAGGCCGGAGAAGGCCGGCGAAGTGAGGGGGGCGCGGCGCGGAGCAGCCGCCGGGGCCGCCGGGGCCGCCGGGGCGCCCGGCACCGAGCGCCGCGGGGACCGCAGCGGGGAGTTTGCGGAGCGCTGCGCCCTCGGCCGCGCGATGCCGGGCCGCCGAGTGTGAGCCGAGCCGGGAAGGGCCCCCGAGCCACACACGCTCCCTTCTTTCCTCTCTCCCTTCTCTCCTCTCTCCCAGTGCTCCCCCATCTTTCGGGGGGCGCCCCCATCCCTTCCCCTCTCTGAGCTCGGCCAGCAGCAGTTCCTGACGGCCCCCCTCGCCCGCCGCCGCCGCCACCCACCCACCCCGAGGAGGGATGACCCTCTCCGGCGGCGGCAGCAGCGCCAGCGACATGTCCGGCCAGACGGTGCTGACGGCCGAGGACGTGGACATCGATGTGGTGGGCGAGGGCGACGACGGGCTGGAGGAGAAGGACAGCGACGCCGCCTGCGACAGCCCCGCCGCGGGGCCGCCCGAGCTGCGCCTGGACGAGGCGGACGAGGTGACGCCGGCGGCGGCGGCGGCGGCGCCCCAGCCCGGGCAGCCCCAGCCGCCGCTCCAGCAGCCCCTGGCACTGCCCAAGGAGGCGGCGGCCGGCGCCGGGGCCGGGGCCGGGGCCGGAGCGGGAGCCGGGGGCGAGGCGGGCGCGCCCGAGGCCGACGGCTGCAAGGGCGGCATCGGCGAGGAGGGCGGCGGGCACGGCGGCGGCGGCGGCGGGCCGGGCTCGGGCGGCGGCGGCGGCGCAGCGGCGGGCGGCTTGACGCCCAGCAAGCCCAAGAACAGCCTGGTGAAGCCGCCCTACTCGTACATCGCGCTCATCACCATGGCCATCCTGCAGAGCCCGCAGAAGAAGCTCACCCTGAGCGGCATCTGCGAGTTCATCAGCAACCGCTTCCCCTACTACCGGGAGAAGTTCCCCGCCTGGCAGAACAGCATCCGCCACAACCTCTCGCTCAACGACTGCTTCGTCAAGATCCCCCGCGAGCCGGGCAACCCGGGCAAGGGCAACTACTGGACGCTGGACCCGCAGTCCGAGGACATGTTCGACAACGGCAGCTTCCTGCGGCGCCGGAAGCGCTTCAAGCGCCACCAGCAGGAGCACCTGCGCGAGCAGACCGCGCTCATGATGCAGAGCTTCGGCGCCTACAGCCTGGCGGCGGCGGCGGGCGCCGCGGGGCCCTACGGCCGCCCCTACGGCCTGCACCCGGCCGCCGCCGCCGCCGCCGCCGCGGGCGCCTACTCGCACCCGGCCGCCGCGGCCGCCGCCGCCGCCGCCGCGGCGCTCCAGTACCCGTACGCGCTGCCGCCCGTGGCCCCCGTGCTGCCGCCCGCCGTGCCGCTGCTGCCCTCGGGCGAGCTGGGCCGCAAGGCCGCCGCCTTCGGCTCCCAGCTCGGCCCCAGCCTGCAGCTGCAGCTCAACAGCCTGGGCGCCGCCGCGGCCGCCGCGGGCACGGCCGGCGCCGCGGGCACCACCGCGTCGCTCATCAAGTCCGAGCCGAGCGCGCGGCCGTCGTTCAGCATCGAGAACATCATCGGCGCCGGCCCCGCGGCGCCCGGGGGCTCGGCGGCGGCGGGCGCTGGGGGGGGCGCCGGGGTCACGGGGGGCACCGGCGGCGGCGGCGGCGGGGGCGGCGGGGCCGCCGCCGCTCAGTCCTTCCTGCGGCCGCCCGGGACGGTGCAGTCGGCGGCGCTCATGGCCACGCACCAGCCGCTGTCGCTGAGCCGGACGACGGCCACCATCGCGCCCATCCTGAGCGTGCCGCTCTCCGGACAATTCCTGCAGCCCGCCGCCTCGGCCGCCGCCGCCGCCGCCGCCGCCGCCCAAGCCAAGTGGCCGGCGCAATAGGGGCGCGAGGTCGCCGGGACGCGCGGGGCTCCGCGGTTGGGCCCGGGCCCGCGCGGCTGCACTTCCCAGGCTGGGCGTCCCGGCCCCGGTCCCGGTCCCCCTTGCCCAATCCCAGACTCTGCCTTCTCTCCGTGTCCTGCCTCCCCCGACCCCTCAGCACCGACCTCCGCAGCCTCCGCCCTCTTTAATGCACACCTAGGCTGGCGGACCCAACTCTCTGCGCGCGCCCGCCGGGAATAGCTTTCCATCCAGGTAAAACCGAAAACTTAATTTTCCAAAAAAAAATGCACCCTGACGGCATCTGCTCTCAGTACCGCGGGGGAAGGGAGGGGAATTCTTTGTACATATTTGTATAAAAATTATTGACTTTCCTTTTGGGGTTTTTATTTTTTTAAGAAATAAAAAAACACAAATTCAGTAGATTTAGAGCTCTGAACTTTCATTTTTTTTGAAGGTTCACTCTCCACAGTTTTATGTGAGAAAAAAAAAATGTATATAGAGACATTGGGAGATTTTAAATGTGAGAGAATTTTCAAAAGGCAAGAAGTGTCATTCTATTATAAAAGTCTGTTTATATATGAATGAATATATATGGTATTCTAAATGTTATTCCATCGTGTTGTACACAACTTTGTAAATAAATTTTTAAAACGCTCAGCCTAGTGTTTCATTTAGGTATCTGAGGTAAAGGATGGGATTTTAAAATATTTTTATTTCATCCTCACCAGAAATTCGAGGAGTTTGCTAATTCATAATTGGTTGTAAGAGAAGTTTAATTGGACAAGGGAAAGAATATGTTAATTTAAATCATTATATTTCCTTTTAGTTTTTACATAAAACCCGGATGTGGGGCATGATCTTGTTCAGAGCAATCCATTAAATCTAAATGATCAGAAATATCCCTAGATAAAATAACCTGCTACTATAAAAAAAGAAAAAAAAGAAAAACAAACCACAAGCCTTAGTCTCAACAATTAAAATCTTTTAATAAAAAAAACCCCCAACATTTTGCACAATGAAAATTTCTCAAATGCAGATCTTGGTCATTAATGCTATCCTTTCAAATGAATATAAATTCCAGACATAGCCCTCAGTTTAGCATTTAAATTTTTAGTTTTTGAAATTACTTATTCCCATTGCTCACGTGGAAGTGGTAAATAAAACCAGTTGATTGTTTAAGTGTATATGCTATCTCATTTTGAAATTTGATAATACATAGTTTTATTCTTAAATAATGTTTTCAAATAAGTTACCTTTTTTTCTATGCTAATCCACAACATAATTTCAATTTCTGAACCGTTTCTTCGGATACCTCCCCTCCCTCCAACCCGCAGTGTTTCTGAAGGCCAATGAACAGTGTGGCTTTAATATCCTTTTTAAAACAGGTGCACATCACTCCCTACCCCCCCCCCTTTTTTTTC
The DNA here is from genome assembly GCA_963924515.1 of Vespertilio murinus. Lineage (NCBI taxonomy): Eukaryota > Metazoa > Chordata > Mammalia > Chiroptera > Vespertilionidae > Vespertilio > Vespertilio murinus. The sequence goes on from OZ004706.1 coordinate 42,964,693, forward strand.
TTAAAAAAAATGTATACTTAGTGTGAAATTTGAGATCATAGGGCAGGAATGTGAAGATGTCCTTCTAGATTCCCCCCCCCCCCCCAGATTATTTTAATGTGCATTTCTACTATTGCAACCTTAGCAGTATTAACGTACAAATGAAACCTCTACACTCGGGAGGCCGGTTCCCACCACCACTACCACATCCTCGAACGGCATCAATTCTAATTATTTCGTAATTAATTTAGGTGTTACAATTACTTATGCGAAATCTCTTTTCAAAGCTGGAGCGGGTAGCAGTATTGTCAGCTCAGCCCTAAAGGTTCCTCCTGTTGGCAAAACGCGGCCACGAGCCCGGCCGCTGGAGCCCACCTTGCCTCCTCCGGGTCGCAGAGATGCCTCGGGGCGTCAGATCCGAGCCTCATTTCTCTGCCGGCGGCGGCGGCACGGGCGAAGTCGCTTTGAAAGCCCCTCACCAATACCGACTCTGTTTTTTTCTGATCAATGGTAAACATTATTGTGTCTCGGTAAACATTCCTTCCGGATCAGGGTCCTAAAATAAAACAGCCTGCCGGGAGTGAAATAGTTGAACTTGACAAACCAGAACGAACGCGATAACCGCCGCGGAGGCCACCGTAGCCTTCGAGGAGGAGAAGAGAGAACGGACCCGCGCGGTCTCCGGGGCGGGTCCCTTCTAATCTCCTTTTACAAGGAAAACTAAACGGATCTAAATCTGTTTGTGTGTCGCAGCTATAAAAGTAACAAGTTGTTTCACAGTTGTGTCTGGCTAATCGGTTTTTACACAAACAGCAAATGGTACATGGTTTGTGCAAACACGTAGAGGTTATTTCTAAATATAGCGGGCACTCCTGGGAAAAGGGAAAGGCAGGGCTTCTTGCATTCACTTTTAGCCTCAAGAAGCTGCTGATCCAAGGCTTCTAAATGACATTGGATAACAGGGGCCTCATTCCATCCCTGATCCTTTGTTACTTATAAAATTACTCGCTCATATTTCCGCGCATAGCAGCAATACCGGCCGAGCCCGCGCCCGCAGCTTGACACTCAGCCACAAGCCGCCGCCGCTTAAGATCTGAAAGGCTTTTTTCCAGCGATGCCTTGGCGGTGGGGTGTAAAGGAGAGAGCCGCTGACAACTTCCAGCCTCCTAACCTTGAACTAGCTTAAAGATGGTCCCCTTCCTTTATTTCTTGGAGGGCAGGAGACTCAGATCCAAACCCCAAACCGGCGGTGGCTGTTTAAAGTCCTGGCAGATGTCTGGGAGGCCCCTATGGAAAAGCTCTTTTTGTTTTAAGCTTGTTAAACCACAGAGGTTTAGAACGGAAGGGGAAAATGCAAATATATATAAAATGAACGCTGGCATTTGGGTGGGGGAAGGCTTGAAACACATATTTGATGAGATTGAACCTGCGCTCCAGTGACGAAAGGCACTAAAATTCCCTCCAAAATTGAGATTTTTTTTAAAGGCAACACTACTGACACCGCTTTTTTATTCCACTTATAGTGAGGTTTGTTTGTAACAAAAGGGGGAAACGGGTTGATTTTTATGGGGGAGGATTTTAGCTTTCGGCTACACACTGGTTTGCACTCTCCGACACTTATTTCTAGAAAGTCGATCCAGTTCCGAGGTCTAAGATCCTCTGAGCATCCCAAGGCGGAGTCCCTGAGTGCCCCCCACCCCCACCCCCAGCGCGCAGACCCTTGGGGGAACGGAGAGTGGATCCAGAGGTCCAAGGAAATGCGAACAAGCAAAATGCATGCATGGGCTGTACCGGGCTCTGGCTGCAATGGCGCACGTGGCCTGTAGGGGGAGACGAGCAGACGGAAAACTTCCCCATTTGTCTCCGAGGGTCCAGCCTCAGCCCTCGGAGGCCTCTCAGGCTCGCAGCGCGCCGACACCCTTGCTCATCTCCCCGGCCTGGGCCGCTCAGGTCAAATATCAAAGAAGCCGTGTTCCTTGGCCTGCCTCCTAGAAGGTGACTGAGTCCCGAAGGGGGCTCAGTCCTAAAGATTGGGAAACAATAAAATTTAGTGGTGAGGAAACATTGACTCGGAAGCAATTAAGAGTTATATTTGAGGTTATTTATTTTACGTGGTTTCTAGGAAAAGAGTCTTGGCAGCAAGGGGAACATGAACGGTTTGATGTGTGTGTGTGTGTGTGTGTGTGTGTGTGTGTGTTTGGGGGTGGGAGGGGTCATTTTAACGTGGGTTCCTTCAAGAACTGTCCTGAGGAGAATGTGATCTGGAAAATAAACTAGATCCAGAGCCAGGTATCCACCAGATCACCCCCACCTGTATCTGTGATGGTGGCAAACTAGTGAGTGGACTCCTCCTCCCTGGGGGTGAGGAGGCTGGTGAGGAGGTTGGAAGGGCATTCTCAGTTTCCAGACTGTGCCATGGGTCTCGGTCTCCGTGTGTCTGTTTCATGGGAGGGAATGACAGGAAGCAGGGGAATCAAAGAGGCCTCGCACAGGGGGTCCAGATCGGGGATTAGGCATTTCCTGACTGTGACCTTGGACACAATGCTTGGTTTCTTTCTCTTCACTTCCCTGCCTCTACAGCGAGAACTCGGAGTCTGCTTGCAGTTTGGGCTTGCAGAATCAGGCGAGTCGACGTCAGTGGGAAATGTTCTCTAAACTGGTAAGAGCTAAGGGCACGTGAGGTTTTGGGTTCTGTTTTTATGGTTTCTGGGCAGAGAAACAGCTCTGTTCAAACACCTGCAGCGATTGGCTTGGTTTTGAACCATTCCGTGTTAGGTGTGAAAAGCGTGTTTTTCTAGGAGGTCGCGGGACTTATTCTAGCCTCCTGCCTCTTGAAAGGATGGAGCAGAAGAGGCTGGTGAGAAGGAGGTTTAACACTCTCCTCCCCATCCCGAGACCTTTGACCACGCTCTAGGCCTGCGGTGCCACCCACCATGAGCCTGCACCCCCAGCTCCAGAGGGCTGGCCAGAGGTACTTCTTTCTGGCCGAGCTGCCTGCTTTGCTGTTGGCCCCTTTGCTCCCACTGTCAAGCAAGTGGGGAAACCCGGGCCCTCGGTTGATAGACTCCCATCAGCTCAAGAGGTGGCCTCGAGGGAGAAAGACAGGTAACCAGATGCCAAACCCACAGAAAAGACCACCCTCCCGTTGCCTCCCTCCAACAGTTGGCACAATTACACCCCGAGCCAACGCCTCTCTTAACCGTCACCAGCCCCTCCCCGTGCCCTCTTAGGAATGCACAAGCCATTCTCTGCTCCCAGGGGCAAAACCGGCCACGGAGGGCTGGTGCACAGAACAAAATTCGGAGGGCTGCCAAGTAGTCAAGGAGTAAGAAAGCATTATCATCTTATTTTTCGAAAAAAAGAATTAAATTAGTCCCCTCCCTCGTTTTAATGTTAAAACTCAGACCCAAAGCCCTTCTTTTCCGGATGACTTTGGGCATACGCACGCTGCTCTGTCCTGTTATGGGCAAGGTGGGGAGGGAGAGACAACACCTTCTTCATGTCTTGTCTCAGTCCTCTGGGGCCCAATTTTGGCGGCATCTTCAGGAAAACAGACCTAGAGAATACCCCTCCCCCCACTTTTTTATTTTTATTTTAACATTGACCCAGAAGGTTCCAAGACTTCCCCAAGGTCACTCAGCAGCCCTGGTGTGAACTATGGAAACATTCAAGAAAAATTGCCCTCTGCCCAGGAAGGATGCCCCACTTGGGGAAAGAGAGAAAAAAAAGAGAACAGTGGGGCAGAGACGATTGGGAAGAGGGGTAAAGAGAAGGAAAAATACAACGAGAGGCGCTCTGGGCCAAGAGAGACGCAGCCCCGGGAAGGGCGAAGACCCAGCCCGGGTGCAATCGGTCCCGCGGCCCCGGCTCCCGCTGCGCTGGGCGGTTCTGCTGGGACCGCTGGCTCGGTTCCCTTCTGGCATCGCGATTTGGGAGGGGAAGAAAGAAGGCGGGAACTCCAGGCCCCACGCTTCCCTCGCCTGGCAGGCCACGCGTCACCGCCACAGCGGTGGGGCGTCTCAGGTCGGTCCCCACGGGCCACCCCTCTCCGACCCCTCCCACCCCGGGTCGCCGTGGCACCACCAGCCGCGAGCGCTCCGCCTACGAGACTCCTGATCCTCCGCCTAGAGGGAGAGAAGAGGGAAGAGAATTTGCATTAATCAGGGGGGAAGCCCATCCCTAAAGGGCACCCACTGCGGGGGTGGGGGCGCCCGGGGCGCGGTGGGCTCGCTCCTCCCCGCCCGCTGCAGCCGCACCCCACTGGTCTAGGGAAGCTCGGGACACAGTCCCCAAGTCATGAACCTGCGATCGCCGGGAGCCAGGACAAGTTTACTGCACTCCGGTTAGGCCACGTCCCTGGCGAGTCTTAAGAGGGTCGTGAGGACTTTGGAGACCCCACCCCGGTGGCGGGCGGTTAGGCGTGTCCCCACCCCGGGCCTGGTCGCCGGGCCGCGGGTGCGCGGGAAGGTAGCCCCGTGCGCGCCCCGGCCGCTCCCGCTTCGGCGTGTGCAATGCTTCCTCCTGGGATCCGGCAGCAAGAGCGGCTTGCAGTGCAAGTCTTACTGAAGAGGGGAGCTTTGCTTCTTTTCCTCCCGTCCTCCCTTCCACTCTCCTCTCCACAGATGGTAAGCAAGACTCGGATTTCTCCAAAAAGATCAACAACACGTTTTGCTGTTTCCTCTTTTTCCCCCGCAAGGGGAGCGTGCCTGGGGGTCGTAGGGAGCTTTGCTGTCAGCACCAGAGCAATCCTCAACCCTGAATTTTCCTCTTGGCTATCAAGCTCCACTTGGGAGGCAGCACCTCCTCCAGGAAGCCTTCCTGAGCTCCTCCTTGCTGTGCACAAAGGGGATGATCAAAATTACTTGCCCGCCGGTTTTGAAAGGTCCCGGGTCCCGGGTTCGGTTCTGGTCAAGGGCATGTACATTGGTTGTGGGCACATTCCCCGGTAGGGGGTGTGCAAGAGGCAGCTGGTTGATGCTTCTCTCTCATCAATGTTTCTAGCTCTCTATCTCTCTCCCTTCCTCTCTGTAAAATATCAATAAAATATATTTTAAAAAATTACTTGCCCAATAAGTAACAAAGTAGAACCATGAGAGTGGGGATGAGGAATCCTGAAGGCTGTTAATTGAGTCAATCAAGTCTTTCTCAAGAGTTTGAGGTCTGTTTTCTTCCCAATCCTTTTTCTCAGTCCCTTTCTTATTTTTTTTTATTTTTATTTCAGAGAGTAATGGAGAGGGAGAGAAAAACATCAGTGATTAGAGAAAATCATTGATTGGCTGCCTCCTGCATGCCCCCTACTGGGGATGGATTCTAAAACCCAGGCAAGTTTCCTGACCTCTTGATTCCTGAGTCCTCCCTCAACCACTGAGCCACATGGGCGGAGCTTTAGTCCCTTTCTTTACAATAAATACTTTTTTAAAAAAAGAAAATTATTTTAAAATATATTTTATTGATTTTTTACAGAGAGGAAGGGAAAGGGATAGTTAGAAACATTGATCAGCTGCCTCCTGCATGCCCCCTACTGAGGATGTGCCCACAACCAAGGTACATGCCCTTGACCTGAATCGAGGCGGATGCTCTATCCACGGAGCCAAACCGGCTAGGGCTATATAATAAATACTTTTGTTGTTGTTATTGATCCTTACTCAAGGATATTTTCTCCATTGATTTTCAGACAGAGTGGAAGGAGGAGAGAGAGATAGAGAAACATCAATGTGAGATACATCAACTGGTTACGTGTCCCTAGCCGCCAGGGATAGGCCTGCAATCAAGGTACATGTCCTTGAGCAGAATTCAACCCAAGACCCTTCAGTCCACTGGCCAAGGCTCTATCCACTGAGCCAAACCAGCTAGGACTATAATAAATGCTTTTATAAACTCCATTTTAAAAAGCATTTATTAGTCTCTCTCTCTCTCTCTCTCTCTCTCTCTCTACCCCTCCCACCCCCCTCTCTCTCAGGAAGGACCATTTGAGATCTTGCTTCCCATCAATTGTCAGTCTGGGTTCAAATAAACTCACAAAAATTAAAAAAGAAAAAAGGAAAGAAAAGCATTTATTAGAAATCTACAATGTATAAGGCACATCAACGTTCATAATATAATGGGATTTTCTGGAATGTTTTCTCTGCCATTGTGAAATTAGTTGAAAACTCATCATAAACTAAAATACCAGCAATAAGTTCCACCTCTCACCTAATGGAGAAACCCTTTAGAGTACCTTCTTCAGCCAGCTCTGCTTCCATTTCTCCAGTAGAAGAGGGATCACTTCCTCACAAAATGATCTGTTACACTGAGGGCAGCCTTTTTTAAAATAGGACCCTTTTCCTTCCTTAGCAAAGTACAGAGAATTTAAGAGTCATTTGCTTAGATTTTAATATTAAAGATGATCATATTATCAGATGTTGAGTTTCTTTATCTAAAAACACAACGAATACACTGTGGTTTGGCTTCTACTGTTGGTAGGGCCTTGGCTAAGTAGCTGAGTTGGTTACAACATCATCTTGATACACCAAGGTTGTAAGTTCTATCCCTAGTCAGGGCAAGAAGCAATCAATGAATGCATAAATAAGTGGAACAACAAATAGATATTTATCTCGCTCTCTCTAAAATAAATAAATAAATAAATTGTTTTGTTTTGTTTTGTTTAAAAAAAAAAAACCTACTGTTGGGGGTGGGGGGACTGAGCAAAAGTTAAAGCTTTTAGAAAGGATCATGATTCTGTATTAAGTCAACATTTTCCATGACAGTCAATGGGCCTTGCTCTGATACCCATTTGGAGAACCGTTCCCTAGGATTGGGTTCAGACTCTACTGGTGTAAAAGTCCTGTGGAATGGTGGTTAGAATCTCATGTTCTCCTCCTTCTTTTTTTTTTTTTAACCAGAAAAAATGCATTTTTAAGAAGTTAAACAAATCATTTCTCTTTCATTGCTATAAAATTGACATAAAAGTTACCTCTTTTCTGTTAATCATCCAAATCATTCACCATATGAAATTAGGAACTTAGATGCCTTCCCTGGGAAATATTCATGTAGATTCTACTATTTCATATAGGGAAGAAGGAAAAAGAAGGGAGCCCAGATTATTTGGCCACTGCCCTCCAATTGGGATCAAGATAGTTAAGCTCTTTAGTGTATACACTTAATATATTTTTAAAATTTTATTGATTGATTTCTAGAGAAAGTGGAAGGAGGAAAGAGAGAGAAAGAAATATCAGTTTGTTGTTCCACTTATTTATGCATTCATTGCTTGAGTCTTATATGTGTTCTGACTGGAGATCAAACCTGCAATCTTGGCATATCAGGACCATTTATTAGAGCAAGGCTCTGTATTTTTTATTTTTATTTTTTACTTCACTTTTATTTATTTTTTTTTTTTTTTGCAAATTTATATCTAGTTTATGTGGTCCCTATTGATTTAGTCTTTTGTGTAGCCCAGTTAGCTTCTCTGCCATTGTTACAGATCAGACCAGTAAACCATCTTTCAAATTCTACCATCTTGCAAATGTAAATGTTGGTTACAAGAGCAAGGTGGTATCAAGATCAGCACAAATTAATCACAACCACTGTGAAGCGTCCTCCTTATCGATAGTATTTCAACACTGTCACCTTTCCACATACATCAGGAACTATGACTGTATGATAAAGTCGCTCTTGTTGCTGGGGGAATTGAGTGCAAGAGTTAATAGATTGGATTAAAAGACAAGACTAATTCCTAGTCCTAGTCTTGACATTGAACTTGGAAATATCTGATGGACTCTATATTGGCTCACATAAAAACCACTACTAAAATTTTAGCTGTGAGAAAAAGAGGACAGAGAGGAATTATAGTATGATAACTATCATTTCAAAATTTTAGCCAACAGATCTTTTTGAGTAACTGTTTAAAAGTTTAGAGATTTTAAAAACCTTCATTTTACCTTAGTCTTGATTTAAGATCTCTACTCTTCCAAGATATCTGTCATTCAGACCTCCAGCACTTTGATGACTCCTTTACTCGGATGTTGCTAGCTTATATTACAGTTCAAGGTAGGAGACCGAATCACCCCCTCTACCACCACCGTCCATGGGTCCCATGGGTAACTTGAAGAAGCCCCACAGGAGACTGTTAGTGAATCAACCCATCCTCCACTTTGGGTACCATTGTTCTAGTACAGGATATTCAATAAACAAGCTTAACAGATTGCATTTATTTATCTCTTGCTTTAAAATATTCTTCTATAAGTGATGTGAAGTGTGAGAAAAAACTTTATTGTTACAAAAGCTGAAAACTTACTGTGTTTTTAAAAATGATTTGTTTGCCGAAACCGGTTTGGCTCAGTGGTAGAGCGTCGGTCTGTGGACTGAAAGGTCCCAGGTTCGATTCCGGTCAAGGGCATGTACATTGGTTGAGGGCACATCCCCAGTGGGGGGTGTGCAGGAGGCAGCTGGTCGATGTTTCTCTCTCATTGACGTTTCTGGCTATCTCTCTCTCTTCCTCTTTGTAAAATATCAATAAAATATATTTTTAAAAAATGATTTGTTTGCTGGAAAGGGTTTATAATTTGAAACTGGAGTTATATTCTGGAAAGAGCATGGGCTTTGGATATTATCATCCTAGGGTCAAATCTTCTTTCTGCCATTTCTTAACTGTGAACTTGCTCAAAGTTATTTGGTCTCTCTGAATCTCAGTCTTCTTCATTATAAAATGGGGAATGTAATATAAATTACTAATGACAATATATTTGGAGTACTCAAAAATGGTGACCACTGTTGCTTTACAGTTTTGCTGATTTTATAGCAGTCATATTTTCATGAAGCTACCTTTATTTTTTTCTCTGATATATACCAATAGTTGTCACATTTCATATTTAAAAATGAAGTTGCTGAGACCACTGTTCCTTCCATCTGTTTGAGCTAGGCATCATTTTTGTGTTCTCAGAACTTAACAAATGTGAAACAATTTACTCTGTAGTGCCACTTGGTAAATCATTTTTTCACTTCCAGGGCATTTTTCAGTCTTAGGGATGAGAGATCTTGACAATAGTCATTAAAGATATGATGGCACTTTCACAAGAACAAGGACATGTGCCTTATGTCTTTGCTGAGCTCTGGTCTAGGTGGACTACTTCTAACATTTTTCTAGATCTACACTGAGATTTCACTAGAAGTTGCTACCTGCCTAGATCGGATCTGATTAGGCAGATACATCATTCTGAACTTTAGAGGACCACCTCGGGAGGATGTGATGTTGTATAATTAAAAGACGATGGGGATGAAGTCAGCCCATTGGGGTTTGCTGCCTGGTGACAAGTAGCTGAGTCACTTGAACTTTAAACCTCAGATCATGATAATCTAGTGGAGACATTAAAATGTCTGTTCAGTTTATTCAAATTAAACCAAGTGTGTGTGTGTGTGTGTGTGTGTGTGTGAGAGAGAGAGAGAGAGAGAGAGAGAGAGAGAGAGAGAGAGAGAGAGAGAGAGAGAGAGAGAGAGAGAGAGAGAGAGAGAGAGAGAGAAAGAATTAATAAATGAAGGACCAGTTAAATGTTAAGTTGCCCTGAGTTCTATTCAATGGCCACAAGACACAGAGAAATGAAATAAGGGTGGTATGAAGTTAGATTTTTCACAGTTAGGCTCAGTTCCTTTAGGCCTTTTACAGTGTGAACATCTTGCTATAGAAAATGGGATGAGCATTGTGGCTCAGTTGGTTGGAGCATCATCTCTTGCACCAAGAGGTTGTGGCTTCAATTGCTGGTCAGGGCACATACCTAGGTTGCAGGTTTGATCCTGATTGAAGCATGTTTGGGAGGCAACCAGAATTTGAAATTAGGTGATCTCATTTCCACTCCTGTGCTCTTAACCACTGTCTTATACTGCCTCTTGTTAGGCTAGTAAGTAGTTAATTCATAACCCTTTTCTTTCCCATCTAAATTTAGAATTCTTTAAAATCAGTTTTAAAAAAGAAAGAAAGAAAAAGAAAATAGTTTGGGATTTCAGTGTTTAAACATATCACCCTTATTTTTTGTACAACATGGTCCCTAAGTGCAAGCCTAGAATTATACTGAGAGCTCAACCAAGGAGGCCTCGACCTGTTCCAACAGTGAAGAAAAAAACGGTTGTCAGATTAAGGAAGAGATCATATGTGTATTGTAAGGCAAATTTAAGGGATTTTGTGACTAATTTTTATTGTTTGAGTTTTTTACCTTATATATTACTTTATTTTTAAAATATATTTATTGATTTCAGAGAATAAGGGACAGGGAGAGAGAGATTGAAGCATCAATGATGAGAATCATTGATCGGCCACCCCCTGCATCTCCCTACTGGGGATTGAGCCTACAACCCAGGCATGTGCCCTTGACTGGAATTGAACCCAGACCCTTCAGTCCCCAAGCCAATGCTCTATCCACTGAGCCAAACCAGCCAGGGCTTATATGTTACTTTAGAATCTAAAGGCTGCACAAAATGCAGTTTCCATGGTAATTTCTGCCTTGCCAAGGTTGCTCTTAGAATGAAATAATATATGTTAAAGTGCTTTTCAAAAATTCATGGTGTCATAAAATGTAAAATGTTTCTGTCTTCTGGACAAACAAATTTAAGTTGTTTCTTTCTGGGTTTTCACACCAAAAGTGAATTGTAGCTGAAAAAAAAAGAGAACAACAATCACATCAGTAATAATGATAGGAGCTAAGAAGATTAATTGACCACTTACTATAGGTCAGGAAAGGTGTTTAGTACTTTAAGTGGATTATCTCTATCAGATTCTGCTTCGGGAGATGTTCTTCCTCTTAGATTTCTACCCCCCAGACCCTCCTAGGGGTATGCCAGTTTCAAATATTATACATACTTTCTGAAAGGTCTTCAAATTATTTGTGTTTGTGTGTACTCATCATTTTTTTTCTTCTTATGCAGCTAAATTTAATAAGTGCTAGGTGAGAAAATACTTATTTCCTACCCAACATGTTTCCATGGGGAGAAATTTTCATTAGAGGACATGTGAGCTTTTCTCTCCCACTCCTTCCTCCCCCGAGAGAGGGGGGGATGGTGTATCTGGTTGGTGAGTTTGTAGAGGGAGCAGGGAGGGCATTGGAGCACCAGCCACTCCTGCAAGTCTCGGACCTGCCTACTTGCAGAGCGGATGCATTGGTTTTCAGCTGCTGCCATGCCACGGCCTTAGAATGTGCTCTGTGCTGCGGCTGACATCGGCAACTGCTTTTTGCTGCCTGTGACTGGTAGGTAAGTCTGAGTAATTCAGCAACTATTAGAAATCTACCTGACTGAACATTATTTATTTTAGCTTTCATTAGAAATAGAGCTAATATGTCTTATCTCTGCTTCTCAATTGGTTATAAATTTAGAAAGGAAAGAAGAGGCTTGAATTAAACTACTTGCAAGCCTAGCAAGAGTCAATAAGGTAAGGGAGTGTGGTTGAGAGCACAGGAGTGGAAATGAGATGGCCTAATTTCAAGGTCTGGCCCCGTCCCTTATCAGCTATGTTACCTGTGCAAGTTACTTTAAACTCTTTGTTTTAGTTACCTAGTCTGTAAAATGGGGACAATAATAGTACCTACCCTCGTAGAGCTGGTAAGAGGATTAAATGAGTTAATAAATGTAAAGTGTCTATAGTAGTTTTGGGTATAGAATAAGCATTCAGCAAATGTTAGCTTTTTGTATTATTGTATTAATACTAACCATTCAAGGATACAGTCTAAATATTTGCAAATAATTTGCAAATTTAGCTCCCAATTTCCCTCTTAAAAATGTTGATACAGCCAAAACCAGTTTGGCTCAGTGGATAGAGCATCGGCCTGCAGACTGAAAGGTCCCAGGTTCACTTATGGTCAAGGGCATGTATCTTGGTTGCAGGCACATCCCTATTTGGGGGGGGGGGGGGCAGAAGGCAGCTGATCGATGCTTCTCTCTCATTGATGTTTCTAGCTTTCTTTCTTTCATTCTTTCTTTTTAAAAATATATTTTATTGATATTTCACAGAGAGGAAGGGAGAGAGATAGAGAGCCGCCTCTTGTACACCTGCAACCAATGTACATGCCCTTGACCGGAATCAAACCCGGGACCCTTCGGTCCGCAGACGCTCTACCACTGAGCCAAACCGGTTTCGGCTGTTTTTAGCTTTCTATCCCTCTCTCTTCCTCTCTGTAAAAAGTCAATAAAATATATTTTTTAAAAATGTTGATTCACTGATTATGAGCACAGAGGCTTTCTACTGTGCTCTGAACTTAGTAACTTAGTCGTTTTTCTCCTTTTTTCTCAACTTGCTATAATCTACAGGAATGAGACTCACAATGACATTCCTTGGAGATACTTTTAAGCTTCTTCTAGGAGGATTTTAGGCCAATCCACTGGGATCATTCTTATTTAAGAGTCCCATATTACTTTGCCTATCCTATACAATTTAACAATTAAATGTGTGCTGTCATATGTAATGGGTACTAAATAAGGCAGAATTTTTTTTTTAAAGGCAAAATCACAGAATCGCCTGAAGGGCTCTTCTTAGGGTGTAAATATGTTACTGTAATATTTGAGGGAGAGTGTTTAACATTTTATTGTGAAAAATTTCCTACAGGACACAGACAAAGGGTGATGAAGGTCTGGGATGAGCTAGAGGAGGTCAGTGGGGGGAAAAGAGGAACATATATAATACTTTCAGCAATAAAGATTTTTTAAAAAAAGAACATATATGCTTAGCCGGTGGATACAGACAATAGTGTGATGAGGGCCAAGAGGGGGAGGGGCTGGGTGAAAGTGGACAAGGGGCCAAGGGGGAAATGAGAGACATCTGTATTAGTGTCAATGATAAAAATTTTAAGTAACAAATAAAATAAAAAGACAAAGAAAATTTTATATAGAAAAGTTGAAAGAATTTTGCAACAAGCACTTGTATACTCACCATTCTACCATTAATATTTTAATACTAGAGGCCCAGTGCACAAAATTCATTCATAGGGTTGGGGGAAGGTTATCCCTCAGCCTGGCCTGCACCTCTTGCAATCTGGGACCCCTTTGGGGGATGTCCAACTGCTTGTTTAGGCCCAATCCCTGGAGTCAGATATCCCTCTCACAACCTGGGACCTCTTGCTCCTAACAGTTCACCACTCACTCCTAACTACCCACCTGCTAGCTCCTTACTGCCTGCCTGCTATCTCCTTACCACTTGGCTTGCCACTCCTTAGCACCACCATGAAGGCAGGAGAGGCTCCCACCACTGCCACTTGCTAGCCACGAGCCCAGCTTCTGGCTGAGCAGCGCTCCTTCTGTGGGAGTGCACTGACCACCAGGGGGCAGCTCCTTGTGCTGAGCATTTGCTCCCTACTGGTCAGTGAGCATCATAGCAACCAGCTGTTCCAGTCATTCTGGTCGTTCTGCCATTCTGGTCGCTTAGGCTTTTATATATATACATACCTGCTTTATCACATAATTGGTCCAGCTCTCCATCCTTTGGTCTACCCACCAGTTTATTTTACTTCTCTGATGCATTTCAAAGTCTAGTGTTGAAGTAATCTTTGGAAATGCCAACCTTTGATTTTTTTTTTCCCCTTGGAATTTCCTGCAACTCCTTGATTTCCTCTCAGAGAAGCAGAAGCATGGTGAGCAGAGTCTGGAGCCTGAACGCTTGGCCTTGAAACCCAACCCTCCCACTTACTGGCCATGTGACCTGTGTAACCTTACTGTTACTTAAGTGTCCTCATCTCTAACAAGAGGATAATAATATCACCCACCTCATGAAGTTGTTGTGGAAATACATGTAAAGTGGTTAAAACAGTGCTTGGCCAGCAAACACCTGTACTTGTAAAGTATTAACTTGTGTAGGAGTTAATGCCTATTAACTCACTTAATTCTCACCAAAACACCATGAGGTACCATTATTATAAAATTCTATAGGCCTGGTGCATGGATTCGTGCACTGGTGGGGTCCCTCAGCCTCTCCTGGGAGGATGGGGCCAAAACTGGCTCTCCAACATCCCCTGAGGGGTCCTGGATTTCGAGAGGGCTCAGGCCAGGCTGAGGGACCTCACAGGGGCACGAGTGGGGCCAGAGAGGGACTGCAGGAGGGCTCCAGGGCATGTCCAGCCTGTCTCACCCAGTCCCAATCAGCTGGACCCCACAGCAAGCTAACCTACCAGTCAGAGCATCTGTTCCCTGTGGTCAGTGGTTGTCACAAGTGACTGGTCAAATGGTTGAATGGTCGGACACTTAGCGTATTAGGCTTTTATTATACAGGATAATGAATATTAGCTATTATATTTGGTATAGCAGAAATCATAGAGAAATAAAATATCTGCTTAGTTTTTGAGTTTTTTAGAAATATATATATATATATATATATATATATATATATATATATATATAATTGATTTTTTTTACAGAGAGGAAGAGAGAGAGATAGAGAGTTGGAAACATCAATGAGAGAGAATCATCAATCAGCTGCCTCTTGCACATCCCCTCCTGGGGATGTGCCCTCAACCAAGGTACATGCCCTTGACCGGAATCTAACCTGGGACCTTTCAGTCCTCAGGCCGAAGCTCAAATCCACTGAGCCAAACCAGTTTTGGCAGTTTTTGAGTTTTTTAAAGAAGACATGAAGTTCATGGCAAGATGATTACTTTAGGAAGGGAAGCTTTTTGAAAGAAACACTGGGTTCTTTGTCTATCAAAACCCTAAGTGTTGGGGGGAAAGTTTGTGTCATTTAACAGTTGGTTTTGGAACAAAAGATAGAGAGTCTCACCTGCCCAAATTATGTAAAATTTCCTAGGTTCAGGTAGGGGAAATGAAAAGAAACCAGGGAGAAGATGATGAGGGTATCTGGGGCCTACGCTTAGCCAGGCTGATTCCCAGAGTTGGGATAAATGTCCCTCTGGATAGATTTTGGGATTTGAAAGCAGAGGAGAATTGTACTTTCTGTGAACTTTTTGGGGTTCTTCAATGCCCTCTCTCTCTCTCTTTTTTTAAATTAACCCCACCCCTCTCTCCCATTCAATTCAGGATTTGTCTTACACTGCCTCAAGAAAGAGAGATCATAAGAAACAAAATAAGTTATATTGTTGGCTTTTGAGCACCAAAACTAAAGACATGGCAAAACAAAACAAAGATCATGTTTAGATGAGTACAGTTGTTTCTGGTTCCAGAGAAGATATTCTGGACTGGACAGTCCCGGGCACACTGGGATAGTTGCTCAACCTACTTGGGGTTCTTCTGTGTTTAGTTATACTTGATGTTTACAAAAGACATTATTATTAGGGTATATTGAGGACTCTAATTCAGGATTCTACTAATAAAGGCAAGGCTTGACAATATTTCAGTGTTCTGATTATTGATGACACAGTAGGTAGCTGGAACTCCCCACATTTTTTTAGGAGGGATGCTTTGTTTGTGCATTACTGACTTTAATTAGCTGTAATTTTCAATTGCTTCTATTTCTGTTTTGTTTTTTAAATTTAAAATCATTGTTCTAAGCATTTTACATGAATAAGCTATATAAAAGTAATTTGGACATATTATTTTCTAATTGTTTTTGTATAACCATTGTAACCACAGAACCAGCTCAAAATGGCCCACTCCCGTGTGACAAAGCGCTGAGTTGTTTTGCAGGGACAGCAGACCAGAACCACGAGCCCTGCAGCCAAGGCATGCTCAGAGGAGAGAGGTTCAGCCTTTGGCTGCCCGGGAATTAAAATCACTTTTCCCACCCCACCCCCACCCTTTGCAATGGAACCAAAGAACCAGAGCATAACTGGGACAGCACACTTTCATAAGCCCAAGGGTCTGTTGTCCAGGAAGTTTCAGTGTTGACACGCCTTTCCCATAACTGGCCAAGTTCCTCCAATTAAAACATGCCCCACTAACACTTCTGCACACCTGTTCCCCCAGTCCCTTAAAAACTCTTAACCTAGCCCAGTGAGCAAGATAGATTTGGGGCACCAGTAGGTCTCCCATCTTCTCCATTGGTGCCTTCACATGTGGCATTTTGGCTGTTTAAAGTCTCAGGCACACGCACTTGAGTTTTGGTAACACTGTTTATTTGCCGCAGGAAATTGAAAGTCACTGTAATAAGTATAAGCAATAAGGAGTTGTAGCGAAGAGCACAGGCTCAGAAGCAGACTATTTGGGTTTGAACCCTATCACACCCCTTACTAGCTGTGTGATACTGGACCCGGACCACTTCTTCATCTGCAAAATGGGAATTGAAGAAGTACTCACCCAATAAGGTGGTGCTGAGGATGAAATTAGTTAATACATGTGAAGTGCTTATAAAAGTTCCTGGCATATAGAAGGCATTCAAAAATTGTTAGGTGGCTCCGGCTTGGTAGCTCAGTTGGTTAGGGCGTCATCCCGATATGCTAAGTTTTTGGGTTTGATCCCCAATCAGGGCACATACAAGAAATAATCAATGAATGAATAAATAAGTGGAAGAACAAATCAACGTTTCCCTCTCTTCTCTTTCTCTTATCTCTCCCTTATTCTCTTGTTCTAAATTTTTTTTTAAATCAACAAATGAATAAAAAACATTAGGTGATTTGCAAGTTTTTGCCTTTCTAATTTAAGAGTTTATCCATAGTTCATTTAGGACTTCACTAAGGATTGGGAAGGCAGATGAAAATGTTTTCTGAGCCGAAACCGGTTTGGCTCATGGATAGAGCGTCGGCCTGCGGACTGGGGAGTCCCAGGTTCGATTCCAGTCAGGGACATGTGCCTTGGTTATGGGCACATCCCCAGTGGGGGGTGTGCGGGAGGCAGCTGAGTGATGATTCTCTCTCATCGATGTTTCTAACTCTCTATCCCTCTCTGTTCCTCTATGTAAAAAATCAAGAAAATATATATATTTTAAAAAATAAAATGTTTTCTGAGATAACACATTGTTTCCTCACCCTAACTTTCCCCCCTTACCCTATTTTTATTTTTTTAGTTTATTTTCCCCCTACCTTAATTTTTAATAAGATTGTGTGATGGACTGAATTGTGTCTCCCCAAAATGCATATGTTAAAGTCCTATCTCCATCCCCCAAACTGACTACTTGGAGACAGGATCTATAGGAGAGAAATGAGGTCATAGAGTAGGGCACTAATCCAATAGGATCGGTGACCTTATAAGAAGAGATTGACAGTGATTCAACAGAAATTCATAACCACTGCCTTAGGCATGGAGGAAAGGTCATCTGAGGACACAGAAGGTGGCCATCTACAAGCCAGGAAGAAACCTCTCTCCAGGAACAGACCCTGATGGACCTTGATCTGGGACATCTGGCCTCCAGTACTGTGAGGAAATACCTTTCTGTTGTTTAAGCTACCCAGTCTGTGGTATCTCTATTATAAAAATCCCTTGGTTGTGACGCAGTCATGCCGTAATGACCAAATGCCAAAAGGCATATCTGCTGAACGTCATATGATTTCTTCATGGGAACAAGTTAGCATCATTCTGTTCAATTCTCATCTTCCAACGAAGATCAATTTAAGTGCTCCTGAGAAGGAAAGGTGAGGGCAGGAAACTATTCTTATCTCCCTCACAACTGTCTTCAAGGTGGGCGGGGGCTGCATGCTCGGCCAGGCACGAGTGGGTGGGCGGGGACTTGATGCTGGGTCCTAGGGCATGTAGGGTCTGGGTCTCTAGTTCTGTTATAATAACCTGAGCAGACTAAGACAGATTATTAATTAATGAGTACCAAACACTGAGGAAAGCTCTTAGAGTTGTGCTCATTTGCCAAAGAATGGGCAGGCATCTTCACCCAAGTTTTCTTACTCCATCACTCCCTATACAAAGGTACCTGATGACTAAACAGAGTGGTGAAGTAGACAAAAGACCTGGCTTCTTGTCCCAGCCCTGCCCCTCATCAAGTGAGTGACTTGGGGAAAGTCTTTATACCGCTTCATGCCTCAGTTTTCTCCTCAATATAAAACGAGGTGTAGGAGATGAATATATTTATTCTGTATTAGTGGCACGGTGCACAAAATTCGTGTACTGGGGAGGGGAATGTCCCTCAACCCAGCCTGCTCCTTCTAACATACTGGGAGTCCACATGGGATGTCCTATGGAGAGCAGACCTAAGCCTCCTTTGCGGGAGGCGACCAGCTGATCAGAGGAAGGCCCCAGCCCCATCACCCTGCTGCTGCAGCCACTGCCAGTCACCACAGCTGCCAAGGTATCTTCATCAACATGGACTCCAGTTTCTTCACCATGAAAAAATGATAACTTCCTTTAAGAATTTTCAAGATGTGTCTTTCACAGGATATGACATTTATTTATTTATTTTTATTTTTATCCTCACCTGAGGATATGTTTCCACTGATGTTTTTTTCCCCTTCCCCTTCCCTTTCCCTCCGATCCCCTGCCCAAGCCTAAAGCCTCCGCCTGATGGCCAGCTGGGAGTGACCTGGGTGCAGAGGAGGTTCCTGGGACCCAGGTGTGTATGCAAATTAATCACCATCATTGTCGGGTTAATTTACATACTCACTCTGATTGGCTGTGGGTATAGCAGAGGTATGGTCAATTTACATGTTTCCCTATTATTAGGTAAGATAATTGAGTTAGTTGTTGAATCAATGACAAGGCTTGGATGAAGGAGAAGCAGCAATATAGAGCAGAGATCTAGAGCTTAAAAGACAAAGTAGGCCGAAACCGGTTTGGCTCAGTGGTAGAGCGTTGGTCTGGGGACTAAAGGGTCCCAGGTTCGATTCTGGTCAAGGGCATGTACATTGGCTGTGGGCACATCCCCAGTGGGGGGTGTGCAGGAGGTGGCTGGTCGATGTTTCTCTCTCATCGACCTTTCTAACTCTCTATCTCTCTCCCTTCCTCTCTGTAAAATATCAATTAAAAAATATATTAAAAAAAGACAAAGTAGTTGGAATCAGAACTACCTGCCCTTGATATTCATTTTAACTTAATTGGAGTATCTTGTCTGGGTCCTCAGCATTCCCTGCAATATCCCTGGCCCTGTAGGACACTAGAGGCAATGCTTTCCCCTTTCACTTTACCTGTCATCCACATTTGCAAGGTATGCATTAGATGATAAGTAGACTTCCCAGATAAACCTTGAGTTCCAGCTCTGACACTTACTACAATGTGCCTTTGAACAAGTTGCTTAAGCAGTCTATGTTACCACCATTTTATTTTCTAATCTATTAGGTTAAATAAAATAAATACCTAATATGGCTATTGAGAGGATTAAATGAGATAGTACTTGTAAACTCCCTCCAAATTTTAAGTAGCTTAGGACAAGAAACATGTCATCAAAAAATATATAAATTTAAAATTAATTAATTAATTTTTTAAAAAAATATATTTTATTGATATTTTACAGAGAGGAAGGGGGAGAGAGATAGAGAGCTAGAAACGTCAATGAGAGAGAGACATCGACCAGCTGCCTCTTGCACACCCCCTACTGGGGATGTGCCCGCAACCAAGGTACATGCCCTTGACCGGAATCGAACCCGGGACCTTTCAGTCCGCAGACCGACGCTCTACCACTGAGCTAAACCGGTTTCGGCTAATTAATTTTTTATTGATTTTTTTCCAGAGAGGAAAGGAGAGGGATAGAGTTAGAAACATAGATGAGCTGTCTCCTGTACACCCCCTACTGGGGATGTGCCCACATCCAAGGTACATGCCCTTGACCAGAATCGAACCTGGGACCCTTCAGTCTGCAGGCCGGTGCTTTATCCACTGAGCCAAACCAGTTAGGACACATGTCATCTTTTTTGCTCTGATGCCTAGCAAGTACTAAGTGCTCAGTGACTGCTTTTTTTCTTTCTTAATGGATAAAACCGGCTTAGCCTGGTGTCTGGAACATAGTAAGTGCTCAAGAAAAAGGACACATGCATCACTTTCTCTAGTGATCTGCAGTAGTTTTTGCCTGCACAGTGTCTATTTGTTCATTTTCCAATAGCAAAACCTCAGGTTTCCTTTGTGAAAGTTCCCCTGCCTCATTCTCAGTTCTCATGATTCCAGTGGGGCTGACCCCATATCTGTGTTCCACCAATTGGTATGTGGCCCAGGCTTGGCCCAATTTAGGCCAATGAGAGGCGGGCCAGGTCTTTTTCTGGGACCTAATGTGAGAGACACTCTCTTTCCATCTAGGTTGCCAAGTTGGTAAAAGGTAAGCATGAAGCTACTGGTGGCTTTCTTGTTCCACGTGGGAAAAATCTGCCCAGAAATAAAGCCACGAGAAAGAAAAGCAGACCTGAGGGACGGAGGGAAACTGATTCCGGATGATGTCCCTTACTTAGCATCTGGGTCCGGCCCAAAGTGAGGAAAAAGACAATATGATTGGAAGGGTCAGGCTCTCAAGGACGCACCAAGGCAGTCTAGCTAACCAGAATCTTGGTAAGCAGAAGTAAGTGAGGAAAGACTTCTGGACAGGCAGGAAGAGACAGCTAAGCAGAGATGAAAATGAGGAATACCAATTAGCCAGGTATATGTGGGTGGTGTAAGGGTTGGTACGTTTGGAGAGAGTAGAAAGGAAAAAGAATGTAGGAAGGAAAAATAATGGCTCAGAGGAGAAACAGCATGGTGATTTCAGGGAATACAGTATGAACAAAGCATGCAAAGAACTTTTCCAAACACAGTCTCAATCACTTGGCTTTTGTATTAGTATATTTAGATTGAGGGAATCAAGCAACATGCAGA
Organism: Vespertilio murinus; assembly: GCA_963924515.1. Taxonomy (NCBI): domain Eukaryota; kingdom Metazoa; phylum Chordata; class Mammalia; order Chiroptera; family Vespertilionidae; genus Vespertilio; species Vespertilio murinus. The sequence goes on from OZ004706.1 coordinate 42,985,285, forward strand.
TCAGTGCGTAGAGAACATACTCCCCTATGGGGGCTATTGTCTCTGGGGGTAGGGACTGAGGTTCTGGAGAGAAAGGAAGACATATTTTTGTTTGTTCTAATTTTTTTTAGTCAATATATTATGCCAGGTACTTACTACTATATAATAAATTGCCTCACAATGTGGTGGCTAAACAACTGTATTTTGTTATAATTCTAAGGGCCAGTAATTACGGTTGGGCTCAGCCAGGCTGTTCTCTGGGTCTTCTCTCAGTCACGGCCATCCAGTGGCTGGGTAAGACATGAATGGTCTAAGATGGACTCACTGTCTGGCTGCTGATGTTGGCTGTCATCTGACCCATTTGTCTCCAGCATAGCTTCAGCTTCTTTTTTGTTGTTGTAGTTAATCCTCACCTGAGGATATTTTTCCTTTGATTTTCAGAGAGTGGAAGGGAAAAGGAGAGAGAAAAACATCAATGTAAAAGAAACATCAATTGGTTGTCTACTGCACATGCCTCAACCAGGGCCCGGGATCCAGCCTGCTACTGTGCCCTTGACTGGAATCAAACCCAGGACCCTTTGGTACAGGGGCTGATGTTCTATCCACTGAGCCAAACCAGCTAGGGCAGCTTCAGCTTCTGGATATGATGTCTGTAGTCAAAGAAAACAAGAGCTGAAGCTGCCAGGCCTTCTGAGGCCCAGACTCTAGAGAAACTCATACAACAGCACTTGGGCCACATTCATTACTTAAAGAAAGCCACAAGGCCAGCTCAGATCCAAGGACTGAGGAAAGTCTCCACCTCTTACTGGCAGAAACTTGCAAAAAATTTGTGGCCATTTTATTTTATATTAAAAATTTTTGTTTTTATTGATTTTAGAGAGAGACAGGGAGAGTGAGAGTAAGAGAGAGCGGGGAGGGAGAGAAAGAGAAAGAGAGAGAGAGAAGGAAATAAGGATTTATTATTCCACACTAGTGGCCCAGTTCAGGAAATTTGTGCACTGGGGGGGGGGGGGGGGGGGAGGTGCGGGTTAGGGGAATCCCCAGCCTGGCCCTCTCACAGTGCGGGACCCCCGTAATCGATCACCCCAAAAAGATGGTCCCTGCCCACCCATCCGGGGCTCCTCAATGGATTGCCCCAAAGAGGTAGGCCAGAGCAGGCCGCAGGAACCCCGGCAGCAGCCAGGTGCTGCCCCCACAGCACGCACGCAGCATCAAACCCCACCCACCCTAGTGATGGATTGTGACAGCATGAAGGCATGAGGGCATCATGGTGTGAGGGCGTGACAACCACCTAGGCTATTATTAACATAGATACTGGTTGATTGTTGTATGTGCCCTGGTCTGGGATTGAATCCACAACCTTGGGGTATAGGGAGGACACGCTAACCAACTAACTGAACTACCTGGCCAGAGCTGTGTCCATTTTAAATCTATCACATGCACACATTACTTTTTCCAATAAAAGTCTACTTAGTTAAAAAATAAGTATTAATGTTATTTGTAATCCAGTTATAGGATTTTAAGAATTGGTGGAACTTTGGAGATTATCTAGTACAAAACTCTGCAGTTTCATAAGTAAGAAAACCGAGGTCGGAAAGATAAAGTGTTTTAGATAAAGTAACACAGTCAGTACCTACTAGTAGCATCAGGATGAGAACTACCAGCTTCCAGTTTTGTGCTCTTAAATCCACAGCAGTGGCTTAAAGTCACAGTAACCTTTCGCAAACAAAGCTTATTCCTGATTTTGGGTCAAGAGAACTTGACCATTTTGTAGTCCTACTGCTCTTGTAGCTAAGAACTGTAAAGGTTACATCTTAACCAAGTAAAGAAAAGACTAAAGAAAGAATTCAGGCAGTTCTGAGAAAAGTAAAATGGGAGCTTGAATGATCTAGTTTATCTAGTCTCAGTGCACCATTAAAAAAAAAAAACAAACGAAAGAAACCTAGCCTTCACATATTTGTAGAACAAATAATTGATCAAGTCACAAATAACATAATCAAAATTGCTTTATAAAATGTCCAGCTGGTGGCCGTGCAGGAGGGGGAACTCGGTGGGAGAGAGACCACCAAGGCTCAGGCTACCCGGCCTGGTGCTGACACGATCTACAGGAAGGTCATTCTCAAGGACATAATTTTTGGGGATGACCAGTGCCATGCTTTCTAGGACATTTCCCCTCAAGTGCCAGCATATTTTCGGGTGAAGCATATATTCCAGATTTCTGTAGCAGAAGATGATGATGAGAGTCTTTTTGAACATTTAATGATTGTTGGCAAGAAAAGTGCTGCTGCTGCCGAAACCGGTTTGGCTCAGTGGATAGAGCGTCGGCCTGCGGACTGAGGGGTTCCGGGTTCGATTTCGGTCAAGGGCATGTACCTTGGCTGTGGGCACATCCCCGGTAGGGGGTGTGCAAGAGGCAGCTGGTCGATGATCCTCTCTCATTGATGTTTCTAGCTCTCTATCCCTCTCCCTTCCTCTCTGTAAAAAATCAATAAAATATATTTTTAAAAAAAGAAAAGAAAGAAATGTGCTGCTGAAGAGGGTTAGCAAATGGTGGTGAATGAAGGCTCAGATAGGGACAGTCTGTCTGTCATGTTCTGCTTCATATTCTTATAGGTCAGCAAATAAAGTGGCCTCTTGGTTAAGCATGTTTTAAGGATAATTTTCCTTTTTCTAGGCAAAGATATGTTGAGCGGTACACTGTATAGACAGATTGAGGAATAATTTAAAAACCCAACCTAGCTGAAACTGGTTTGGCTCAGTGGATAGAGAGTCGACCAGCGGACTGAAGGGTCCCGGGTTCGATTCTGGTCAAGGGCATGTACCTTGGTTGCAGGCACATCCCCAGTAGCAGGTGTGCAAGAGGCAGCTGATCAATGATTCTCTCTCATTGATGTCACTAGCTCTCTATCCCTCTCTCTTCCTCTCTGTAAAAAAATCAATAAAAAGATTTTTAAAAGATTTAAAAATATTTTTAAAAATCAATAAAAAATATTTTTTAAAAAAATTTAAAAAACCATCCTATCTAATAAAGAGGTGATATGCTAATTGACCATCACATTCTCACAAAGATGATGGCACCACATCCAATAAGGAGAGAATATGTTAATTGACTGTCACACCCTCACAAAAATGGTGGTACCCACAGCCAATAAGGAGGGAATATGCTAATTGACCCACATACTCTCAAATATGATGGCACCCACAGTCACACGATGGTGGTGCCCAGTCTCCTCAGCCCCACCGGCACACCTGCCTCCAGAGTCCCCAAGTCTCCTCAGCCCCCGAGCCACCCAAGGCCAACCTGAGGCATAAGAAAGTCTCAGATGGTGGCTTCCCAGCAGCCCAGAGCCACCAGAGGCTCAGGTAACCAGGGCTGGCTGAGGCTTGCATTACTGGCAGTGGTAGCAGCAGAGGTGTGATGGGGGTGTTGACTTTCCCTGATCACTGGGCCGCTTCCTGCCCCTGAGGGCTCCTGGACTATGAGAGGGGGCAGGCCATTCCTCCCCCTCCAGTGCATGAATTTTCATGCACCAGACCTCTAGTACATAATAAAAGATATTGTTGCATCGTCTGAAATAAAGAATTCAAATGGGTCTGGAAGATTTTTTTCTTTTGTGATATTTTAAAAATCAAATATACTCTCAAATATATTAATATTATTTTTTTGGTCCCACTGGGAATTTAGCAGTTCTCCAACAGCTCTTCTTAGTCCTTAATCAATATAATCTTAATTAATAATTTAAAAAAATATATTTTGTTTTATTGATATTTTACAGAGAGGCAGGGAGAGAGATAGAGAGCTAGAAATGTCTATAAGAGAGTAACATTGACCAGCTGCCTCCTGCACACCCCCCACTGGGGATGTGCCCTCAACCAAGGTACATGCCCTTGACCGGAATCGAACCCGGGACCCTTCAGTCCGCAGACCAATGCTCTACCACTGAGCCAAACTGGTTTTGGCTAGACGAGTGTAAATTTATCTCATGTTCATTTATCGACATTTTCTTTTGTGTTAAAAAAAAAATCACCTACATAAAAAGGTAAACAGGCAGAAATTCTTTCAAAAATAGCACACGCTAAAGTTGGTCTAAGTTGCAATGATAAAATATCTATTCTGTTTACTAAAACATAAGCCTATAAACCACTCCTTTCAAAGCCTCGAAACCTTGAGAACAGGATAAATTGATGTGAGGATGGAGTTTTAACCAACTATTGTTGCCCTTTTTAGTTTAAATAAGACTTGCAATCTCACTTTAAGAGTGCCTATGTTATTTTTCAGCATCTGGTCACCCTGTGCTAACGGAACCCAGGGAGTATATCATTGAATAAATCCGTCTTGAGGGACAACAGCTATTTTGGGGACTTTTATTGAGTTACGTTTTACTAGTCCTAAAATGTTTAGAGTAATGTACTTAAAAGATACAGAGCATACATCCACAGAAAGTATTTTAGTCAGTGAATGTTCAATGTAGCAGGTAGAGATGAACTTAGCACGTCTTGTAGACTGAACTGGGAACAGACTCTTCAGCCATAAAATGCACTTAACAGTCTATTTAATAGTGGCGAGGTCCTTGAAAATGCAATATCCATGCTAATCTCGCCTTTTTCTAAATCACAGATGAAAAATAGGCCAGTTAGGTAGACCCTTCTCTCTCAATTTAAAGTGTGACATTTAATCTATTTAAACAACTACCAAAACTTTATTAATTACAGTTAAGAGAGGCATGCTGAGAAAGTAGAGAGCTCTCTATTAAGAACACGAGGTATTTTGATGTGGATGTCCATAGATCTCAGAACTCAAGAAAATCTCTACTTGGGGGTTGCTATTAAATTAGTGACACCAGAGAAGGACCAGAAACACACACACACACACACACACACACACACACACACACACACACACACTCATACACACACACACTCACAATGTACTTCAATCTCACGCTGTGAAATGGCTTAAAGGACCTGAGTATTTTACAAAAGGCAAGAGGTGAAAATTAGAAAAGGCAGCCCCCAGAGAAAGTGTTTCCTGATGCCTGTAGGGAGAATTCATTTGGGAAGAGAAGTACTGGTACAGACAGACAGAAGAAAGCTTCCAGCAGAGAGCAAACCAAGCAATCTCATGAGGGCTTAATGTAACTAGATACCAGCTCTGGTGCATTTCACTTAAAACTAAATTGTTCCATAGAATTCTTTGGAGAGGAAAATGCAGGGCACCTGATGAATTGTCATTGCATTTCTCCGGGGCCTATTTTGGAGACCGGCTGTTCACACTTTTCTTTCCCAGCCCCTTTCATTTATGTGAATAGGATTTAGCACTCTCTGACCCCCCCACCCCCCCCAACAATCAGCCCAAATGTATACCTAGGGTAAAACTATAGTTCCAATCTTTCCCAAGAACAGTTATCAAGAACAAGCCCTCCAGTCTTTGAAAAGTAAGCACAATGATACTCCACTATAGCTTTGGGTAGGGCTTTTGGAGAAAAACTTTGTTGTTGTTTTTCTTCTTATCGTACATTCCTGGGTTGCTGATGTGGGCGCCCTAAGGTGCCTTCCTTTTCCTCACCCACTTTTCTAGATCCGAAAAGGAATCCCTGAGGAGAAAGGGCACCTAGAGGTTATTCCTCCTGCTCCACTGACTACCGTGGATTCAACAGTTTAGTTCGGTTCAGTTCAGCTCTTATTCCAGAAAACCAACTCCATCAATTATAGAAGATAACTTTTTATAGGTGGAGTTTTTTTCTCTCCCCCAAACCTGTCTTTACTACATATCCAGAAAGGATTATTTTTCTTCACATCATCCAAGCACTGAGGTCCTTTCCTTCATTTTATGAGAATCATTCAGGTGATATGTAGTAGCTCCTATTATTGGGCACATGTGGTATCTCATTTAGATTTTTAAATCTATGTTCCTAGAGGCAGAATATTACTATTGACAATATCTGCCATCCCCTTTCTCATTAAAACCAACCCCTTAAACTCACTGTAAAAAAATAGTGGTAAAATGTATTTTTTATTTTGTGTTCCACCCCCTCGGTACTCTTTTTTAGTTGGCAATCTTTAAAAAAAATTGGTGAGCAAAAGCAAAAAACACGTAGGAAAAAAAGGCTTTGTCTCTTGGCCTGTTTCTTTGGTATGAACTTTCATTCTCTACTATAAATAAAAATTTATTTAAGAGTCTGACTTTAAATCTTGATGTATTTATTGTAAAATTTACAGCTTGGAACCTCCTACCATTTTCATTGATATGATTTTAAAATGGAGTTCTTATCATTTTCCTTGGGGAGACTTTTTGGTTTGAATAGTTCGCACTGGCAGGTTGCCTCCTTTATAGTTAGCCCAAATTTTCATTTTCAAAGACCGTTTTAGACAAGTACTATGATAGCTCTAGCCAATGGATCTGTGTGCCACATAATAGAGTGTGACAATCCACTCAGTTGTGAAAGATACTGGAGCTAAAGTAATAAAGTAGCATTTGTATGATCACATTTACAAATCTACTTAAACACTGACCCAGTAGTGTTACTCATTTATTGGAAATTATAGATGTTTGTAATTCTCCAAAATATATTGGGCTAAGTTATATATCACACATTTAAATTTAAATTTAAATTCAACATCCTGGGCTGAGAATCATGTAGATTTGTTATACTCCTTGGAGATTTGGGGACCATGAACCAATGAATACATTACAGTGGCACATTAAAGAACTCTTTTTTATCAGTAGAGATATAAACACCATCCTATATATACACTTCAATATATTTCTATTGATTTCAGAGAAGAAGGGAGATGGAGAGAGAGAGAGAAACATCGATAATGAGAGAGAATCATTGATCAGCTGCCTCCTGCACACACCCTGCAGGGGATCGAGACCTCAACCTGGGCATGTGCCCTGATCGGGAATCAAACCATGATGCTCAACCATTGCACCACACTGGCCGGGCCATCCTATGTTTTAATAACTTTTAAAAACAAGAGTTTTAAAATCGTATGATTTTATAAAACTTAGATTTCCATACCAAATTATATCTGTGGACTTTTATAGATATCCTAGAGGCCCAGTGCACTGATTCATGTACCAGTGGAGTCCCTCAGCCTGGCCTTCATCCTCTCATAATCCAGGGCCCCTTGGGGGATGTCAGACTGCCTGCCTGAGGGATGTAGCAGTGCAGGAAGCAGCAAGCGGCCAGGGAGTAGCCTGAGCCCGGGCCAGGTGCCACTCCCACTCATCCTGGCCCCACTGTGCCTACAACTGTCTGTCGTAGCACTCCTGTGGAGGTGGGAGAGGCTCGTGCCACCACAGCTGTGCTTGCCAGCTGTGAACTTGGCTTCTGGCTGAGCGGTGCTCCCGCTGTGAGAGTGCACTGACCACCTGGGGGCAGCTCCTGCATTGAGCATCTGCACCCTGGTGGTCAGTGCATGTCATAGCAACCAGTATACCAATGGTTAGGTCAGTCAGTCATCCAGTTGCATATATATATATATATATATATATATATATATATATATATATATATAGAGAGAGAGAGAGAGAGAGAGAGAGAGAGAGAGACTAGAGGAGGCCCGGTGCATGAAATTCTGCACTGAGCAGGGGAGTGGGGGATCCCTCAGCCTGGCCTGCACCCTCTTGCAGTCTGAGATTCCTTGAGGGATGTCCACCTGCCAGCTTAGGCCCACTCCCCGTGGGGATTGGGCCTAAGCCAGAGGTTGGACATCCCTCTCGCAGTCCTGGACCCCTCACTCCTTTCTACCCACCTGCTCCTTACCACTCAGCTCGCTGCTCCTTCCTTAGCACTGCCGTGGAGGCAGGAGAGGCTCCCGTCACTGCTGCTGCGCTTGCCAGCCATGAGCCCAGCTTCCGGCTGAGCGGGGCTTCCCCTGTGGGAGAGCATTGACAACCAGGGGGCAGCTCCTGCATTGAGCATCTGCCCCTGGTGGTCAGTGAGCATCATAGCAACTGGTTGTTCTGGTCGTTCCACCATAATGGTCACTTAGGCTTTTATTATCTAGATTTCCTGTCTTATTTGCATCTAGAAATAAAGATATAAAAATATGAATGTATGTTCTTAGAATTGTTTCCTAGATTCTGTTACAACAACACTGCTTGAACTATGTGGCAGGAACATGTATTATTTCTTTTATGGTCCATATCAACAAAACTATTTTTATATGCATAATATATATATATATATATATATATATATATATATATATATATATATATATATAATTTTTTAAAAAATCTGTATTTGTAGAAAAATAATTTCAAGTGGCACCTGAAACTATCAGTAAAAATAACAATGATTTATATCCTCCTGGACTATATATAATATTGGTCTGTAAACTCCTTAAGGGCAGGCTGTTTATTCAATAAATATTTGTTAAATAAATGAGTATACCCATAGGTGATCTGTAACTTGATTAGCTTCCTTTAAGCAACAAAGAAATTTAAATCCCTCTATTCACAACAGATGACAATGCAGTTTCGATAACAACGCAGTTGATTTCACTTTGGTCCCATTTAAATACGAAGTTACCTGCTGAAGGCCCAAAAGCAATTTGTCTCATCTGTTAGGCTATTTGGTGCTTTGAAATAAGGGGGACTGCATGTGTGTGTTCATACCGCATGTGTTTGTGTTTGTGTTTGTGTTTGTGTTTCTGTGTGTCTGTAAAAGAGAGGGAGAGGAAGGAAAGGGAAAGAGGAAGTGTGAGGAGGACTGGGAAGGGTAGCTGCTCCATAGAGAGAAACCTTCCCATATCAACCATATTTGGCTACACAGTGGAATAATTTATGTAACAAAGGTAGAATAACCATTTGATTATTTTTCTTTATTTACCAAATTTCAAAATAATGAGTGATTTTTCACTCCATTGGTGACCTTTTCTTTTCTTCTTCTTTTTTTAATGTATCATTGTGAGCTCACAGAGAATTCAAGATACAATTCAATAGGCAATTCACATTTGATGTGTTTCAATCCATGGTAGTTTTTATGCTTACTGATGCTCAATGTCCCATCTATGGCCAGTGGGAATCTCTTTGAGTTGACTCCTGAGTCCTCCCCACCACCTTTTTTCCCTTTTATTTTCTTTTTCTTTTTTTAGAATCTTTACCTGAGGATATTTTTCACATTGATTTTTAGAGAAAGTGAAAGGGAAAGAGGAGGGGGAGAAAGATAGAGAGAGTGGAGGGAGAGAGAGAGATCCATGTGAGAGAGATACATTGGTGTGAGAGAGACACAGCAAATGGTTGTCTCCCCCATATGCCCTGACCAGAGTTGGGGATCAAACCTGCAACCTAGGTACATGCCCTTTACCGGGAATCAAACTTGGAACCATTTGGAGCTCGGGCCGATGCTCTGACCACTGAGCACCGGCCAGGACGCTCCTGGGCCTTCTTTCTTGACATTGGCCCTAGGCCTAGGAGTCTTTAGGTTTCCTGGATATCTGGTATAACAAAATGTTACAGATTTATTTCACATATTTCTTTTCCAAACCTGTAATTTGCTATTTCTACCAGGATGCCTGGTTTCTTTCAATAGGAATAGTATTTCAAGACCACAGCCTGTGTATGAAGGATGCTCATGGTTATTAAGTTGGTCTTTGCTTTTAGTTCCTTCACTAAAAAGAACTAGGAAATATGTTTTCTTTCTATTCCTTCCTTTTCTCCCTTCCTTCCTTCTACTTTCCCTTTCTCCCTCCATCCTTCCCTCTCTTCCTTTTCCCCCTCCCCCTACCTCTTTCTTTCCCTCCCTTTACTTTTGTCCTCCTCACATCTTTCCTTTCTATAATTCAATAAAATAAATCATAAGTTCATACTGACAATTTATTTTTATCTTACACCTTTAACTAAATTTTTTCAATAGCAAGAATCTTGGTATCAAAAAACCAGGGATGATAAAATTTGAATATAACATAAATCTTCATTTTCTTTATCCCACTTTACACATACAGTAGTCTTAGAGCAGTACTAATCCTAGTATAACAACATGATTCTAACAATTATTTTGTCCATTTTTTAACAAATCTTTTTTTGAAAACTTAAAACATTTTTAAAATTTTACTGATTTTTTTTTGAGACAGAAACATCCATTTGTTGTTCCACTTATTTATTTATGTATTCATTGGTTAATTCTTGTATTTGCTCTGACTAGGGATCAAACCCACAACTGGCATTTGGCATATGGTCGGCATACTCATTAGTCCACAGAGCCAAATGTCAACAGGACAACGATTGAAATTTCTTTTGAGAGCCACATTTTTTAAACTTAAACTTCTTCTAATGCCACTTCTTCACAATAGACTCGCCCAGGCCGTGGTATTTTGTGGGAAAGCCAAGGGGCCAAAGAGCCGCATGTGGCTCTGGAGCCGCGGTTTGCCGACCACTGCCCTAAGCAATGGAGCTATGTGGCCAGGCTGACATCATTTTTTCCTATTTGGGATCTACCATCAAATTACTATTTTAAAGTCACTTGGAACACTTATCCTTTGTGTATTGAGTCATCAACTGAATATACACTTAAGTTCTTTTGTTTCATTTTGTCACTGATTTTTACGGATTTATTTTTCCATTTAAGTTTGTCTTATAATTAACTTAATTTTCAAAATTCATGGTCATACTAACGACTGTTATGTCAGTGTCTTGTCTTTTTTGTGCAATTTCTGCACTTCTGAGTTTTACATAGACATGAAAAATGAATGAAAGTAACTGTTGTATAATTAAAGATTTGTAACTGTTGGGGCGGAGGGAAGTTAAGACTGGTGGGGTAGACTGGACCTGGGTTATTTGAGTTCTGGCTAGGAAAGAATTCAGAGCCCAGACTCAAACTATAAGAGAACATTTATTTTTATTTTTTTAAAATATATTTTATTGATATTTCACAGAGAGGAAGGGAGAGAGATAGAGAGCCAGAAACGTCGATGAGAGAGAAACATCGACCAGCTGCCTCTTGCACACCCCCTACCGGGGATGTGCCCGCAACCAATGCACATGCCCTTGACCGGAATCGAACCCGGGACCCTTCAGTCCGCAGACCGACGCTCTACCACTGAGCCAAACCGGTTTCTGCTAAGAGAACATTTATTTAGAAAATCACAGAGGTAGAAGAACTAATTCCTAGAAGAAGAAAAGAAGTTATAGAGGTAAAGGAAAGACCTTTGGAGCTTAGAAGTGAGGAAGGTAAAGGTGACGTGAGAGCCTAGAGCATGAAGGGGAGGGCGAAGGAAAGGTGTGCTTCTGGGAAGGAGAGCAGGCTTGGGTTCTCAGTCCTAAGGGTTTTAAGGGGGAGATTTTAGGGGAGGTTCCAGGGGAAGATCTCAATAGAATATTCAGTAGTTTTCTCAGTGTGTCCTTTCAGAGTGTGGGTCTCCATTGATTCGTTAATCCACACAGCTGTGGTGTGTCACATCTGTTTTTGCTGCTTTTCTGGGCCTAGAGCTGAAGTACAACTGAGGCCTACATATTATGTCTAAGTGAGGAAAGGTCACCCTTGGGATGAGATCCAACCTTACAATTGTCTGTTGCTAGGAACTCTGGTGACTTTCTGTAGCTGCCCTAGCATCCTTGCTCTGCTCATGTTTCTCTAACTGCCCACCACATAACTAAAATCTGTGTCTAATCATAGTTCTGACATTTATTTGCTGTATCTCTTAGGGCAGTGTTCGGGAAACCACAGCTCGCGAGCCACCTGTGGCTCTTTGCCTCTTGAGTGTGGCTCTTTCACAAAATACCACGTGTGGGCGCACACATACAGTGCGATTGAAACCTCGAGGCCCATGTGCTGAAGTCAGTTTTCCGCCTGGGCGAGTCTATTTTGAAGAAGTGGCATTAGAACACTGAAGGGGCCAAAGAGCCGAGGTTTGCCGACCACTGTGTTGAGGAAATTACACAATGTTTCAAACCATTAGAAATTATGGTTTGAAATTAACAGTGTTTCATGGACCAGTCTATAGAATGGGAAGTGGGAGGTAAGGTTGGGATGTGGGGATAGGATTCCACGGTTAAATAAGCCTGAACATTCTATACAGTTGACTTTTAAACAACTTTGGAGGCACCTAACACCCAACAGTTGAAAATCTGCACATAACTTATGACTCCTCCAAAACTTAGTTATCCCTTGGTATACACAGGGAATTGGTTCCGGGACTCAAAATCCCAATTCCTTTTCTATCGTCCCATTCTCATCCTCTCGGCTTACGTAAGCCCAGGCTTTCCTCCAAAGCAGAGCCAACTCCTCCAGTGAGAGCATTTCCTGATAGTTTTTAGTTTACAATAAGCCGTCTTTTCTGAACTCCTAGAGTGCTTACTGCATATACAGTAACCTGCATTTAGCATGTGCTCCTTTCTGTTGCTTTCTATCCTTTTATAAAAAATGTCTTCCCAGTAACAAATATTTTGAGGGCAGGGACTTGGTCATTTTTACCCATATTTTCAGTGCTGATGGACTTTTAAATATAGAATGCAATTTTAGATCAGGAAGTTTACGCAGCCCCACCCACTCCGTTTCCCAGATGAAGAAACCAAGCTCCAGAAAGTTGTTCGGACCTGCATAGCACAGAGTCAGAGCCAACATTTTGCTGATACTTATGGATTCTAAATTAGAGGGGTGGGCTCCTACAGAATGGCCAGGTTCAGAAGGGAGGAATGAGAGCATTCTCTTGAACAGAGGAGGGAATATAGTTATTTTTTGGCAGTTCAGGAAAAGGTGACCCAAGCCGCTGTATGGGGACCGTGCAGTGGCTCCTGGGAGGCAGGGCTGTTCTTCTTCTGCATAAGCCACTCGCTCTGGAAAAACGGCTGGACGTTGCATAACGTTTCTTCGATGAAGGGCCTTCCTCGCCTGAACACATTCTTCTCCGCAGGCAGGTCGCTAGAAGGACGAGAGGCAGGGCGGCCTTTTGATTTCTGGAGGACACAGGCCCAGAGGAAGACCTCCTGGCCGGAGATGAGAACCAGCCGAGGGCTCTCCACCCGGCGAAGCGCGCCAGGGCGCGCCCCTGGCAGGAATGTGTGGACTAAGCAGCAGCTCGGGCTTTGGCCAGGGTCCCGGGAAAGCGGAGCAAGGGGCTTTCCACCTGCCCCCGGCGTAATCCGGGACCGGGGGCCTCTCGGGTTCCTCCCGCGCGTGCCACGGCTCCCGGCCCCGCCCCCGCGCCGCGCCTCCCCGCCCCGCCCCTCGCGCCGGACGGGCTCGCTCCCGCGCCGGGCGCACGGGCGGGCGGGGCGAGCGGCGCCGGCGGAAGCCGGAGAGGCCCCCCCTCCCTCCGCCGCGGGGGCGAGCGCGCAGGCGCCTCCTCGGAACCCGCTGCCGGCGCGAATCTCAACGTGTGGTGGGCGGCGGGGTAAGGGGTAAGGCCGGGATCCTGGGGTTCCGCACCGCCCGGCTGGGTGGGGAAGGGCTGGGGGCTCGCGCCGCGCCCCTGCACGGAGCTGCGCGCAGCTGGCCACCCGGCTCCCGGGTCCTGCTCGCTGAGAAGGGGGCTTCCAGGCCTCGCAGCCCGGGCTGCAGGCTCGCCTGGGTGTGGGGTGGGTGGGTGTGGACGCGGCGACAGTGGTGGGACCCCTTGGCTAGAGCGGCGTGGCCCCCTGCTCCTGGGGTCCTGAGACTCTGGCCTCCCGCTGGAGAAAGGCGCGGGGATGACAGGAGGGGGTCCCTTTTGCAAGACGCGCTCACCTGCGACGGCAGCACCCCCTGGGTGTCGTGTGCGCCCTGGGGGAAGGGCCTTTCCGACTGAAGGGAACAAAATTCCTCCTTGGGAAGTGGACGGTGGAGACGCGCTCTGAGCGCAAAGCGGGAAGGAAAGCTCAGCCGCCAGCCAGCGTGGCAGCTCCCTGGCCCAGTGGATGGTTTAGATTAGAAAGTTACTGTATTTTTTGGGTTACAGGTGGATAAAGTAGTAAAGGACCCTTTTTATTGTTCAAAGAGAAGAGTCTCACATAACATCTTTAACCATTAAGGGCTCGGGAAAACTAGGGACCTCCCCATTTTACACGTGAAGATCGCCATCCAGCAAATAGCCAGTTTGGCTCAGTGGATAGAGCGTGGACTGAAGGATCCCGGGTTCGATTCTGGTTAAGGACACATGCCTGGGTTGCGGGTTCAATACCCAGTAGGGGTGTGCAGGAGGCAGCTGATCAATGATTCTCATCATTGATGTTTCTCTCCATCTCCCTTTCTGAAATCAACAAAAATATATTTTAAAAATATAGGATCTACTCTTATGGGGTGAGATTACATTGTTGAATCCATCCTAAATTACGTTGAAAATATATCTACTAACCTAAACTACCCAACATCATAACCTAGCTTTTTTTTTTAATATAAACGTCATCATGTTGATAATTAAAAAAAAAAAAAACTTATTTTGCCAAAACCGGTTTGGCTCAGTGGATAGAGCATCGGCCTGTGGACTAAGGGGTCCCGGGTTCGATTCCGGTCAAGGGCATGTACCTTGGTTGCGGGCACATCCCCAGTAGGGAGTGTGCAAGAGGCAGCTGATCGATGATTCCCTCTCATTGATGTTTCTATCTCTCTATCCTTCTCTCTTCCTCTCTGTAAAAAATCAATAAAATATATTTTAAAAAAATAAAATAAAAATAAATTTATTTTATTGATTTTTTACAGAGAGGAAGGGAGAGGGACAGAAAATCAGAAACATGGATCAGTTGCCCCCTGCACACTCCCCACTGGGGATGTGTCCGCAACCAAGGCACATGCCCTTGACCGCAATGGAATCCGGGACCCTTCAGTCCGCTGGCCAACACTCTATCCACTGAGCCAAACTGGTTTCGGCTACTTAGCCTTTCTTAAACTTGCTCAAACACTTACGTTAGCCTTACATTGGGCAGTTATCTGGGGTTTCATCTCAAGAGTAATTGCCTTCCCCTTTCTCACCAGAAGCAAGAGACAAATAGGCAGATTTGTAGACATAATGGGATGTGAAACAAAATCCAGAAGATGCTGGCATTACAGTATACGTGGGTTGTTTACCCTTGTGATGGTGGCTTGATGGAGCCGCAGGCAGGCTAGCTGCCGCCGCCCAGTGTTAGAATTGTAGAGCATTATCACTAGCCCAGGTGAAGACCGAAATTCAAAATCTAACTATGTTTCTACTGAATTCAGATTGGCTTGTCACTGTGGTAAAGCTGAACTTCCTCAGTGGAACCATGATGAATCAGGGTCTGTCTGTACTTCTGTCAACATTTTTCTTTCTTTAAAAAAAAATGTATTTTATTGATTTTTTACAGAGAGGAAGGAGAGAGGGATAGAGAGAAACATTGATGAGAGAGAATCATTGACCAGCTGCCTCTTGCACACCCCCTACTGGGGATGTGCCAGCAAACAAGGTACATGCCCTTGACCGGAATCGAACCCGGGACCTTTCAGTCCGCAGGCCGACGCTCTATCCACTGAGCCAAACCGGTTTCGGCTGTCAACATTTTTGTAAGTACACGGAGCAAAGCAACTGAGACAAGAGGAACCTTGCTTGCATGCATTTTATTTCTAGTGGACAAAAAAAAGTAAATTTCCTTTTATACCTTCTTATTATATAACACGTACAAGATAGTACTGTTCACAAAACGTGAGTTGTAACTTGGTGACTTATAAAGTCAACATCTTTCATGCACCACTCAAATCAAGAAACAGACCATTCCTAGCACCTTCTCAGAAGAGCCCCCTGGAGACCGCTTCCAATTACCACCCCCTCCCTTCTCCCCAGTGGCAATCACTTTCCTGATTTCTACCACCTTTTTTCCTATTTAAAAGGCTTTCATGAGTGAAGCCAAATATGTTCTATGGTGTCCAGCTTTTCTTACAATTATGTTTGTGAGCTTGTTCCTTGTTGTTAGAAAATATAATTTCTGATGGTGAAAAGAATTAGGAAGGAAATTGAAGAAGGTTAGGCTACAAACTTGTAAGAGCTGGAAACCTTGGCAGGGTGGTCAGGCATGGTCTTTTGAGAGGATGACTTAGGTACAGCCTGAAGGACAGAAGATTGGCCAGTGTGTTGCGTTAACATCCCCTGCAGAGGGGATAGAAATGGAAAGGAACTGAGGTGCGAAGGAACCTCACAGGTTCTAGGAAGAGAGGGAAATACTTGTGGGAACGTTGAAGGAGGTGACATTGGAGAGGCAGGCAGCGGTCTTCTCATAGAGGGCCTTATGGCTGGGGTATTTGAATTTTATTCTAAGTGTAATAGATGTTAGGAAGAGATGTTTTTGTTTTATCCTTCAGTTTCTAACATGATCCCTTGTGGAGGATGGGAAGGCCTATCCATTTAACTCAAAGAAACTCTATAAATGTGATAATACTGGGCAACTATTGGGAGTTAGGAGAAACATGGACATGTTGAGAGACCAAATCTTCTTCTGTATTGTCAGGATTTCTATTAATTTAGACACATAATATGCCTCCAAAATCAGATTGAGAGGGCACTTTATAAATTAGTCATCTATTCTACGCTCTAAAAATATTCTTGTCAAGTAGTTGCTTAGCTTCTGTTTAAAACTGTTAAAGAGGAGCTCCTTAAGAAAAAGCTCATTTCACGTTTGGACAGCTCTATTTGTTAGAAAAGGTGTCCTAATCATTAATCAAAGTGCCTGTTAACATCGGTTATCAGTTCTGGGTCTCTATTGCCTCCCTTTCAATTCTCAAGCAGTTGGTTTTGTTGTTTGTTTGTTTTTTCACATTTAAGGGCAGGACTTTTGCATTTATTTGAATGATAACTGGAGTTAGATTTGGTCCTTCATAGATGTTGGACATGATTGTTTACTGTATCAGGTAGCTATTTCTTCCATCATTGAGTGATTAACCAACTTGATCAGCATGATATTAGTTAAGCATTATGTTTTTTAAGTTCATTATGAATAGTAACTGGTAGTTCATGTTTGCCACTTAAGGTTCCTGGGGAAGTATTTAAAGATGATTATCTGGAACTGTGAATAATTGATTTAACTTGGTCATATTATTGATTTAAATTCCCAAGCAGAATATTAATTAAGCTTTATTTTTAAAACTAGAAATCTGTACTTATAAAATCAATTTTAAACATAATGTCTAAGCAAAAAGTAGAGGGTTGGATTGCAGTTTTGAAATATATAGTGGAAAATGTTGATAAAAGGGGCTTTTTGATTTAGACAAAAAGAATTTGAATAGTTTATAATGGTCTATAACCTTGCAAACCCAGAATCAACATCAAAAAGTGATGTAATCTGTCCTCTTACTTTGCCTCTGTGATAAAAGTTCTAGTGAACAGTAAAATGATCAAAGATGGATACAGTAGGAGGGAAGGAAGAGGGGATTTATATAACTCAAATTTGAATAATGTAGTTACATAACCTTACTAAATGCTTGCTGTCATTTTTGGTGTGATTGCAATGTTAGACTTCATTAGTTCTAGGGTTGTGTCTTGCTATTTTTTTAAAAAAATATGTTTTCATTGACTTTAGAAAGAAAGAGAGAGGTAGAGATAGAAACATCAATGATGAGAAAATCATCGATTGGCTGCCTATTGCAGGCACAATCCAGGCATGTGCCCTTGACCCTAATCGAACCTGGGACCCTTCAGTCCGCAGGCTGACTCTCTTCACTGAGCCAAATCAGCTAGTATCCTCTTTTTAGCTAGAGTGTGTCTTGCTATTTTTATTTGAAGTAAGAAAAATAATTTTTCAATAGATGGAATGTGCCAATTTTTCCCTAAAATTTTTAGTTGATTTATTTAATTGTATTTGAAAAATATTTATAGTATATCCTCTGGTTGAATTGGCCCGCAATTTTTGTTTTTGTCTTTCGATCCTAATTTATGGATTGGAAATATTCCTTTTACTAATAAAAAATGTGTTGACTGGATATATTCAGAATTGGGGGAGAAAGCTTTGGGAATGAGCAGGGAAGGTTGAACTTAAACTGAATTTTGTAGAAAGGCCAGGATTTCTAGGAATTTGTTGCAAATTTTTTTCAAGAGAAGTGGGATGGGTTTTGAGAATCAGTTTGAACATAGGTGAAAATGTACATTTTGGAAGAAAAGAAGTAAAAAGTCAAACTGCATAAATTACATTAATGGAAGACTTTCTCAAACCCAGTAGAAAGATAACATTCCTCTTTCTCGCTGGACCAAAGGTGAGTCACCCCTTTGTTTACCCTCGTGGTGTTAGTTTTACCTGTAGGTAAGCATGCTCTAGATAGAACTGAATGTTCTACTGTCAACGTGTCTCTTCACTCAGAAATGTGTGCTTGTGCCGAAACCAGTTTGGCTCAATGGATAGAGCGTCAGTCTGCAGACTGAAAGGTCCCAGGTTCGATTCTGGTCAAGGGCATGTACATTGGTTGCGGGCACATCCCCGGTGGGCGGTGTGTAGGAGGCAGCTGGTCGATGATTCTCTCTCATCGATGTTTCTGGCTATCTATCCCTTTCCCTTCCTCTCTGTGAAAAATCAATAAGATATATTTTTTTAAAAAAAGAAATGTTTGCTTCTAAGGGCAGATCCTTACTTTATCTTTAGATATAGTAAGTCCCATTTAACAGGGAGAGCTACCTTTTGAGGTATATTTCCTAATTAGAGGGCTAAGGAATAAGGAGCTAAAAACTGCCTCCTCTCCTTCATTCTCCCACCCCCACTACCCAATTCTTCATCTTCCTGTTTGGTTTAATGAGTTCATTGTTACAGGCACTGTGCTCAGCTAAATCTTGGTATTCTTTTTCCTCCCCTGCAGGCTACTTCTTCATAGACATAAAAAAAACCCCACAATATTTGTTTGGAAACGAAGCATCACTTAAAATCCCGTCCAACTCCTAATTCCGAAGAACCGATAACATTCTCTGATCAAGAAAAGAAGTGACTGACAGCGCGTGTTAAAAGTATTCTGGCCTGGTCCCGTTTTTTTTTCTCCTCCCTACCTTTGAAGAATCATGGAGAAATGGTACTTGATGACAACTGTGGTCTTAATAGGACTAACAGTACGGTGGACAGTATCCCTTAATTCTTATTCAGGTAACACATTTTTTACTGTTTAAAAAAATTGATAAATATTCCTTGGAAGAGTTTTCATTCGTTTATTTGATTTTGGGTGATAATTTATGGTTTCCTGACTGGGATAGAGAAGAACTTCAGGTTTAATAGGTGTGGTCAAGAAAGTACAATTAATCATGTAATTTTAATAAAAAGAATTTGTGGAAGAGCTAAATGGAGGCATGGGCTTTGTGACCCGAGAAAACAAAGATGTATTCTAACTGGGAAGAGGACAAAATGAGAAACTTTGATGTACTGGACTTTGAAGAGAGAAATGAGCTAATTACTTCAAGGGGGCTTTTATCAATAGAGGTTTTTATTGTTTGTTCATTTGTTTTATTTAGGGTAGAGAAGGCATGTTGTTAGATTGAAAGGAAGAGATGAGTGGAGAAGATTGGGAATGATGTGAGAGAAAGGGAGGGGGAAATTGATGGAGTGAGGACCAGGAGATTGGAAATGGGGTTAAATTTAACCCTGTGAGTATTTATTTAGCACTTATGTTCTGGGCACTTTTCTAAGTTCTAGAGATACGGGATGAATATCCAATACTTACAGGGCCCACATTTTTGTAGATAAGCAGTCACAACACAAAGTGATTATTATACTGTAGACGTCTGTGTGAGGTACAAAGGCAACAGAAGGAAAGGATCAGGATGCATTAGAGAAGGCTTTTTGGAGATGATGTCCGAGTTCAGATTTGAAGGATGCTTTGGATTGGGGTACATTTTAGTCATGTAAATAAAGGTGAATTTGAGAGGTGGAATTTGTGTGGGGGCACGCACGGGAGCCCATAAATCCATCTTTAGCTGGCCACAGAGTTAGGCTTCAAACTTCACACTCCAGTGCAGCTTTCTAGTGAACTAGTCTGGGCCAAATGCAGGACTCCTTTTTTCTTGGCTAGAACCAAAACAGCCGTGGACAAACTACGGCCCGCGGCTGGATCCAGTCCATTCGACTGTCCTATCCGGCCCGCGGAGCCAAAAGAGCGGAGGGTTCTCTTGCTCTCCCCTCCACTCCTCCACCAGCAGCCCAAGATGAGAGTGCCAGCATGGTCAGGTTGCTTTTGTTCCCGCCCTCCGGTCCAGTTTAAGAACCCATTGCGGCCCTTGAGTCAAAAAGTTTGCCCACCCCTGGTCTAGGTTCTCCCCCAATGAGCCCGGAACTGGGGTTCAGTGCATCTGGAAGTGGGGTTAAGAGCGGTCTGGAGCTTATGTCTCCTTCCCGCTAGGGCAATCCCGCGGCCCAATCAACCGTCTGTCCTCTGTGCGCGCAATGTGCACGACTCAGGGGCTCTGCCTTTCACTGTTCGCCTGAGCTTCCGCCTTACAGCCCAGATTCCCCCTGTATGAGCCTGGGACTTGAGGGTCTCACCTAGGACTGGGGTTCAGTGCAGTCGGAACTGGGGTTCAGCAAAGTCTGGAGCTTTTATCTCCTTCCCACTAGGGAACGCCAGCCAGGCACTCAGTTGCCCCTCCTCTCCGGCTCCGTCCTCTCCCCACGAACACACACACCGTGTCTCTGTACCTTAGGCTTTTACAGCTCCTCTGATTTTCCTTCTGGTTTTGTCTTTCCTTCTAGTTGTAGAATTTCCAGTCATTCAACTTTCCTGTAGTTCTGGACAATGTCCACTTTATATTTTAGTTGTATTTTTTGAAATTGTTGTGTGAGGCTGCAGTTAGGCATTTATCTATGCTGCCATCTTGGTTTCTCCCTATATTTCTTTTTTGGAAATGTATTTATTGAGTAGGGAAACTCTTATATATATTGTAATTTAAGTTTTTTTTTTTAAAATGTATACCCCTTACATATTTACAATATACACTTTATAAGTGCTGCTTATATAGTTTTTATTTTATTTTATTTTATTTTTAAAATATTTTTATTGATTTTATTACAGAGAGGAAGGGAGAGGGATGGAGAGCTAGAAACATCGATGAGAGAGAAACATCGACCAGCTGCCTCCTGCACACCCCCCACTGGGGATGTGCCCACAACCAATGTACATGCCCTTGACCCGAATTGAACCTGTGACCCTTCAGTCCGCAGACAGACGCTATATCCACTGAGCCAAACCGGTTTCGGCAGTGCTGCTTATATAGTTTTTATAGACCTAAACATATTGAATAAATATTGTTTGTTGCTCTTATTTTATTTTATTTTTGCTTGTTGCTTTTGAACAAGTCTTGGGGAGGAGACAAATTCTGATTTTAGTATTGTTTGTAGAGTTTCACAGTTCTTCTATACTTTAATCTAGAGTATTACCATTGTCTTTATAACAAATAGCAGCACTGGAACCAATTTTAATAATCTCTTTTTCCCAAAGCTCCCTTGACTGCTTAGAAAGAGAAAGTGAAAAAGAATCATTGTTTGCAAAATGTTAATTATTGTTAAAGTATGTCTGTGCTCTGTTTAATTGGCTAGTTTTTCTCAGCTTACCTCTTGCTATCTGTAATGTTTCTTTTTACTCACCAGGAACATATAAAAGGGGATTTTATTCTGGATAGTTTCAGCCAAATTTTCTTCTCTTGGAATGTTTAAAATTTCAATGTAAAGGCAAGTAGTATGTATTGTTTTCAAAGAAACTACTTGTGTGTTTTTTTAATTTTAAAATTATTTTGAATGATTCAGCAGTCTATAAAATGAGTAAGTGGTGCTTAAGCCCATTTTCCTGAGAATGAGACAGAATTGAAGCTTCGTAATATACATTAGAGTGTTTTCTTTATGTGATTCTGAATCTCATGTAAATGAATTTGTAGAATTAACCAGGGTGGAAGGAATCCTTTTTTGCCCTTCCCAAGTGAAGCTCCCACAGGTACAGTTGCGTTGTCCTCCTGGGTTGCTTTAAGGGCACTTTAACAGTTTTAAAAACTTAAGTACTAATTTCATAGCCAGTGTCAGCTGAATTTATTGAAGTAGGTCAGACTGTGGATAGAAACTTGTTTCTCAACCCTAAAGAGAGTCATTATCCGTTCTTCTATTTGTTAGAGAATGGTAATAAATTCTTCCACAGTCTAGAGCAATTTCAGAAAATCTAGAAAGCCGGATTTTTTTCAGGTATAAGAAGTTACTTAAGATTCTCTCTGACTTTTACTATCCCGGTAGACCAAAAATAAACAAAAACCAAACCAAACAAAAAAACAATTCTTTTCCCCTATAGACAATGGCCGTATTTCTGAAAAACAGGAGAACACACTGACTGTTATAAAATACACATGCAGAAAATTAATTCAATCGGGAATTATTTTACCTTTTAAACAAATAGTATGTTATTCTACCCCTCAGCTGATTAAGGCAGTTTTTAATGAAAGTATCTACTATCTGCCTACCAATTTATTTCCTTTGAACTCTAGAGTTTGAAAAGCATACAAATTAAAATTCTTATTTGGGTAGCAGTTAGGAAATAGTATAGTCATCTGATTCTGAAAATATAAGTATTGTGAGAAGTCAGTAATTAATGATCAATATGTTTTTAATTTATAAGGGGAGATTTCATGGAGAATTTGGAATTTAAGATGATTTTTGAAGGTTGGATGTAAGTTGATGTATGAGTTGGGGGTAGGCAGCACAAACAGAGGTTTAGAGTTTCAGTGTCAGACAGTAACTTAAAGATGCTTTTAGGCAAGAACCAATCATGGGCCAAGTAGCCGTGGCATACCGTATTTGCCAGCGTATAAGACGATTTTTTGGCCCTGAAAAATACGTATTTGCTGGCGTATAAGACGACTGGGCGTATAAGACGACCCCCTAACATTTCCACTAAAAATACAGAGTTTGTTATATACTCGCCGTATAAGACTACCCCCCAGTTGGAGGCATATTTTTCAGGGCCAAAGAGTCGTCTTATACGCCGGCAAATACAGTAATTAATTGGTCTGCCATCACAAATTGCTTAATGTTGCACATCGAGTAAGTGGAAAAATCAAGAACTCCTATCTGACTTTTTAATCCTCACTGGAGGATATTTAGAGAGAATGGAAGGGAGGGAGAGAGACACAGAGAGAGAAACATTGATGTGATGAGTTGCCTTCCACTTGGGCCCCATCTGTACCTGAGGTTATGTGCCCTTGATTGGAATCGAACCCAGGACCTTTTAGTCTGCAGGCCAGTGCTCTATCCACTGAGCAAAACCATCTAGGGCAGAAACTCAGATCTTTTAAGAATACACAATTGGCCAAGATACAATACTTTCTGAGAGACAGAGGCATGTGTATTTGTGCGCGTGTGCGCACGTGTGTACATACATGTGTCTGTGTACTGCGGGGTCCTTGTGACAGTCACTCAGAGCATATGCTTTGGAGACGTTAATCTGCTTTTCCCATGATAATCTCATAGTGGAATCTCTCCTTGGGTAGAGATACTAACACTTAAAAGAGTATCGGTATAATATAACCATTAGATGCAGAAAAATCTACTTAATGTAGTGTTTCAAAGCTGGACAAAATCTGGGTTGGATTTTAGAGAGCAATAATGTATCATTCTCCAACAAGGCACACCTTCCGTAGGGATTAATGGCTATATTTGATTTTCACTTGCTGATTAAAAACCTGTGACTAGAATATATCTCTTTGGGTCTTGTCACAATTTTATGGTCAACTGCCAGTTAAATAGTGGATGTTTACTATTAACTAAGTGGAACCGTATGTCATTTTATTTATTTATTTATTTTATTGATTTCAGAGAGGAAGGGAGAGGGAGAGGGAGATAGAAGCATCAATGATGAGAATCATTGATCGGCTGCCTCCTGCATGCTCCACGTTAGGGATTGAGCCTGCAAGTCGGGCATATCCAACCGTGACCTCCTGGTTCATAGGTCGATGTTAACCACTGAGCCATGCTGGCTGGGCTCTTTATGTCATTTTAAATGATTTAAGGTTAATAACCTACTTAGCAGAGTAGGAGCTAAGAGCCTGGATTATGGAGCCTGTCTTCCTGGTTCAGACCCAGACTCTGCTGCTGATTACCCCGGTGACCATTACCGCTGTTTCATTACCGCTGTTTTTCCAGCTGTAAAGTGGGGATGATCACAGTACTTAGTTCACTGCTGTCTTTGACATGTAGCAGGCACTATCAGTTGTTAGTTATTAGAGATCCACTGTTACGCTATTTGCAATTTTGAAATTAAAAAACAAGCTATAAATATACTTTATATCTAACTATATATCACACCAGTTCCTATATAACTCATTTGACAGCAAAGCTTGACCTAATGTCTTTGTAATCTATATCTGTTCTTGGTTCTATACTTACCCTTACATTATTTATATTAAGTTTATAAAAAACCCTCTTTCAAATACAGATATTTATTATTATTATTATTATTATTATTATTATTTAATGATACTTTTTGGACAGTCTGATGATCATCTCATGAAATAAAAGTACACTTGGATATGTTATAATTAGTATTATGAGCTAATTAATAGCTAATTGACATTAATAGCTATAAATGTTAACAGTATTTATTGAATGTTTACTGTGTGCCAGGTACTGCACGGTGCATTTTCTATCTGTTGTCTTCTTTATTCCAGTGGCCCTCTAGTGTTGATCCTGCATGCTGAGGCTCAGGGAGGTTAAGTAATTTGCCCACGGTCACACAGTCACTCAGTGTGCTAGCAGTGCTAGGATTCAGACCTCATCTGGCTAGCTCTTTTTTTTTTTTTTTTAAATATATTTTATTGATTTTTTACAGAGAGGAAGGGAGAGGGATAGAGAGCTAGAAACATCGATGAGAGAGAAACATCGACCAGCTGTCTCCTGCACACCCCCTACTATGGATGTGCCCGCAACCAAGGTACATGCCCTTGACTGGAATCGAACCTGGAACCTTTCAGTCCGCAGACCGACGCTCTAACCACTGAGCCAAACCGGTTTCAGCTGGCTGGCTGGCTCTTTTGGTAACTTGTGTTCTTTCCCGCCATCTACACTGCCTCTATAATTTAGGCATTTTTCATAAGGAAATTAAAAACCTCCGATGCACTAAAGTATATTGTTGTTTTGCTCTTTCTACTTTGCATCTTAGGTGCTGGAAAACCCCCTATGTTTGGTGATTATGAAGCTCAGAGACACTGGCAAGAAATAACTTTCAATTTACCGACCAAACAATGGTATGGGCAATTTTAACTTGATTGCATTATTTATCATAGTCAATTAAAATAGATTATTTGCTGATACTTAAAAGGAAAATTACGCTACTATTTTTTTTAATAGTTTGCATCCTCATCTTCCTGTATACTGATGTCATATATATTACCTTGCTAACTGTAGGTCCATTTTGAAATATTTCCAGTCCAACCAGTTAGAGTATATCTGTTCATCATTTTTACTGTTAATTGTATATACTATTAGTCTATATATTTGTATATATCTTTTACCTATCTCTAGTGGATCTCAAGGTTTAAATAAATGAAAAATAGCTTTTGACTTCTAAGAAGCTGAAAACCAAATCAAATTGTGGTTGTCAAAATGTGACTCTTAAATTCTTGATGGTTTTCCATTGCTCTGTCCATCTAATAGGTTTTAAAAAAAATAAAAATATATATTGATTGATTGATTTCAGAGAGGAAGGTAGAGGAAGAGAGAGGAAGAGAGAGATTAAGTGATAAGAAAGAATCTTTGATTGGCTGCCACCTACACAACCCCTACTGGGGATTGAGTCTGAATCCTGGGCATGTGCTTTGACCAGGAATCGTACTGTGACCTCCTGGTTCATAGGTTGATATTCAACCACTGAGCCACATCAGCCGGGCTATCCAATAGTTTTGAGGCTAATAATCAATTAGAACTATTTTGTACTCACTTGGTGTCTGGTAGTGACCTAACAGCTTTACATGTTTAACCCAGTCCTTTGACAACTTTATGAGGTAGATATAATAAAACTTTATGTTAATATATGCCCTGTAGTGACATGAATTTGGAAATAACACAATTGTGTTATTGTGCCTGTCTTCAGTCAACCCTGTTTAGAGAGTAGGGCCTCTGGTCCTCACTGTTGGCTGGCCTAGTGTCCCAGATTTAAGCTGTCAACAGGGTCTCCAACCAACGTGGAAATTGTTGGATTCACTGCCTTTCAGCTTCAGGTCCCAGCCCAGATCCAGGATCCAGGATTATCCCGGGGATGTTGCTGCTGGAGTGTACAACCACCCCAGACAGTACCACACCGTAGCACTCTACCCAGAGCTCTTGGCTGCCTAGCACACGTGGATCATTTTATTATCCCAGGTCACTCCATTCAGACCTACATTTTATGGGACTGACATTAAGAGAATGAACAATAACAGGCTTGGGATCATGATGAATGCTAACTTAAGTTTCTTTTTAAATCCCAAAGTAAGAGATTGTGATGCTGAGAAGGTGTCACCCATTTGAAACAGGCTTATGAATGATGGTTATTTGTGAGTTATATAGTTTGCTCTCCATAATTGTAAATTCTTTGATTGAGAAAATAAGTTGGATAGAAGAAGTTCCCTCATTATGAATGACATAAAGGATGTAACAGAAACCTGTTTTATGTAAATTCCATTTTTTGAATCACAGTAATTGTATAGTTTCTTCCCATTCTGACCAATTGAAGGAGACTATTGGTTTATGAATGTTAGATCTAGTTTTCTTCCTTAATTTATAGAATCTTGCAAAACATAGGCTCCGGTCACATCTTGATTTGTTTTCAAAGTTTTCTATCTGTTTCATGAAGTATTTCTCTTCCCACAAACCACATCTGTATGTGTTCTTTGATATTCATTTATTACTTTTTAAAATTGTGATTTTATTTTATTTTTATTTATTTATTTCCTCGTTTTTTTAAATTAAGGTATTATATATGTACATACCTTACCAATCCCCAATCAAGATTGTGATTTTATATTGTTTCTTTAATTTGTTAGACTCTTAAGAAGCAATTTGTCTTTTTTTATTATATATTTTCTTTTATACAAGTGCTAGTCATCGATTAAGTCTACTAATAGGGAGTCATACTAAGTTTTGGTTTGTCTGGGACAGTCTTGGTTTGCATCTATTATTCTTGCTTAATTATGAATAGCTCACACTTTCACTTAAAAAAATATATATTTTATTGATTTTTCACAGAGAGGAAGAGAGAGGGATAGAGACTTAGAAACTTTGATGAGAGAGAAACATTGATCAGCTGCCCCTTGCACACCCCCCACTGGGGATGTGCTCGCAACCAAGCTACATGCCCTTGACCAGAATCGAACCTGGGATCCTTGAGTCTCTATCCACTGAGCCAAACCGGTTTCGGCACACACTTTCACTTTTAAGAGTGTGTTGGTTCAGACAATAAATTACTTAGTCACGTTACTCAGTAACAATTTTCAATTGTAAGTTCACAAAAATTTTTAGAAGAGTAAAAGACAAGTTTAGATAACAATGTTTTAACTTGTCTGACATATCTTTTCATTTTAATTAAATCAAATGAGATAAGATGTTAAATATAATCTATGTTTTGAATATTGATTATTTGAATGATGCTTTTTTTTTTCCTTTTTAGGTATTTTAACAGCAGTGATAACAATTTACTGTATTGGGGATTGGATTATCCACCTCTTACAGCTTATCATAGTCTTTTATGTGCATATGTGTAAGTTTTTCTTCCTTAATGTAACTAAATATTTATGTCATTAGCAGATTTAGTAGAAACAGTAGGATCTAGCTTCGCTGAATAGAGGAGAGACTGTATTATGTTTGTAAAGAAAGCACTATACCTTTCTTTGCAGTCGGGTTGTAAGAAAGTTAACTATCGGTTTGAACATTTCTATAATTCCTTTGGAGGACAGGCTAGAAAGAAAGGCAAACATTAGCTTTGTTTTGAAGTGGAGTTGTTACCAGTTATGCATGATCAACTGAGAAATAGGGCTAAGATGGTGAGTTGTGCATGGGAAAGCCTTTTTTCCTGGAATGGCCTGAAGTACGTGAAAAATGTGGGTCCAAATGGTATTCTGACTAATCTGTTAAATTAGAAACTAGAATTACTGTAGCATTTCACTTGAGATTTAAGATCAGGATTGGAACGCCTTCTTGTATAAGAAGGTTTGTTGAAGATTAGGAACTTGTGTTTGGTGGAGACCCAGTTCTACTCTGTAGTGCTATTCCATTTCACACTTGAAGTGTATCAGCAGAAATTTGAGGAATTTCACAGTATCGTCCAAATTCATCTTCTTTGTTTCACTATTTCCTATTTTGTAAAAATTAGTGTCCTGGATTAAAAAACGAGTTCCAAAACTACATGATAATAAGTTATATTTTTCAGTGTTCAGGGTAATGTAATGTAATTGAAACTTAATTTATCTTTAACAGTTATCTTTAGTTTTATGCAATGATTTGTGATTAATAGCTATTTATTAGAGCTGATTGTTATGATAACTGAAAAGATTATAAATTATAAAACACTAGAGGCTCATGTCCTCGGTGTGGGGCAGGGGGAGTCCCTCAGCCCAGCCTGTGCCCTCTCACAGTCCGGGAGCCCTAGGAGGATGTCCTGTGGACGGGGATGCCATCAGTTGGACATCCTTAGTGCTATCGTGGAGGCTGGAGAGACTCCCGCCACCGCTGTTGCATTCGCCAGCCCCTGGCTTCTGTCTGAGCAGTGCTCCCTCTGTGGGAGTGCACTGACCACCAGGGGGCAGCTCCTGTGCTGAGCACCTGCCCCTTGGTGGTCAGTGTTGGTCATAGTGACTGGTCATTCCACCGTTTGTAAATTTGCATATTAGCCTTTTATTATATAGGGTGATCCTCTGTTCAATACTAGCATATTGTTCTTTTTTAAAATATATATATTTTATTGATTTTTCACAGGGAGGAAGAGAGAGGGACAGAGAGTTAGAAACATCGATGAGAGAGAAACATCAATCAGCTGCCTCCTGCACACACCCCACTGGGGATGTGCCCGCAACCAAGGTACATGCCCTTGACCGGAATCAAAGCCGGGACCCTTCAGTCCGCAGGCCGACGCTCTATCCACTGAGCCAAACCAGTTTCGGCAACTTAATCACTTTATAAGAGCAGTGGCCACTTCTCAAAATAAATCCATATGTCCTCAGATGTCCTTATTGTTAAAATGACGGGGAATGAAGTGCGTGTATATATGCTTTGATTTGCAGGGCAAAGGTTATAAATCCAGACTGGATTGCTCTCCACACCTCACGTGGATATGAGAGTCAGGCACACAAGCTCTTCATGCGTGCAACAGGTAAAAGAACAGTAGTTACTGAGTGTGAAATTTGACTTTCAAACATTTTTTGAAATGCTCAAAGGTTCTGTTATTATTCCTACTTTTAAAATTGTACAACTATACATGTGCATATATATGTAATTTCAAAATATATTTGTAAACTAAGAGAGAAAGGCGTAGAAAGGAAGAATTCTGGGAGCTTTACATTGATTATCCCACTTAATAATTTGAATACCCAATGAGGTGAATATTACACTTATTTTAAGGTGAGGAAACTGAGGCGTAAGTAAGTGAGATTCATAGCTTACTTGAGGTCTGATAACCATAAATTGATGTTTTAGTTGTTTAGGTTGTTGCGCTAATATCCTAATTCCAAATCCCTTTAGCCTTTTTCTTAAAGTAAACTTTATAGTCATATCTCATTCATTGTGTTGCTGCCCATTGTTGCTAAATTAACCCACTCGACAAATGTTTGTTGAGCATTTATTGTGTGCTGTTCTAAAAGCTATACGTGCGTGTGCCCCGGGAGAGCCGTGTGTCCCAGGGGTTCCTGTGCCCTGGGTGAACCGTGTTCCCCAGGGGGCCTTGTGCCCTGGGTGAGCTGTGTGCCCTGGGAGAGCTGTGTGTCCCAGGGGTTCCTGTGCCCCAGGTGAGCCGAGTTCCCCAGGGGGTCGTGTGCCCCGGGTGAGCCATGTGCCCCAGGGGGCCGTGTATACTGGGAGAGCCTTGTGCCCCAGGAAAGTGGTGGGACCAGGGTGGGGGTGGGGAGGACGGTGTGAACCAGAGGAGGAGCAGATTCTATTTGTGTGGTCCTGAGACATTTGGACAGTCTGCAGCCATTAGCTACAGAACACTGTTGTATTTCCCTACAAAAGCAAATGAGAGAGAGTGTCTCACTTGAAATTCATTTATGGAAAAAAAGGAAAAGAGAAGGAAAAAAAAATCTGAAGAACAGAATAAAGTGGTGAATATAGTAGAATCAGGGGCAATAAATAATAAATAAATAAATAAATAAATAAATAAATAAATAAATAAAAGCTTTACATGACTTAGACTTTAACTAGAGGCCCAGTATGTGAAATTTGTGCACTCGGACGGCATGGGGGAAGGGGGTTCCTCAGCCTGGCCTGCGCCCTCTCGCAGTCCAGGAGCCCTGGGGAGATGTCCAGCTGACAGCTTAGGCCCACTCCCAGGACGTCCTTAATGATGCTGTGGAGGCAGGAGATGCTCCTGCCATCGCTGCTGCGCTCGCCAACCGCGAGCCCAGCTTCTCGAGGAGCAGTGCTCCCCCAGTGGGAGCTCACTGACTGCCAGGGGGCAGCTCCTGCATTGAGTGGGAAAGGGCCAAAACTGGCTCTCTGACGTCCCCCGAGGGTCCTGAATTGTGAGAGGGGCGCAGGCCAGGCCAAGGAATCCCACCGGTGCACCATCCAGGCTGGGGAGGGACGTGGGAGGTTTGTCAGCTGCAGAGGGACTGCAGGAGGGCTCCAGGGCATGTCTGGCCCATCTTTCTCAGTTCCGATCTGTTGGACCCCAGCAGCAAGCTAACCTACTGGTTGGAGAGTCTGCCCCCTGGTGGTCAGTGCACGTCATATCAAGCGGTTGAGCGGCCTTAGCATATCATTAGCATATTATGCTTTGATTGGTTGACTGGGCAACTGGACAACCAGATATTTAGCATATTAGGCTTTTATGATATATGATGCTAGCCTGGACCTTTTCCTCAATTAGTCTAAATTTAATTGAGTTCTCTTTACTGTTCAAACAGGCATGGACTCTCAGGCCCAAGAGATAGCTGCCTTGCCTGTCTTTTCCTTTCCCACATTCCCGTTTCTCCACACTGCTTTCGTCCCCTCTGAACTACATACTGTTTAGTGTCTGAACCCATACCTATGTCTGCAGGGAACTCACTCTCGTTAGAGACTGTTTTGTTTTCAGAGAGCCCCAATCATTAAAAATGCCCTTCTTCTATTGAACTTCCACTGGGTATCTTAGGTTCCATGTCCTTGGGCTGCATCAAGCATGTCAAACTCACGGGCCTCTGGCCACATGCCTTGTTTATTTAGCCTGTGTTAGCCTTTTAAGTTTGACATGCTTGGGCGACATAGAACAAGACTGGTCCTTTATCTACCTAATACCCTAAAGACATTTGAAGTCACCTTTTCCCTGAGGAGGTGCGACATCCTCAGATCCTTTAGTTATTTCTTAGGCGACCCGTTTGCTGAATGCGATTACGGTCTTGAGGCCTCTGGCTGTGCTCCTTGGTATATGTTTCAGTCTGTCAGTGTCATCTTAAATGTTGGCATCTGGAGCAGAAAATAGATTACACACATCCAACACTGACAGTTTTCTGTCATTTACCTTATTCTAGCCACTGTATTTAGAGTAGTGCAAGAAAAAAATAGTCTTTTCGGATGGCTGTGTTGTACTGTTGAAGAACTTAATGTACACTGTTTGTTTTTCTTTGTTCTAAAAAGATTGGATATTCAGAATTATGAGTTGCTTTTATGTTAAAAACTTTTTTTAGTTTCCTTCTCACCTGGGGCTCTCAAGTTCTTTATATGCATGAATTAGTAAAGGTTTATATATTTTTTCTTTTTAATTAATCCTCACCTGAGGATATTTTTCCTTTGATTTTTAGAGAGAGTGGAAGGGAAAGGAAGAGACAGAGAGAAACATCAGTGTGACAGAGACACATTGATTGGTTGCCTCCTGCATCCACCCTGACAAGGGTCCGGGGAACCTGCAACTAAGGTGTGTGCCCTTGGCTGGAATCAAACACAGAACCCTTCAGTCTGCAGGTCAACGCTCTATCCACTGAGCCAAACCATCTAGGCCTAAAGTTAATGCATTTTTAAATAATATTCTAAAAAGATTCTATGCATTGATTGCCACATTTGAGGTATTCTTCACAAGAGAAAATTTGGAGTATACAGTTAAGAAAAAAAAAAGGTTGTCTTTCCTTGCTTTGAGTATTCTTAATTTAAAAAAAATATATTTTTTTTATTGATTTCAGAGAGGAAGGGAGAGGGAGAGTTAGAAACATCAGTGATGAGAGGGAGACATTGATTGGCTGCCTCCTACATGCCCCCTATGGGGATCAAGCCCGAAACCAATGCATGTGCCCTTGAGGGGAATTAACCAGGGACTCTTCCTTCTGCAAGCTGATGCTCTATCCACTGAGCCAAACTGGTTAGGGCCGTGGTCGGCAAACTGCGGCTCACTTGCCACATGTGGCTCTTTGACCCCTTGAGTGTGGCTCTTCTACAAAATACCACGGCCTGAGCGAGTCTATTTTGAACAAATGGCATTAGAAAATGTTTAAGTTTAAAAAGTTTGGCTCTCAAAAGAAATCTCAACCATTGTACTGTTGATATTTGGCTCTGTTGACTAATGAGTTTGCCAACCACTGGGTTAGGGCATTGAGTATGCTTAATTTTTAAGTTCAAGTCAGAGCAAAGAGAGAATTAATTTGGATACACCTAATTGATTCAATGTGTTAATTTTTAAAAAATATATTAAGGTATTATATGTGTACATAGCTTACTATTGCCCCCCCCCCCACCTCCCATACATGCCCTCCCTCCCCAGAGTTTTGTGTTCATTGGTTGTACTTACTATGTGTTAATTTTTTAGAGAAAATTAAGAGTGTAGTACCATATCAGTTGAAATTTTGCAGAGGCCCTGGTCAGTGTGGCTCAATTTTTTGGAGTGTTGTCTCATACACCAAAAGGTCTTGGTTTGATTCCTGGTCAGGGCACATACCTAAGTTGTGGGTTCAGTCCCAGTTGGAGAAGTAGCCAATTGATGTTTCTCTCTTCTCAGGTGAGGAATTAAAAAAAAAAATTCCAGAGGTAAAGGGAATGGAAAGGGCTCACGTGTAAAGGACTTGTCCAGAGTGGGTAGGAACTTTGGGTTAACAGAATTCACACTCAAGGTTGGAGGGAGGGAGATAATAGTATGTCATTATAGCTCCTGATGGTTTCACAATTAAGATAATTTGTTTGTGTTTCTTTTTTTTTTTAGTGTTAATTGCTGATTTGCTGATTTACATACCTGCAGTGGTTTTATACTGTTGCTGTTTAAAAGAAATGTCAACGAAGAAAAAGGTAAGTTTTAAAGCAGCCTGATATTTCATCTCTGAAAAATTTTATTAGCTTTCCTATTGAGTATGAAGCTTAAGGAAGCCATGCTTTTGGGAATAGATACTCATAGGGAATAGTATATATCTGTCAATTAATTTTCACTTAGGAAACATCAGCTTACCTTAATTATTTTAAAGCCCAACTGTAGAAATAAGATGCATTGAATTTTATAAGTTACATACTACTGAGTCACGTGGTATGTTGAATTTATTGCTTAGCTGGTAAGTCTGAATTTATATCATTTACCTTATTCTAGACACTGTATTTAGTGTAGGGCAAGAAAAAAATAGGCTTTTTGATGGCTGTGTTTTACTATTGAAGAACTTAATGTACAGTTTTGTTTTTTCTTTGTGCTAAAAGGATTGGATCTTCAAAATTATGAGTTGCTTTTATGTTAAAAACTTACGAGGATGACTAAACCAAAAGGCATTTTGAAAAGTTGCTATGTAGTCTCACAATCACAGTCAACAAGTATTCTTTTTGGTGATTTTATACAGATTAATCACTAGATTAACTTCTCTGACCTGTGTATCTAATGTGCTTTCTCTTACTAACACCTTTTAGTGACTTCCTTTTTACTGAGGCATCCTATCCATGAAGTATCACCTCCATGAAAACTGTAGTGCTTACAGAGTTGTTTTATATAAATGCGATTTTTTGATAACTGGAAGGTAGGAGGGGGGACATTTGCTACTGTGTTATGTGAAGCTACACTTTTACCCTGTTTGATTCAAGTAACTGATTACTCTCTTAATTCACAATATCTGTCTTTACAGGTTGCTAATGCATTATGCATATTGCTGTATCCAGGCCTTATTCTTATTGACTATGGACATTTTCAGTATCCTTTACTAATTTAGAAATGAAGTCAGATGCATATTAGGAAATCTAGGCTCAATGTGTATAACGTTATCATTCAGTAATATCTTATTTGCTAGAGTACTTACTTATATAAACTACTAGAGGCCCAGTGCATGAACATGCACAGGTGGGGTCCGGCCGGCCCGCCCTAATGGAGGCCAATTGGGGCCGGGCTGGTGGGAGGGAGGGGACTCTGGAGGTTGGCTGGATGGTCCCACCCTTGATCAGGGTGGGGGAACCAATTGGGGGTCGGGTTGGCTGGGGGAAGGGGCTGCTGGTGGTTGGCCACTCAGCACCACCTACAATCAGGGTTGGGGGTGCCAATGGGAGGCTGGGCTGGCCGGGGGGAGGGGCCTTGGAAGGTTGGGAATGGCTGATTGGGGCCCCAGTCAGCTGGTTGGCCACCACAGTGCGTGTCATAGCAACCAGTCATTGTGGTTCCCTTGTTCCAGTCGCTTGGCTTTCATATATATAATCACAATGCTCTATAACAGTGTTTCCCAAACATTTGACATTTGTGTACCCCTTCTATAATTTCTGTAACGCTGAGTACCCCTCGTCAAAAAAAAAGGATGTATTTTAATAACAAAATATATTTATTTTTTATTTTTTTGGTACATACACAAAATAATAATAAACAAAAAAAATTATTCACAATAAAATATGAATAAAAGTTATAAATAATTTTTATTTGCACACTGGACCATCTCACGCCTCACAAGACTGTCTTGACTTGACTCATGAGAACGTAGAATTAGGCGCAGCTAAGCACAGTGCAGTGCATATCCCCACCAAACTCCGGTGCACCGAGTACCCCCACCAAACCCTTCCCGTACCCCTGGGGGAACGCATACCACACTTTGGGAAACACTGCTCTATAAGAATCTCTTCACAAAGCTATTACTTAAAAGGAAAAATAAAGATTTGTTAAAAGTAGAATTGCTTTTTCACACCCGTTTGGCTTGATAACGGATTAGTTCTTCTGAAGAGTTGGACAGAGTGCCACGTGTGGTTATATTCTCTTAACATACCCGCTATCTTTTATAAATGTTGCCTGACACTAACAAAGGAAAACAGTCTTACAGTTTTTTGAGTTTTAAAACAAGATGTTTCTTTAATTGTGGTAACCAGAAGCTTCATAACACTGAAACTGAATAATTAAAATTTGCTATGTGAATTTTATGTGTAATTTTGATGCATAAAAATAGGAACATTCAAATAAATTTCAGACTGTGGACAGCTTTTTACCGGAGTGTTAATTTCTCCACTAGCTGTCCCAGATGGTTTGTTCCATTTCTTTGGAGAAATATTCCTTCTTTTTGTTGCCTGTGGTGGTAAATGGTTTGGCTGCCAGATAATCTTTGCACAGGAGTGAGGTGGGATTTGATTTCTCCATCTAGGGATTTTCAGTTAATCCTCTTGTTTTCTTTTAAAAACATTGCTCCAGACCTCTAACCTCGTTGGTGTTTCCAGAGTTCTCCAGGGGCTGGCAGGGTGCACTGGCTCCTTGCTTGCCTAGGCTTCCTCTGGGCTGTGGCCTCTTTCATCCCATTTTATTTGTTACCACTTTTCTGTCCTCTTTCTGTCTTCTAGAAATGTGTTGAAATCTTGATCTACTGTAACCCAACTTCCTGTTTTCTTGATGGCTGTGAGTTTATACTTTAAAAAATTCTCTATCTTAAGGGGGTTTAGGGAAGGAGGGGAGGTAAACATGAGTGCCTAGCTCACCATTTTGGACTGGAAATTTAATTGTGATGTTGTTTAAATATAACTGTTATTTGTTTGCAATTAAGCACTTAATACTAATGCTGATCATATTTATAGAGAAGTATAGTGATATCAGTAAATTTTATGTGTTTCTTTTTAACTTTTGAAGCATCATTTTATAATAACTCAAATAGTTATTATAAAACAAAGCTATGTGTTAACTATTTAGAGTTCTCTTAAAGCTAAACAAATTGGTTGCTGTTTAACACTAGATTTTATATATTCGAGGCCAGTATTTATAATTTCAAATGTTTCTATACATTCAATACCTTCCATTCCTATTTAGAATAGCTTTCATATCTCTAATTTTTAAATTGTGTAAGAAATAACACTGCATAAGATGCAAGATCTACCTCTTTTAATTACCGAGATAATTTCCTTGACACGGGGACAGATACAACGCTGTGAGTCTTGGCTTTGCTCTGTGGGGTGTTCTTGGAGTATCTTATCACTGGGACCTGCTAGGATCACTGGCATTTTGTTTAGCTCTAAATTATAAGCAGATGGAACTTTACCACTCCCTGCCATTTTTTTGTTTTCTCCTTGGCAAGTGTTTTCAAAAAGGCCTCAAAGGAAGAGGGTGAGTGGCTTCTAAGCACCAACATTTTACAAAGTACTCCTGAGAGTGCATGCGGCCAGCTTACCCGGAGGAAGGTGGTCTTTCACCTGGGCTTGTGATGATTTCTTACTAAGGTGCTGACTGTGGGGAGAGTGGGAAGAGAGATTGGCATGCTCTGTATTTACTTTAAATCTTCCTAACTACCGTGCTTCCCCGAAAATAAGACATCCTCCGAAAATAAGACCTACTACTTCATGGAAACATAATACATCCCCTGAAAATAAGACCTTGCGCATCTTTGGGAGCAAAAATTAATATAAGACACTGTCTTATTTTCGGGGAAACAGGGTAGAAAAATGTTTTGATCAGTGTACATTTCCTGCAGGTGATGTGGGTTGGTTTGTTAGAGCATTGCTGTAGGATTTCATCCATTTAAGATAAGGTGACCAGATCGTCCCGCTTTTGGCGGGACGGTCCACAGATTTTTAACAATTTTTCCCGCATCCCGCGGTGTTTTAAAGAAGTCCCGATTTTTGGAAAGATTGGAAAGATTCTTTCCAAAAATCGGGACTTTCTTAAAACGCCGAGGGACATGGGAAAAATTGTTAAAGATCTGGACTGTCCCGCCAAAAGCAGGAAGATCTGGTCACCTTAAAAAAACTTAAAAAAATATATATTTTATTGATTTTTTTACAGAGAGGAAGGGAGAGGGATAGAGAGTTAGAAACATTGATGAGAGAGAATCATCGATCAGCTGCCTCCTGCACACCCCCTATTGGGGATGTGCCCGCAACCAAGGTACATGCCCTTGACCGGAATCGAACCTGGGACCTTTCAGTCCCCAGGCCGACACTCTATCCACTGAGCCAAACCAGTTTCGGCATCACCTTACAAATTTTAAGAGCATGTTAGGTTACATACTTATTAGAAATATAATCCTAATTTGACATTTGTCTTCATGGCTACATAGGAATGGCATCTAAGTTAAATGTTAATTAGGATGGTGATAGTTTTTTTTGTTAAAGAAGTGTAGATCTTTTTTTTTTTTTTTTTTAAATGATTTTATTGATTTCAGAGAGAGGAAGGGAGAGAGAAAGAGAAACATCAATGAGAGAGAAACATCAGTTGGCTCCCTCTTCTACTCTCCATCCCGGGGATTGAGCCTGAAACCTGGACATGTTCCCTGACTGGGAATAGAACCTGCAACCTATTGGTGAATGAGACAGCACTGAGTCAGCCGAGCCACACCTGCAGGGCGAAGTGCACATCGCCATGGTTTGGAATTTCTTAACCCTGGTTTGAGTAGACTCCCATCTTAAACCTGTGTCAGTGGCATAGATTCACCATTGCTATTCAGTGGCATTTCTTACATTGAGCGAGGTCCGGGTTTTCTCAGAAGTGTTGACTTGTTGGCTGACGGGCTGCCTTTGCTTTCGTCCCAGGCTTGTGCTGCTCCTGAAGCTGGCGTGCACTGTTGTGGCCTCCTTCGCTCTCTGCTGGCTGCCGTTTGTTACAGAGAAGGAGCAGGCCCTGCAGGTCCTCAGGAGGCTCTTCCCAGTTGACCGCGGGTTATTTGAGGCACGTGGACACTCTCCCGTCACTCCTTTCCGCTCCCTTCCCTGTGGCCGCTGGGATTTCCTGTGGAAGACCCCCAGGGAATAGAAACTTCAGCTGCTCTCTTCTTGCCATCATTCCTTGCCAATTATTTAATTCAGTGTAAACCCCCAGCTCAGCTGGCATTTTCTAGTACATTACATGCATAGCTAATATTTGTGCCATCCTGCGATCCATAATCCACTCACACATATTTCTAATGCAAGGGGTCCAGAATGAAGACAGCGTGAGAAGTTGCAGCTACAGACTTAAGAGCTCTGTAATTTTTTTTTTTTGGTTTATTTTTTCTCTTTTTAGTCTTAGGAAATTATTTATTAAACTAATAATCATGTTTGCTTCAGAAAGATCTCATAATTCCTTGTAAGATATATAAATACAACCTTCACCCACAGTAATTTTTAATGAGAATCTTCCATTTCATTTAATGCTAGCTTAATCACTCTTGTTAAACTTTAATTACATGGGTAATTTGATGATTTAGATTTAGTAATTAAACCATCTCTCTGAAACAAAAAGGCCCTTTTAATAAAGTTAGCAGAGACAACATATTTATAGATAATTTGTTTTTGAATAAACATTTCTTTTAAAAAGAATTAGAAAAGCATATACACATATTTTAATATAGAGACTGGATCTGTAAGGAGATGGACCCAGCATTTTGAGACTTTTTTTTTTTTTTTTTTTTTTTTTTTTTTAAATAAATCTTTATTGTTCATATTATTACAAATGTTCCTCATTCCCCCCCCCCTCCATTGCTCCCCTCCACCAAGTTTCCATTCAACTCTCTGCCCTTTCCCCATCCCCCATTGTCCTCATCCATAGGTGCAGTTTATATTCAGTCTCTTCCCGCCCCGCCCCACTCCCCATTTCCCCGAGAATCATCAGTCCACTCCCCTTCCATACCTCTGATTCTATTATATTCACCAGTTAATATTGTTCATCATGATTTTTACTTCCCTTGGTTTTTAGACTCACTTGTTGATAGTTACGTGTTTGTTCATAATTTTTATCTTTATTTTCTTCCTCTTCCTAAAGAACCCCTTTTAGCAATTCATATAGTTCTGGCTTGGCAGTGATGAACTCCTTTAGCTTAAATTTATTTGTGAAGCTCTTTATCTGGCCTTCGATTCTGAGTGATAGCTTTGCTGGGTAGAGTATTTTTGGTTGTAGGTTCTTGTTATTCATCACCTTGAATATTTCTTGCCATTCCCGTCTGGCCTGCATGGTTTCTGTTGAGAAATCAGCTGACAGTCGTATGGGTGCCCCTTTATAGGTAACTACCTGCTTTTGTCTTGCTGCTTTTAATATTCTCTCTTTGTCTTTAGCTCTTGGAATTTTAATTATGATGTGTCTTGGTGTGGTTCTTTTTGGATTCCTTTTGTTTGGGGTTCTGTGTGCTTCCTGGATGTGTAAGTCTATTTCTTTCACCAGGTGGGGGAAGTTTTCTGTCACTATTTCTTTTAATATGTTTTCGGTATCTTGCTCTCTGTCATCTTCTGGGATGCCCATAATTCTGATGTTGGTTCGCTTGAAGTTGTCCCAGAGGTTTCTTACATTATCTTCAACTTTCTGGATTCTCTTGTCTTCTTGCTTCTGTGGAGGAGTGTCCTCTGGCTCTTTGTGTACCAAATCTTGGACTTGATTCTTGCAATCTTCCAATCTGTTTTTAGGACTCTGCATAATATTTTTTATTTCAGAGAATGTATTCTTCATTTCTTGTTGATCCTTTATCATTTCTTGTTGAACCTTTATTATTTCTTGTTGATCCCTTTTCATATCCTCATAGGTCTCATTTATTTTATCGGCCTTTTTTAAGAGATTGTTGAACATCCTTATAAGCGTGGTTTTGAACTCTATATCCAGTCGCTTTTTGTCCTCCATTTCTTTCGTTTGTGATCTGTTTCCTCGTTTCGACATTTTCGCTGCTTCCCTGGGTTGGTAGGTTGGGAGGATCAGCTGTGTCTATGCCAGGAGACAACCTTATTCCACTAGACTTGGAAACCTGCAAAAGCCTCTCTGAGTTCAGCTTGGATGGGGCAGAGTTTCAGGGTGGAGCCTACAGCCTTGGCTTCCGGTGAGCCCCGCCCTCTGAGGTTCCTGAGTCTCAGTGTACCTCAGTGTCCTTTGGTACTGGATGCAAGCACCTCTGAGAGAAAGGCGCCCTAGAGCTTCGCCCGCTACCAGACAGTGTAGTCTCTCCCCCAACAAGCCCACAACTGGGGTTCAGAGCAGTTGGAAGTGGGGTTAAGAACAGTCCGGAGCTTATGTCTCCTTCCCGCTAGGGCGATCTCGCGGCTCAAACAACAGTCTGTCCTCTGTGCGCGCAAATGTGCGCGACTCAGGGGCTCTGCTTTTTGCCGCTCTCCCTGAGCTTCTGTCTTACAGCCCAGATTCCCTCTGTATGAGGCTGGAGCCCGAGGGTCTTGCCCAGGTCTGGGGTTCAGTGCAGTCAGAACTGGGGCTCAGCACAGTCCTGAGCTTTTGAGTCCTTCCCGCTGGGGCAATTCAGCAGCTCAGCGAACAGTCCCTCCTCTGCGCGCAATGTGCTCGACTCCAGAGCTCTGCCTTTCTCGCTGCTCGGCTGAGCTTCCGCCTTACAGCCCAGTTTCCCTCTGTATGAGCCTGGACCCCAGGGTCTCGCCCAGCACTGGGGTTCAGTGCAGTCGGAGTTGGGGTTCAACACAGTCCGGAGCTTTTATCTCCTTCCCGCTGGGGAACGCCAGCCAGGCACTCCGCCGCCCCCTCCTCTCCAGCTCCGTCCTCTCCCCGCTGCGCCTCCGTACCTTAGGCTTTTACAGCTCCTCTGATTGTCCTTCAGGTTTTCTCTTTCCTTCTGGTTGTAGAATTCCCAGTCAGTCAACTTTCCTGTAGCTCTGGATAGTGTCCACTCTATATTTTAGTTGTATTTTTTGAAATTGTTGAGTGCGGCTGCAGCTAGGCATTTACCTCTGCCGCCATCTTGTTGCAATCCCATTTTGAGACTTTTTAAAAATATATATTTTATTGATTTTTCACAGAGAGGAAGAGAGAGGGCTAGAGAGTCAGAAACATCAATGAGAGAGAATCATCGATCAGCTGCCTCTTGCACAACCCCTACTGGGGATGTGCCCGCAACCAATGTACATGCCCTTGACCAGAATCGAACCCGGGACCTTTCAGTCTGCAGGCCTATGCTCTATCCACTGAGCCAAACCAGTTTCAGCAGCATTTGGAGACTTAAAGAGAATTGGTTTTTTTGAAGGAACAAGAATGTGCAACTTGACTTGGATGCTAATGGAGATGCTGCTGCTGATACTGATAATCGTGAACAGTCACTATTATTATCACCACTTATTAGGTGCCAGATACCTCACATGATTTTATTTGATCCCTGCAATAGTTCTGAGCTATCTATTATACCCATTTGACAGATCGTAAAACTGAGGTCATGCGGCTAGTGTGCAGCAGAGCTGTGATTTACACTTTGAAAATTGTGCTCCTATCTTCTTTATGTTTTTCTAAGCTGAACACTTCCTAGGATATAAAGAGAAGTTTGAGCCCTGACTAGTGTGTTCAGTGGTTAGAGCACTG
This sequence comes from Vespertilio murinus, assembly GCA_963924515.1. Classification (NCBI taxonomy): domain Eukaryota; kingdom Metazoa; phylum Chordata; class Mammalia; order Chiroptera; family Vespertilionidae; genus Vespertilio; species Vespertilio murinus. The sequence goes on from OZ004706.1 coordinate 43,026,972, forward strand.
GGCCATGCATCGAAGGGCTGTGGGTTGCAAGTGTGATCCCCAGCCCTGGTTGGGGCCGTGCGGGAGGCAGCCAATCAATGTTTATCAATTTCTCTCTCCCTCTCTTTCCCTCTTTCGATCCCTCCTTCCCTCCCTCCCTTCTACTCTCTGAAAAAGTAATGGGGGAGAAATATCTTCAGGTAGGATTAAAAAAAAAACAACCCAGTTTGATTCTTCTTGTAAGCTGCATGGTTATTTTTCTTGCCTTCTATTTAAGAGATAGCATTTAGCATTATAATTATAAAAATGGATATTAATATGTTTGGTGGTGTTGCAGGTCACCTCCATTCCCTTGTTGCTCTCAGAATCTGAGATGCATTTTTTTTTTTTTATCTTCCGGAGGGAAGGAGGGAGGTACAGCTGTCAGGGGTAGTTACTTTCTTGATGTTTTGCCTACACAGCTGTGAGTCAAGCAGCTGTGTAGAGGATGGGTTTCACGCACAGAGAGCTGTAGTTACAAATTTAATTTTGAAAGTGATCCTAGCACAACTGCTAATGGCTTTAAACTTCTTGATTTATTAGCAATTAACTCTTGTCGTTGCTAGTAGCTAGGAAGTTATATTAGATAATTTCAGATGTGTGATAAAACGGATCACATAATATGTGTTCTACACATTAGGAAAACAAAAAAATTCTGGAAACATTTTCAAAGATGAATAACTTCATTATTTAGGGAGAGTGTGCTGTTCTTAGAAAAATATGAAGTATTCCTTGGGAATGTCTAGATTAGGGTTGGGTAGTGATGTAGATAAAGTTCCACTGCAAAAATAAAAAAAGTGAAAAATGCTTATCTGTGTGTGTACATATGCATTACTTAGAACGTTTAACCAACTTATAAAATTGTGAACAAAAGCTTTACGTCTCATCATAATTTTATTTAGAAGTTACGGATTGTACTTTGTGTAGTTCAGTATTTCTTTCCCTTATATCAGAAAGTAAAACTAACAAATCTCTTTTAAGGATAAAGTAGCCAATATTTGGTGTAGCCTAAGTGTCTTTCTGAAGATCAAGAATATTTTGCCACATCACACCCAGATAAAAATCAGGTAAGAGTCACAAAGTGTGTACATAGTGTTTTGTATGCTTTCCTCAAAGAATTATGGTAACATCTCATGTGTCTGGCATCATTTGGGAATGAGCTGGTCTTTGTTAATGAATTTTCTACATAACATTAATCTATCCCTCTATACAACACAACTCTTTTATTTGATATATTTTATGTGAAAAATTTTCCGTGGATTATTCCCTACCTCTCCCCTCCTTAATCTCGGTGAGTATGCTCACCATGATTGAACATACGTCGCAGAGTTGTGATTTTCAATGATGTCTATCAGTCAGGGTTCAGCTAGAGAAGAATGAGGAGGGGATCAGTGTGTGTGTGTGTGTGTGTGTGTGTGTGTGTGTGTGAGAGAGAGAGAGAGAGAGAGAGAGAGAATTTGCTATGAGGAATTGGCTTATACAACTGTGGGAGCTGGCTAAGCAAACTGGAAGTCCAGGCATTCAGGGGGGGAATATTTAAAGGGAAGGAAGAGCGATTCAGACCCAGCTGCTGTTGAGAATCTCTGAGTTTAGGGAAGGCCTAAGCCCTTGTACTAGTAAAGAACTTCTCACTGATTGAGTCAGGCACACTCAAGGCTGTCTTCCTATAGATTAACCTAAAATCAACTGATTAGGGACTTGGATGAGTTCTGGAACATCTCTTCCCAGCAGCGCCAAGGCTAGTGTTTGAATAACTGGGCGCAGGAGTGTGTGTGCTGCCTCCCTCTGCCATCCGGTCCTTTCAGGAATACCCCTTAGAGCCCGTGTGAAGAGGGATTGTAGTTCTTCCAAGCCACGCTGGCACACCACAAAGCCACCAAAAGTGGGAAAACCAATTACTGTATACATAACGATCCCTGTGTCAGGGCTTTCGGGGCTGTGTGCCGTGGTACCACATGGCTCCAGATGGCTCTGCTTATGGAGTTCTCCCCCTGCCCATCAGCCACCACTAGAACCTCTAGCAGCTTCTAACTTGTTTTGTTTTTTTGTTTGTTTTTTAAAATATATTTTATTGATATTTTACAGAGAAGAAGGGAGAGAGGTAGAGAGCTAGAAATGTCAATGAGAGAGAAACATTGACCAGCTGCCTCTTGCACACCCTCTACCGGGGATGTGCCCGCAACCAAGGTACATGCCCTTGACCGGAATAGAACCCGGGACCCTTCAGTCCGCAGACCGACACTCTACCACTGAGCCAAGCCGGTTTCGGCTTGTTTTTTGTTTTTTAAAAAAATATATATTTTATTGATATTTTACAGAGAGGAAGGGAGAGAGAGAGAGCTAGAAATGTCGATGAGAGAGAAACATCAACCAGCTGCCTCTTGCACACCCCCTACTGGGGATGTGCCCACAACCAATGTACATGCCCTTGACTGGAATCGAACCTGGGACCTTTCAGTCCGCAGACTGACGCTCTACCACTGAGCCAAACCAGTTTCGGCCTAACTTTTTTTTTTTTTTTTTTTTTTTTTTAATTTTATTTACCATGTGCTTGGAAGTCAGATAATCAACTTTTGTGAATTGAGGGTCTGAGATAGTCTCTTACCAGTATAATTTATCAATGTTTCTGTTACAATAGAGTATTGTCTCTTTATACCTGGTTATGTTTTCTTATTTTGAGTATTTGATAATTGATATTTAGCTACCTTTCTCTCTATACAAATGATGCTAAATAATAAAATAACATAAGCAGCACTTACTACTATAATGTTTTGTTCTGCATTATATAATCATGTATATAGTAAAGAGCGCACATATTTCAAGGTGTGAATTTTATTTAAATTTCATTTAGTCTTAAATTTAAAAAGTAAAAATAAACTTTAATTTGAAATCAATTTAAGTTGATAGGAAATGTGATCCTTATATTTAAAAAAGTATTTGTTTTAGCTATAGACCTTTACAAAGATAACAAGAATTCTATTTTTATTCATTTTTTAGTTTTTGTTTTACATTGTTGAGCCTGCTTCCCGCATGTATAAAATTAATACTCCAGCCCTCTCCCAAAGGATTCAGATATACTCTGGTAAGTTCCCCATTACTTTATGTACTACTTAATTCTTGCTGAAACTGATCTTATAAAAATAGAGATAATCATTTGCTCTGAACAGGAGGCTTTATTGGGTTGGGACATTCATTTATTTGATGAACATTTATTGAGTGTCTTAGGTACTCTGTGTGGCACGAGGTTGAACAATCAGAAACTTTCAGTTTAATCCAACAGTTATTTAGGTTCTGCTTTGTATTAGACAACGAGGGAATCCAAACAAGAAAACGGTGCTGACAGACAGATGCTTAAATAATTAAGTGACAGAGCAGATGGTATTAAGTTCTATTTGGTACGTTAGGTGCCATGACTGTGCGGGAACAGGAGCTATGGTATTACTTGGGGCAGATGTTAGACAGCCTCTTAGAGCAAGTGGGATTGGAGACGAAGTTTGAAAGCTGGGCAAGATTTGGGATAGGAGGTTATATAGCAGAAGAGAATTCAAGGCGGGAGGAAGAGCTTGAAGGTATAGAGGTGAGAAATGACAGGGAGTGCTGTGGGAACAGCTATTGAACATTGAAGTGTGTGTGTGTGTGTGTGTGTGTGTGTGTGTGTGTGTGTGTGTAGAGGATATAGTGAGATAGCAGAATCAAAAAGGATCCACTTGTACAAGAGCTTGAATGTCAGGTTGAATAAGTTGGAGTTGGATTTGTGTGCCAGCGGAGCCAGAAAACGATTTCTAAGCAGGGGAGGGGACAGGTATCTGTTGTAGAAAGATGACTTGTGTCTGTTAGAAGGTGCATTGGTTCTGTTTCCTACAGTTTAGGGTTTCTCTGAGGGGGTTTACAAATCCCTCCAGGTTGTATTTCTGTGGCACCTTTACAGTTTTGTTCCTGAGTGCATGGGCCTATAAAATGACATTTTAGAAAAACCTTTTAATAGGTCCAGAAAATTTGGTTTATGAAAACAGTAAGTCAGTGGACTTTAGAAGGGCACAACATTTTAGGAATTAGGGTTTCGATTCTGGGACTGCCACGCACTTACACTGCATTCTAAAAAACAAGCCATATCATAGCATACTGCTGAAATACCTCACAAGTGCCTGTCAGTACCACAATGTAAAAAAAATAGTTTCATGTTCTTTTCTCTTGATTACCTTTTTATGGACGCTGTCTGTTGTTTGATTCTGTGAATGAACTCTGAGCACACTGAGTCGTCTACGGTTAATATTCTATAGGGCTTTTAGAATAGAGGGATATGGTTAGTAATGCTCCAATGTCTTCAGTAGGCCTAACTTGAAATATTTGCAAGCTTATATTACATTAGGCTATTTCTCTGGGAAATAGCATGCTAGATAAAGGTATATTTCAAAGATAATGGAATGCAATTTCAGAGTTTGAGTAACTGTGGCAGCGCTAGAGATGATTACTTTCAGGGATTATAAGCTAGAAAAAAACATTTTCTCTCTCTGAGTTTCCTAATTTTATTCTGTTTTAATACAAGCCACTGTGTTTAAAAAACAATAGAAAAAGACATGTTAGTGACTTGTTATTTTATTTTTGCTGGTGAAGTTTTGAATTCTTATTGAATACTTCTAAGCGCTTTACAAATATTTCTCATTTTGATTTCTTTAAAGTGTTTTTCTTTGCATGAAGATTGAATTATTCTCAAGTCAATTTTCCATATAAGTGTGTAATTGAGGTAATTGATGGTATGAATACTAATATATTTATCGCAGCAAAATGACTTACATTTAATTCATTCAAGCAATACTTATTGAGTGCTCACTAATGTGTCCAGTCCTTTTTAAGGTACTGGCATGTGAGGGAATGACAGCGAACATCCCCGCTCTCTTAATTCTGGCAGAAGAGCTACAATAAACAAAATAAATACTTTAACAAGAAGTATCTGGGAGTAGTGAAGACTATAAAGAAAATAGTGTTATGTGAAAAGACTGTGGGTGGGCGTGGTTAGGGGGCACCACATTAGATTGAGTATGGGAAGGCCGTTCTCGAGAAGTGACACTGAACCTAGAACTGAGTGGTTGACCGGAAAGAGCCAATCCCAAGAAGATCTGGGCTCTGATTTGATAAAAGCAGCTTTTTTTCCTTAAGGCAGGAACACGTTTGAGGCTTAAAGGCACAGGTCTGAAGTGCTAGTGTGAAGTGCAGGAGGAAGACTGCAGTAGACTGGAAGAGGAAGGCAGGACCCAGATGACGCAGAAGGGAAGCCATTGAAGGAATCCTATATAATTAAAGGCTAATATGCAAATTGACCAAATGGCAGGAACGACTGGTCGCTATGACGCACACTGACCACCAGGGGGCAGATGCTCGATGCAGGAGCTGCCCCCTGGTGGTCAGTGTACTCCCACAGAGGGAGCACCACTCAGCCAGAAGCTGGGCTCATGGCTGGTGAGTGTGGTGGCGGGAGCCTCTGCCACCTCCACAGCAGTTGGCTATCCCCCAACGGCTCCTAGACTGCAAGAGGGCGCAGGCTGGGTTAAGGGATTTTGTGCACCGGGCCTCTAGTTTAAATATAAGGAGATTTACGTGAGCGGGCACGGTGGCTGGCTGGAGAATGGATTGGAAGGAGGCGAGAGTGTTACCCATTAGGAGGTTTTGCAGTAGTCCAGGAAGTCCAGGAGAAAGATGGGGGTGGCTCAGACCACTCCTCCATCACCGTCAGCAGAGGGAAGGAGAGATGTGGGTGGCTATTGCCTTTAGGAGGTGGTGTACAAAGGATTTGCTGATGGATTGGCTGTGTAGCGTGCACAAGGTTGTGACCCACATATTTTACTTGAACAACTACATTTGAATGTATACTGATGTCTGATATTCAGAATATAAACTTCTGAAAATGGATCTAGGTAATTTTTTATTTAAAACTTCAAATAGCAAATGATTACTTTATAAAACATTTATTGTTATTGAAGAGCACATTTTATTTTAAAATTAGGTTGATTGTGGTGCCATTGGTTAATAACATTCTGTGATTTTCAGGTGTACATTATAATTCAACGTTTGTGTTCACTATAGTGTGCTCATCACGCAAAGTCTAGTTTCCTTCCGCTCCCATGTATCCGACTCCCTTTACCCAGTTCCCCCTCCTCCCTCTCCCTTTCCCGCTGGTAACAACCACCGCTGTGTTGTCTGTACCTATGTTTGTTTTGTTAGTTCATCTGTTCTTTTTGTCTTCTATTCCATATATGAATGAAATCATATGTATATATGAATGAAATTATTATAAAACACTTAATATGTTTTATTGAAATGCATGTTTTAGAAACACTGAAATAGATTTGTTTTGCCAGTTTTAGATTTTGACCTTCTTTTCCTTCATGCTTTTTAATTTAAGTACCGTATTTGCTGGCGTATAAGACGATTTTTTGGCCCTGAAAAATATGCCTCCAAGTGGGGGGTAGTCTTAAACGGCGAGTATATAACAAACTCTGTATTTTGTGTGGAAATGTTAGGGGGTCATCTTATACGCCCAGTCTCTTATACACCGGCAAATACGGTATTTTTCAGGGCCAAAAAATCGTCTTATACGCCGGCAAATACGGTAGTCAGAGATTCTAAGGGAGGATTAAGGCATGATTGTTGTATTTGAAGTGTTTAGTAGTTTTGTTTATTGATAACTGAGTCTCAATGAGCTTAATATATGGTTAAGTATAACGTTGTAATAGTTTTCTCAAAAATATGTTGATTATATATTTTGATGAAATATTATGCATATTAGTGCTATGTATATATTTTCCTCCTAGATAGAAGCCACATTAAACTTTAAGGTTTTACTTGAAATGGCTTTTATTCAGATTCACAATTAAATTGCAATTATATTTTGTAAGCTGTTATATTTCATTTCCCTTCTTTTTTTTCTTAAAGGTTACCTGTGCACTATCATTCTTTTTGTTTTCTTTCCAAGTACATGAAAAGTCCATTCTCTTAGTATCATTGTAAGTAAAAAATGTTTCAAGTGTTTAATTAATTATTATTCTATATAATAAAAGCATAATATGCAAACCAACTGAAAAGCTGGTCACTTATGATGTGCATTGACTGCACTGACCACCAGGGGGCAGATACTCAATGCAGGAGCTGCCCCCTGGTGATCAGCGCGCTCCCACATGCGGAGCGCTACTCAGCCAGAAGCGGGACTCTCGGCTGGTGAGCTCAGAGGCAGTGGCTGGAGCTTTTGCCGCCTCTGCTGCAGGCGGGTGGTAAGGAGCGAGGGGTCCCAGACCGTGAGAAGGACCCACTCCCCCAGTGCATAAATCTCATGCACCGGGCCTCTAGTGCATTTATAATATATAAGTCGGTGTAAAATACAACTATGCAAATGTTATATAGTTGCATAAAGTTATTTCATAAAATCATACTTTTTTTCAGAAGGATGATCTTTTACAGTTTTATTTCTTTACACTTTAAACTGAAAATATATCATAGAATTATTACCGACAGACTTATTTCTTCCTATATATATTCTATATGCTAATAGAAAATGTCTTCCAAAGATTGGAGTCTCTTTGTCATCTTTGCCTTTTCCATTTTCATATCTATTCAAAGCCTGTTCTCTCCATTCACCTCTTTAGGGGCTTTCTCATGTTGCCTCTCTTCTATTTCTTTTGTCAAAACCTTCGATTAGACTCTATTGGCAATCTCTAACCAGACTACTTTAATGCTTTAGGAGCATTAATTTTTCCCCCCGATCTTCAAAGAAATTGGGTGACAGTTAAGGGTTTTTTATTCCAATATTAAAATAGTATTTGCCTAGAACACATTGGAATATTTGAATCTTAACTCACAACCACTCTCCCCCACCCTGTTCACTAGGTTCCAGGGGAAGATATGTACAATGATCAGTGATGAGTGATGTACAATGATGAGTGATCAATGGCAAAGGGAAGTGGAGCTTTGCCCTAAAACCTCAGTGCATAGCTTTATAGTAAGCTGGGCTGGCCTCTGTGGAAGGCTTCTTTGCTTTGAACAAAACAGTCTCAAATCAGCTTGGTTTCATCCTCCAAAGTCTAAACCTGAATTACCACTATTATATGAGGCTAGTCTGACCCTACACGCACATCTCAAGTGTCAAGAACCCTGGAGAAGTATTTACATTAAATGTAGATTTTCCCTAAAATTTCTGCCCCATAGAAAGGCAGCTCATTCAGTGACCCATAATCTGACCATTCAGATTAGCTCTTGGGTTCCGAATACTAGATAATACTTGTAAGAGTTTTTTTCAATTACTTAACTATACAAGATATTATTATTTCAATTATACATAAGAAAAAAAGTTAAATTAACCATTTATTCAAGGACATACAGTGAGTTGGTGGCAGAGGTGAGACTAGAACTCGGGTTTTCTGATCAGCACCCCCCCCCCTTTTTTTTAGTATGTTTTCATTGATTTCAGAGAGAGGAGCGGGGAGGGGAGAGAGAGAGAAACACCAATGATGAGAGAGAATCATTGAGTAGCTGCCTGCTTACTGGGAATTGGGCCACAACCTGGCATGTGCCCTTACTGGGAATCGAACCATGAAATCCTGGTTCATAGGTTGGTGCTCAACCACTGAGCCACGCTGGCCAGGCCCCTTCTTGAGCACTATTGCCACAGTTGAATCCAGAGGTAATGGGTCTAGACTAGAGGTTGGTGGTAAGGAGGTCATAGAGTTGGCACTAATGACCCCAAACCACTCTTCGGTAAAGTCAGTGGCTCCATTTCTTGGCATTACACTTCCTGTTCTTACACTATTGCTCTTCTCGTGTAGCCTCTTCCTATTGTTCCCCCAACTCTCTTTTATTCTGCAGTCACACACTTGTTTGCCTTTATAGTTCTTCTTTGCCTCTGTTGTCCTCTCTTCAGTGGAAGATGATCCTATTACAACTAGTTTTTAGCTGAGTAATATGTAACATGGATGATCATAAGAAAGAAGTATGAAAACCACTATTCTGGGAATTCATTTTGTATTTACCAAATATGATGAAATATATGAAGCAGCTCTTTCTCTGTTTAGATTGCTTTTTCTGATTCTTTTTTTTAAAAACTACTTTTGTATGATAAATATTATACCAGTGGACTGAATTCTGGAAGTACTTTCCCAGTTGTTATGAGGAGTTGACACCTTCTCTGTATTTAGACTAATTTAATTTGGATTGATGGTTATTTTAAAAAAATGAATCAGTAGTCCATATGAAGACCTTGATGGCTGTTTTAAGTTTTTTGTTTTTTAGCTACCCTGAAAATAAGACAAAAAATGTCTTTATATTTTTTACAAGTAAGAGTTGAAATTATATTCTATAAGATTAAATTACTTTTTTTCTTTATCATTTTAGACCTGTCTGCTTAGTTTTAAATGAAATTCCTTTAATGTCTACTTGGTTTTTACTTGTGTCGACATTTAGGTGAGTCAAACCAATTTCCATATAATATTTTCAGTATAGTTCTTATAAACTTACTAAACATGTTTTTACAAGGTGATTATGGTTTCTATTTTCCCTTACAGTATGCTACCTCTTCTACTGAAGGATGACCTTCTAATGCCCACAATTGTGACAGTGATGGCATTTTTTATAGCTTGTGCAACGTCCTTTTCAATATTTGAAAAGACTTCCGAAGAAGAACTACAGTTGAAATCTTTTTCCATGTCTGTTAGGAAATATCTTCCATGTTTTACATTTCTTCCCAGAGTTATCCAACATTTGGTAAGTTACTGTTTTTTAAGGAATGATTCTTAGCTTACGCCGGTACCATACTGTCTCATTTACTATAGCTTTGTAGTTTTAACATTGAACACATGGGCCCTCCAACTTTGTTCTTTTTCAAGATTGTTTTAGCTTCCTATGTCCCTATTCTATTTCCATATTATTTTTAGGATCAGTTCATTAATTTCTCTAAAAGCCTTGCTGAGATTTTGAGAGGGATTGCTTTGAATCTATATATTAATTTATGGAGCATTACCGTCTTAAGATTTTTGCCATCCAAACCCATCGACATAGGGTGTGCTTCCATTTATTTAGATATTCTTTAATTTCCTTCAACAATGTTCTATAGTCTTCACTATACAAGTTTTACACATCTTTTGTTAAATTTATTTCTAAATATTTTATTCTCCATGATGCCGTGTCAATAGAATTTTCTTAATTTCATTTTCATAATGTTCATTATTACTGTATACAAATACAATTTACTCTTTTTATAATGAACTTGTATTCTGTGTTATAAATTTTTAGTGGATTTCTTATGATTTTCTATATACAAGATCATGCCATCTGCAAATCGTGATAGTTTTACCTCTTCCTTTCCAATCTGGGTGTCTTTTCATTTCCTTGCTTATAAATTACCCTAAATAGAATTTCTGGTACAGTGTTGAATACAGTGGCAAGAGTAGACATCTCTTCTTCCTGATTTTAAGGGGAAAGCACTTAGTCTTCCTACGTTAATTATGATGTTAGCTGTGATTTTTTTTTTTTAAGTAAATGGCCTTTATTTGGTTAGGAAGTTCTTGGAAGTTCTTCTATTCCCAGTTGAATGTTTTTTTATCATGAAAAAGTATTGATTTTTTTCATCTGCTTTTCATATATCTAATGATATGGTCATGTGATTCTCCCCCTTTATTCTATTAATGTGATATATTACATTAATTTTTGTATATTGAACTAGCCTTGCATTCTTTTATTTTTAGCCTTGCATTCTTGGGATAAGTCCCACTAAACCATGATGTGCAACCCTTCAAAAAAAATTATTGATTTTTTTGTTTTTTGTTTTATTTTTAGAAAGGGAGAGAGAGAAAAAGAGAGAGATAAAGGTTAAGAGAAACATCGATGTGAGAGAGGAACATAGATTGGTTCCCTCTCTCATGCACCCAGACTGGGGAACAAACCTGCAAACTGGGTATGTGTCCTGACCAGGAATCAAGCCCACCACCTTTTGGTGAATGGGACGATGCTCCAACTTAGCCACACTGGTGAGGGCGATGCACAGTTCTTTTTATATGCCACTGGTTTGGGTTTACCAGTATTTTATAGAAGACTTTTGCTCCTATCTTCATAAGGGACATTGATCTGTAGTTTTCTTTTCCTACAATGTCTTTTTCTGGTTTTGGTTTTTATTTTTATGTATGGTAAGCAGTGATGTCCTTTTTAAACTCCAGATTTGGGAATTTGAACCTTTAAAAAAAATAAATATTATTTTTATTGATTTCAGAGAGGAAGGGAGAGGGGGAGAGAGAAACATCAATGATGAGAGAGAATCATTGAATAGCTGCCTACTGCACGTCCCCTACTGGAGATTTAACCCACAACCAGGATAAATGTCCTGCCTGGGAATCGAACTGTGACCTCCTAATTGATAGGCTGATGCTCATCACTGAGCCACGTGGCTGGACTATTTCTGCATTTTTATTTTATTTTAATTTTTTAAAATATATTTTATTGATTTTTACAGAGAGGAAGGAAGAGGAATAGAGAGCTAGAAACATCGATGAGAGAGAAACATCGACCAGCTGCCTCTTGCACACCCTCTACTGGGGATGTGCCCACAACCAATGTACATGCCCTTCACTGGAATCCAACCCGGGACCCTTCAGTCCGCAGACCGACGCTCTACCACTGAGCCAAACCAGGTTCGGCTCAGCATTTTTAAATATATATATTTTATTGATATTTTTCAGAAAGGAAAGGAGAGAGAGAGAGAGAGAGAGAGAGAGAGAGAGAGAGAGAGAGAGAGAGAAAGCTAGAAATGTCAATGAGAGAGAAACATCGACCAGCTGCCTCCTGCACACCCCTTACTGGGGATGTGTCCGCAACCAAGGTACATGCCCTTGACCAGAATCGAACCTGGGACCCTTCAGTCCCCAGACCGACACTCTATCCACTGAGCCACACCGGTTTCGGCATGGATGTAGCAAGTTCTTTTGGGAAACTTTTCTGCGAATAGGAGCAGACAATGGGGGTAATAGATGGGGTTGGTTTTAAAAAGGGAGGACTTTTAGCATGTCTTTTAATGCTGATCCAGGTTCATGTTATCATGACATTTCAGTCAGTCCCATATTGCTTAAGCTTATTTATTTTTATTTTGAAAGACCGTTTATTAAACCCGGGAACAATGAAACAAAGGAGAAGCAACGGGAAAGAGCCTAGGCGGAGCTGTTGTCAGCTCACTGAAGTCAGAGAAAAGGGGCTCTGGGAGAAGGTTCAGGGGGTTAGCTCAGGAGGAGGGGCTGTTACCCAATGCTCCCCTGGTTGCAAGTCTTGTGGGGGGGGGGTCTCTGAATGTTTAGGAGATGTACCCTGTGGGGGAAGAAGAGGGGAAGGGAAAGGCACGGTGTGCTCATGTGCTTTTAAGTTCAGCTCGATGATTTCAGTTCAGACATTTTCACTCCCCACATGACCGACTCAGGGATTTTCCCTTTGGAGGGGACTTGCACCCTGTTTGCAAGTCTTTTTTGGGCTCCCATCCTTCCCACTCTTGCCTCTGGAATGATCATTGCATTACTCTCCATTCAGGCCTTACACATCCCTTCATAATATAGCCATGAAAGCATCTCTTAGTGTTCTGTGTATGTCCCACCTCCTTCTTGGAAGTCAGTGACTTGTGGTCTCTTACTGCTTGCTTTCTACATTCACTTAAGCAGCCTCTGTGTATTTCTGTACTCTGCTAGGGATAAAAGAAATAAGATTTGGCTGGTCCTTGTCTTAAAGAAGTTCATAGTCTAAAGCTAGAGTGTCCAGTACAGTACCCACTAGACCAGCCGTGGGCAAACTACGGCCCGTGGGCTGGATCCGGCCCGTTCTGCTGTTCCATCCGGCCCACAGAGCCGAAAGAGCGGAGGGTTCTCTTGCTCTCCCCTCCGCTCCTTCAGCAGCAGCCCAAGATGAGAGTGCCAGCATGGTCAGGTTGCTTTTGTCCCGGCCCTCCGGTCCAATTTAAGAACCCATTGTGGCCCTCGAGTCAAAAAGTTTGTCCACCCCTGGGTTAGCCCCTACTTGTTCGAAGTACACAGATAGAGCACACTTCCATCACTGCAGAAGTTCTGTTCAGTGCTCCAGTCTCAAGAAAACTGACTGAAAAAAAAAAAAAAAAGCCGAAACCGGTTTGGCTCAGTGGATAGAGCATCGGCCTGCGGACTGAAAGGTCCCAGGTTCGATTCCGGTCAAAGGCATGTACCTTGGTTGCAGGCACATCTCCAGTAGGGGTTGTACAAGAGGCAGCTGATCCATGATTCTCTCTCATGGATGTTTCTAACTCTCTATCCCTCTCTCTTCCTCTCTGTAAAAAATCAATAATATATATTTAAAAAAGAAAGAAAAGAAAACAGACTGCTACATAATTACAACGAGTGCAATAATTATTTTTACTCTTTATTTTGGCATTTATTAAAATGTGACCATGTGATTTTACCTAACTAGTTCATGCATTTCCCCCTAATTAAATGGAAAACTCTTAGAGACCAGAGGACATTTTCTTGCATGTGCCCCACCGTGCTTACTACAGCACTAGCTCATTGAAAGTGTAGTGAACATGAAATGTAATTTCCTGTTGGCCATAGATAACTTTTTTCCATGAATGGGTTCTTAGACTAGCTTAGGATTTTATATCCTGTAAGGACTTAGGGTTGTGGAGCATGCTGTGAATTTAACCTGGATGGGCAATTATGTTCCAGGTGACTTTCTTCAGTGCCTGGGTGGTATAAAGTATGTATGACAGGGGTTCTTAGACGTTCCCTGTGCATTGGAATCACTTGGAGAACTTTAAAAATGACGTTAGCTGATCCTGACTGACAGGCTAGGTTGGGATCCACCATCAAGAGATTGTACCCCCCAACCCTACCCTCCAATTCTGATTTACAGCTGCAAATTAACATTTCTTTTACATTACTTAATTGTACGTCTTTCTCCTTACAGTTTCTTATGTCAGTAATCACTATGGCCCTTCTGACATTGATGACTATAACGCTGGATCCTCCTCAGAAATTCCCGGACTTGTTTCCTGTTTTGGTGTGTTTTGTATCCTGCTTGAAATTCCTGTTCTTCCTGGTTTACTTTAACATTATAATCATGTGGGATTCCAAAGGTAGAAGAAATCAGAAGAAAACCGACTAGTTCTACCTCCAAATGTGAAAATGTTAACAGTGCTAAAAAGTTTTGTGAAGTTTTTGCCATGTATAAATAAAAGGATCATGTTGAGTATTATGGAATTACTAGATGCCTGGTGCAGGAAATTCATGCACGGGGGGAAGGGCCCCCCTGCCGAGCCCGCACCCTCTCCAATCCAGGGCCCCTCAAGAGATGTCCGAATGCCAGTTTAGGCCCGATCCCCAGGATGGGGTTTAAACCGGCAGTTCGACATCCCTCTCACAATCCGGGACAACGGGCTCCTAACTGCTCACCCTCCTGCCTCCTGATAACCCCTAACGGCCCACCCACCCCCCTGCTGCCCTGGTCACTCCCAATTACCCCCTCACCAGCCTGGTCACCACTAACTGCCCCCCACCAGCCTGGTCGTCCCTCACTGACCCCCTCCCCCCCCTGCCTGGTCACCACCAACTGCGCCCCCTGATGGCCCCACACAGCCCTCTATTCACCCTTCGCTAACCCTCCTGCCAACCTGGTCACCCCACAGAGCCTGTTTGGTCATCCATATGGTTGTTTTGGTTGCAATGATCACTTAGGCATATATATATATATATATATATATATATATATATATATGATCAGTGAAAAGTCATTTTTCTCTACACAAATGAAAGTATTTGGGGACCAAAGCCCAATGGAGGCTTTTATTTTCTATTCACTGGCCAAGACATACTGGAATTTTAATATTCTGTTATTTAAGTGGGAAAACAAAAAGTGCCCTTCACCCCAGTATTTATTTAGAAAATGTACCCTATAATTTATTGTCTTGAAAAAAAATCTACAAATACAGGAAGTTTAATGGAGGAATTTAGCCCCACCCCCTGCCTTTTTTAAAGGAAATTCCTAATTTTGTTATTTTAAAAAAATATATTTTATTGATTTTTTACAGAGAGGAAGAGAGAGGGATAGAGAGTTAGAAACATGGACGAGAGAGAATCATTGATCAGCTACCTCTTGCACACCCCCTACTGGGGATGTGCCCGCAACCAATGTACATGCCCTTGACCGGAATTGAACCCGGGACCTTTCAGTTCCCAGGCTGATGCTCTATCCATTGAGCCAAATCAGTTTCGGCCTAATTTTGTTATTTAAATGTAATTTTTTTTGCCCTGGCCGGGTAGCTCAGTTGATTAGTCTCATCTCAGTATACCAAGGTTGTGGGTTCGATTCCCAATCAGGGCACATATAAGAATCAACTTGTGAATGCATAAATAAGTGGAACAACAAGTTGATGTTTCTCTTTTTCTCCTTCACCTCTCTTTTTAAAATAAATATTTTTTAAAAAGTTTTCTTTACATTTTAGAATGCAAGTAATGTGTATTTCATTCTCTACATGTGCAAATTTGAATTTTTTTTAACAAGGCAGGAAAAGTAAACTGTTATTTATTTCCAAGAATGTTAATTTACTTGAATGTAATTAAACAATGAATTTTCCTGAATTACAGTCTAAGTGGTTTGAGTGAAGTCTTTTTATTTCTCACAAGCACTAGGTTCTAAGCTTTGAGGATCACTTGAAGTTAAATGCTCTAATGCAGACTTTTATCCTTCTTTTATTTTTTATTTTAACACTAGAGGCCCGGTGCATGAATTCGTGTATGGGTGGGGTCTCCAGGGAGGGCTGGGACACGATCAGCCCTCCAGGTGGGTGGTGGGGAGCCACCTGGCAGCCACTTTTATATCCTTTCTTCCTTGCGGAGCATCTAGGGAGGGGAAGCAGCACTGTGCCTGAGGCTGACTTCCAGGAGGCTGGCACTGTCAGGATCGTGCTGGTGGCTTTGGTATGTTCATGCCTGGCCCATTCTCCAGAGATTGGACCAGCAGGACTACTGAGGCAGTGAGTGGCTGCCACTGGGCTGGTGGACCCCAGGGATGGGTCAGTCAGCTGAATGGCACTCCTGCTGTGGGAGTGCACTGACCACCAGGGGGCAGCTTCTGCATTAGTGTCTGCCCCCTGGTGGTCAGTGTGTGTCATAGTGACATATCAACTGGTCGTTCAGACTTTTATATATATAGATGGTTCAAAGTTACTAGTGCCATGAGCTTTGGCTTCTATCATGCTTCATGTTAACTTGGCCTTGTTATTACTGTATCACTTTGTATTAACAGAAGCCCATATTTACTCTTAATATTCAACTGGTAAAAATAATCCTACCTAATAAAAGAGTAATATACAAATTAACCATCACTCTGTTCTATAAACCATGCCCACCAGTCACACCCACCAGCTAATCAGAGTGGGTATGCAAATAAACCCAACCAAGATGGCTACAGCCACAGCAGGGGGGAGGCGTTTCCCCGGCAACGCAGGAAGCCAAACTTTAAGCCTGCCCTTGCTGGCCTAAGCCTCCACTCAAGGCTACAAAGTTTCAATTATAGAAGGTAAACAAATCCAAACAGAAAAGGCTGACACACTGAGCGAGCAGGAGGTTTGGCTCCGCTCCAGGCTACAAAGTTTCAATTGTAGAAGATACATATATCCCAGATACCAGGGCCTCAGCTTGGGTCGCTGGGGGGTGTGGTTGGCTGGCAAACCACCACAGGCCCCTTGCTCAGGCAGCCCCAAGCCCCAAGGGAACCCCCACCCTGATCTGGGACACCTTTCAGGGCAAACCAGCTGGCCTCCACCCATGCACCAGGTCTCTATCCTATCTAATAAAAAAGTAATAATGCAGATTGACCATCACTCCAACACACAATATGGCTGCCCTGATGTGGTCAAAGATCCTGCCCCTATGTGGACACAAGATGGCCAGCAGGGGAGGGCAGTTGGGTGGGACCAGGCCTGCAAGGGAGGGCAGCTGAAGATGATCAACCCTGCAGGGGAGGGCAGTTAGGGGTGGCCAGGTTGGCAGAGGAGGGAGGTTGGGAGCAAATGGGCTGGCAGAGGAGCAGTTAGACATCAATTAGGTTGGCATGGGAGTGGTTAGGGGGTGATCAGGCTGGCAGGCAGAAGCGGTTAGGAATAATCAGGAAGGCAGGCAGGCAGGCGAGCAGCTGGGAGCCAGTAGTCCTGGATTGTGTCCATTTAGTTGTATAGTCGGACATCCCTCAAGAGGTCCCAGGTTGGAGAGGGTGTAGGCTGGGCTGAGGGACAACCCCCCTTTGCCCCCGTGCATGAATTTTGTGCACTGGGCCTCCAGTGTATTATATCCATGTTGAGTTTCTCATGTAAAGATGTGTCTTTAATCTGTGATAAAAATAAAATAATCACTATCCCATTAAAAAATATATACTTACTTTAATCCTCACCCAAGGGTATTTTTCCATTTCCACTACTTTTCATAGTGAAAGGAGGGGGAGGAGAGAGGGAAAGGAAAAGAGAGGAACTGGGTGCCTCTTGCACGAATCCTGACAGGAGCTGGGGATTGAAACTGCAACACAGGTACATGCTCTTGACTGGGAATTGAACAAATCCACAATCCTTTGGTCCATGGGCCAACACTCTAACCACTTAGCAACACCAGCCAGGGCCCCTCAACATACATTTTTAATGAATATATCTATTACTTAAGACAGCATGAAAGCAAATTAGCTAAGTGGTAGTGTGTTTTAAAACAATGCAAGCATAAAGAATAGCTGGTTTTTGACATGGACAACCACAGACTGTTGCAAGAAGGTATGTGTCTCTCAGTGTGATAAAGGGAGTGGGTTTAGACAAAGCGAAAATCAAGAAGTATTTCTTTTTCAAAGTAAATGTGCATAAAGACTCAAAGGGCAGGTTCGCAGCGGAAAGCAGCCTTGAATCACTGCCGAATCAGCAGGAACATCGCTGTCCATGGGTACCATCTGTAATCAGCGTGCCCAGATGTCAGCATCTTGGCTGGCTGGTGTAGTCCTATGGTTTTATTTTTTGTAATAGTGTACTTGTGTTAGCACAGGATGTTGATTTAAGTCAGTGATGAGGGAATTCTAACTTCTGAATAACTGGAACAGAGAAATGTTATTTGAAAATAAAAGTAGTATATAAACAGTAAAATAGAATGTGTCCATATTCAAGGTTATCTTGTAGGTAAATTCTGTAAAATATTTTCCAGAGGATTTCATCTAATGTTACTGAATTACATTGTAGCTTTCATGGAGATTTTTAACACTTACTTTAAGTCAAATGTCTCATATCTGTTAGAAACCAGTTGAAGAGTCAACTTTGTACTTTGAGAGATTTAAGTTCCGAAATATGAAAGATGCCCAGTGATGAATTAAGATCACAGAAATAGGCAATTCTGTCAGCTATACCCAGGAATAGAGGGATGTTTAAATACAAAACATTTATGTTTTATAAAAATATTAAAGATTTCTCACTTTCTTCACTAATATACCCGTCAAAAATAAGCCCTTCTAAGTTATTCTCAACTTCATTTTAGAGGGAAAGGCTGTTTCTGAGAAATGCAGTTTTCTCTGTTGCCAATAAACTTGGGGTTGCTTCTTAAAATGAAGGGAGTAGGGTGTATGTTCACGTATCAGATATGAGGCACAGGAAGTCATTTTCCCTTGAGCCCACAGGGAGGGGAGAAAAATCCCCGATGTAGCATTCTGTCCAAATGATAAACCACAACGAAGTGAGTGAAACATTCACAAAAGTCAAGGCGGCCCAAGGAGCCTCTCTGTTCAATAGAAACAGAGTAAGAGATGGATAGGATGCAACTAAATAATGGCTGGAGTAACACAATGGTTTCAAATCTCAATTGGTCTTTTTTCTGTTGTGTTCACTGGAAAATCAGGGCCAAGTGTATCCACCCCCCACCCCCACTAATGTTTATTAGTTTTGTGTGTGGATCTTTCTGCTTTGTCCTTCATGTGGCCTCCAAGGGTGATAAAGCGAGAGTCATCTGATCTACAATGAAGAGAACTGAGAAATGATTCTTAGCAGACCCAGCTGTTCTGAAAGGCAAAAGCTTAGTATATCAAGAGGTCAGATATACAGTAACTGATTTAATAGCATTAAGCACATACCTACATAACTTGGATTACATATGAAGCCAATCTATTTCTTAACTATTTCCTTACTAAAGTAGTTTTTTTTTTATATTGGTTTTCAATGCTAGAAGGCAAAGGAATGATCCTTTTTGGTATATTTTAGGTAATGTTTTCTATAAGGGCTGTGTCACAAAGTGTTCTTAATATTTAGTAGATCGACTATTTAAAAAATCTTATTTAAATAGTACCAAGACATTAGAGAAGGCAATTAGGCTTAACTGGGCTACTGTTTAGTATTTGTCATTTAATTTAATAGTTTAAATTTTTTTTTAATTTTTCATTTTAAGAGGTGAATTTTAAATTTCTCTAAATGGTAATTATTTTCAATCTTAATTTGTTAAATTTTAAGATGTTCAAATAGTATTTTTACTTTTATGGTACACTGAATTAAATGACATGATAATATACTATACAAATTTTGTTAAGACTTAGGTCAAGTACCAAAGAGTAAGTAACATTTATCCCCTGTGGGAAATCATGTTATCAAGTTATAACATATTCTGTGACTCCTCTTCCCTTTTATATTGTAACAGCACAAACATGATGATATAAAACACTATAGAGAAACAAAATTAATGCTTCAAAATAATTTGGAAGGAATCACATATTTCCCCATAAGAAAATTATCTTCTTTAAATTCAGTAATTTGTATAGTTCAGTTTAAAAACAACTTCATATTTAAATGTTTATTAAAAATGCATCTGGTATTTTATAAAAGGCGTGAAGATTTTGAAAATATTTTTTTTCTACAACAGAAATAACTATAGAGTATAATAAAAATTCACCTCTGAGATAAAAGCTATATAATAAACTTCTGGATAAATTGCTGAAGTTTTAAAAAGAATCTAATTAATACACATCTGGGTCTTTAAATGGAACAACTGGTACCTAATTCTACTCACCATTAGATTTAATGAGTTTTAAAATATACAGCTCTACCAAAGGTGCCATTTTCATAAATGCTTTATTAAGTCTATCCACAAATGCTGAAAGTATACAGAAGCATACATGATATAGAATAAAAGTCAAGATACTTGTCTACATGTTGGCTTATTCATTAAAGAGTCAAGAAGAAATGTATTATTTACATTGAGATTATCTACTGGTGTGTGTAGAAAGTTTAAATTAGCTGCAAGAAATTTTATCTAGACATGCACCTGCCTGGTGCTGTGATCTGGTATTTACTGGGCAGATTAATTACAAACATTTCTTCTGTTCCTTTAAATATGATCAGGCAGATGCAGAAGTTGGTGTTCAGAGTGAATACACTTCTTCTGAATGCCTACAGGATATAAAAGATGATTATTAAATCATCAAGAATTAGCTTTCAAATTAACATGCATCACATACATGAGAAAAGAAATGATTTAAACACCCATTTGTCATGTGATTTCATACTTAGTTTAGGTACTGGTAATCTCTCATTTGTTTATTTTTGAGCCTTCTAAGCAAGATTCACCTTCAGGAATATTTGTCAATATGACTACTCTGACATAGTACTCCTCACTTTATGTGAATATGGATTTTGACATACTTCGAGAGTGTTCTAAAACTCCAACAAGACCTATCGAAAACATCGAAATTTACATGCCTTTTGTCTATGAGCCTTAAGGGCCTTGCAGCATGTGTTTCCTCCAACAGCTGCCCCCACCCCCAAAAGACAGTACGTACTCACATTCCTATTCACAGTGTGTCCCTCTGGGGACTCCTAGTGGTGGTAGAAGTTTCTGTCTGTTAGGCCCTGGGACCCTTGTGTAAAGGGAAGCTTTTAAAGAAAGCGGCCATTGGCAACTGATGGCATATATTCCCATAGGGCATGTGGACCATTCACTCCTAAAATACCCCTGCCTCGATTACATTAGTAGTTATGAAGAAGTAACGCGTGACAGGCTGCTATTAAAAGATCCTATTAAAAACATGCCGAAACCGGTTTGGCTCAGTGGATAGAGTGTTGGCCTGCAGACTGAAAGGTCCCAGGTTCGATTCCGGTCAAGGGCATGTACCTTGGTTGTGGGCACATTCCCTGGTAGGGGGTGTGCAAGAGGCAGCTGGTCGATGTTTCTCTCTCATCGACGTTTCTAGCTCTCTATCTCTCTCCCTTCCTCTCTGTAAAATATCAATAAAATATATATATTTTTAAAAAGATCCTATTAAAAACAATTCTTTTAATAGGATATTATTCTTGTCCTATTAAAAGATCCGTTGCCAATTAAACAATCAACTTTCACCAACTCTGGCTTGAGTCTGGTCTAAACTCCTACAGAAAACTGAAGCACTCTAGCATTCCCTTAATATCCTTATATGTTATTGATACACAGTTATCAGAACTAATGGTAACACTATAGAAGAAAGGAAGAACAATTTATTAGTTACTATGCAGGAGACACTAATTATTGATACCATACCACAGGTAAATGTTATCAGTCCCATTTTATAATGAAGGTTTAGCAGAAGCAAGTATCTTGTTTAAGGCCACACAGATAAGTAGGTAACAGAGCTGGAGCTGGACATTTAATCCAAACCCTATTCTCTATGGCAATGCCAATGCCTTTAAAGACGTTTCATCAGCTGATCATGGCTACTAAGAAAATTGTGTTGAGAAAGATTCTGCAGCCAAATTCAGGTTCCAGCAAAAATAAATACTTTGATCAATGTGAGGTATGCTGTAACACAAGAGGTATGGAGTAGCACTATGTTATCTCTACACTGCCATACTGGTTCTAGAAAGGAATATCTCAGAACACAAATAAAAAGCAACCCAGATACAGTGTAGCAGTTTATGAGCAGCATTTTGACAGGATTCACTGTTCATACAGTTATTCTTTCTAAAACATTTTGGATTGCTCCTTCACCGGTCCACTTCTGCCTAATGAATAAAGTCTGAACTCAGGATCCTGGCAGTCACAACTGTCAGTGATGGGGCTGGACTCTACCGTCCCATTATTCTGCATTTCTGCCTTTTAGTTCACATTTTCTCTGCCTAGTATGTGTACACAGCCTGTTAAATTAATCATTTTTCAAGTGCCAAATTCCTAGTAAAGTGCAAAATTTCCATTATTAGGGTCTGGATGACCCTCTGTCAGCCATAATGTAGAGTGGAATAACCAGAAGTGACTTTAAAATCATGAACCCTTACAAGCGACCTCATTAAACCACCCTGAGGTGATCTGCCTGTGTGTATTCCTATACCTCTGCTTATTCTTCTTCATTTGGTACTTGGAGAAGAATGTTTATACTTCTCAGTCTGAAGAGGAAGGAACTTCTGTCAACTCTTTTGCTCTCTATACCTCATGGAAGTGACACATTTAAATGGTCAAAGTCCAGAACACTGGTCCACATGTTACTACTAATAGAACATGCCTCTATCTCTATCTCCCCACTATTTTATTTTCCTTTCACTGTCTAGCACAGGGGTGGGCAAACTTTTTGACTCGAGAGCCACATTGGGTTCTTAAACTGGACTGGAGGGCCAGAACAAAAGCAACCTGAATGCCTGTGTTGTCACCATGGCCCATCCCACCCCTGGTTGCTCAGTGCCTGCATATAATCCACCATCTTTGTTGGGTTAATTTGCATACTCACTCCTGATTGGCTAGTGGGCGTCATAAAGGTATGATCAATTTGCATATTTCCCTTTTATTAGTATAGATTATTTGTTGTTTACAACGGAATAAACAATGTAATGAATGAAAGTGACATTTACTATATAAGGTGCTTTGCAGATATTTAAGAAGAGCTAGTTTGTCAGGAAGCTGATACTAATTATTTGAGATACCATTTCCAAAGAAACGTATTTTCAGTTTAGAATTATTTCATTTTGCATTGTTTCTAAGAGATAGCAGGTAACATCTGGTTAGCTTCTAAGAAAATTAATACTGATGCCACTAAGTTTGGGATAATAGTAGTTCTTTTTTTAAAAAAATATATTTTAATTGATTTTTTACAGAGAGGAAGAGAGAGGGATACAGAATTAAAAACATCGATGAAAATAATCGATCAGCTGCCCCTTGCACCACCCTCAATGGGGATGTGCCCGCAACCAAGGTACATGCCTTTGACCAGAATCAAACCCGGGACCTTTCAGTCCGCAGGCTGATGCTCTATCCACTGAGCCAAAACGGTCTTGGCGGAAAATGGTAGTTCTTAATGTGAACTTCAGTTACAGGTATAGTGAACACTCATATCACATCTTGACTCATATTTCTTCTAGCTAGTAAGTTATAATAAGCTATTTGTAAATATGACATATTTTACTTATATTGCTGAATTCACAGGAACTGTTTTTAAAGAAAAGGATCAACTAATTAATATGTAATTAATCAATTTAGCACATTTTCAAATGTATAGACTTGTTATATCTTGTTCAGTCAGATGTGCCCAATAACTCACCTGTCAGCATCTATTTAGATATTTCTACTAAAGGTGCTCAATTAAGGATCTTCTTTATATTTAGATATCCTCACTCTGAATTAAAGTTAGCCTGGTCAGATCAACAGTGTTTTTTATTTTATTTTTAAAATATATTTTATTGATTTTTTACAGAGAGAAAGGGAGAGGGATAGAGAGCTAGAAACATCGATGAGAGAGAAACATAGATCAGCTGCCTCCTGCACACCCCCACTGGAGATGTGCCCGCAACCAATGTACATGCTCTTGACCAGAATCGAACCTAGGACCTCCCTAGTCTGCAGGCCGACACTCTATCCACTGAGCCAAACCAATTTTGGAAATTTTAAAAAGTGTTTTTTAAAATCAGTCTCTAACTTACAGATTTTGTCAAACTTCCCTCCTGTTTATCAGAACAGATTAAATATAATCTCCAAAGCACATGGCCCTATTTTCTTTGTAGAGAAGACAGTACCAAATTTGATGTCAATAAAATGTTTCCACCTGAATAAAGTGAAATTTAACAAGGCTATGCTTAATTAGAAAGGTGAAGCATTACCTCAATTTAAAATGGCCTTCAGAAATTCATAGCTGTCAAGATGACGTAACTCTGTATAAAAGAAAAAAGATTTATTTTTTCAGAAAATAATTCAATGCAAGTTGTCATAGTATATGATGCGGAATAAATGCTGAATCAAAATGAAATTAAAATAAAGAACCCAAACATAAAGTTTTATTTTACATTAAAATTAGCAGCTTTGGGACTATAAATTCCCATTTCAACTGATTTACCTGACTCTGTTGTTTCAGAATGTATATTAAAAAATTTAGGATGAAAACTGCCAAGAGATTTATTATTATAATGTATGGTTATGGTTTATTACAACTGTCTTTTGTGCTAGCTTCTATGATTCTTCTCTCGTTCGTTAGTGTACAGAAGAGTGCCTGGCTCATAGTAGGTATTCAATAAATGTTGAGTGAATGAGGCATTAAGGAGATAGTAATTTGTAAGTATTTCAAAATATTATGGTAATTCCTTTAAAAAATTCTTAGCGTGCCCATTTGTTTTTATTCATTCACTGAACATGCACTGTGGACCTTCTATCTGGGCTCTACAGTAGGCTGCGGGGCTACAATGTGGAGGTGTCTGTTATTTGTTTGCTGAGGAGGAGCCCAGGAAGAGCCCTGTAACCACACAATCACAAGACACAACACTGAAACATGACACATTTATAAACATTCAGACAAGAGTTGTAGAAGCCTAGAGGATGAAGCAATTTAGCTTGGAGAGACTCACAGAGAATGTGGCACCTATCACTGGCCTTAAGAATGAGCAGAAGTTTACTAGATGGAGAAGAAAGGAAGAGCAACCCAAGGAGAGAGCAGCAGTAGAGGCCTGGAGTCCCAATTTGTGGATAGCGTGAATTAAAATGACTACTTTCCTCCTATGTGAGGTCTGAGCTGAAGGAAAAAAACCACTTAACTCTTACTTATTACATAAGTTCTGCTTTAAATTACATAATTAGCTATATAACACTATAAATATCTATTATTACATATGTGTTTAAAATATATAAACCACTTAGAGAATTTAACTAACTTTTTTTTTTGAGAAGCTTTTCTGACTACTCTAAGTTAAAATGGGGGAAAAAAAGTTCACCTGTCAGGTGACATAAAAGCAATTTCTAATAAATGTGCCAGAATAATTTTTTTCCATCTCAAGAACAGTTAGTCTTCAGTCTGTTCATTACTGTCTTTTTATAGTATTTTTATTTAATAAAACCTATTAGGACTACCATACAAATCTCTTTACTTATGCTTTTATCTTTTAGCTGATCAATTTTTATATTGCTGACATCCCTTCTTCACCATTTGCTCATTTAAAAATTCATAGTATGTGAGATATGTCTCTGGAGAAAATGTCTATAAAATTTGTTACAGCTGGCAAATGTGTATGAGTCAGTGATAGCACATGACTAAATGCTTCACAGAAAATAAAATTTGTTTCTGTAGTAAGCAGAACTGTTTAAATGTTATTTATTTTTATGTTTCAAAGAAAATATATTGTGAAGTGCTGCATTGATTTAATACGCAACAATGTCTGTGTACACGCTGTAGAAAGAAAATTTATGAAACCTTTGCACAACTCCTTTAATTGAATTTTCCAAATCTCTCACCACACACAAATAATCAATATCTTCTGCAGAGAAAACCAGTCAGAATTATTACAGTCTTTCGTTTCAATTTTGTTGTCATCAGCACATACAGAGCACCTGGATATTTGTAATGTCTGGTAGCAGGTTATTTATACCTCTTAAACACATAATTGCTACTAAATGAATCCAAGTCTATGGTTTAATTTTTTTTTTTTACTGATTACTTAAAAGATAAAAATTATCATACTTCTAGTATAATATACATAAATTTAAATTACGGGAAAAATTCCTTAAAAGGTTGTAAAAAGTAATAAAGCAGTTTTTCCTTTAAATCCTAGACAAATATCAAGCAAGCAGTTGAAATGTATTCCCAAACAGTGCTAAATAATGTAAAAAAGGGCATTATCATTGTTACGAGGAAAGGTATAACCCAGCTACAGCTTCCATGACAGCTGAACTTTACACAGAGATGAGGACGACAGTTGTATATTAATGTATATTTGTGTGTCCAAAATTAATATCTCCATTTTAAAAAATCTTCTGATAAACTTAGAATGTTAAAGCACAAAGGGAATTTTTGTTGTTTCTCTAAAACTCTTAATGTCTAAATATTAAACCTCAGTGCTTTTAAAACTGAAATATTTGTTTGAAAAAGAATATTCTTTAATTGTTAAGCTGAAACAGAAAAACCCTTTTGGGAGAAAAACCCTTTTAGGAGTAAAATCATTTAGCTGATATAATGAATATTTTTTCAAGACTGAGTGGGAAAAAGAACAACATATTTTTAAGTTGAAAAATACTTCAGTGGGTGGTTAGAATGAAAAGGCAGTATCAAACTATTTTATAGTCATAGAACAGAAAAAGTTTAAAATTTGTCCTGTAGTCCACAAATTTGAAAACTTTAAAATCCTATAACTAAGATGAATTTTACAATGTAAGAGACAGTACGTTAGCTAAAGACAACAGAAACATTATAATCTGCTTTTCTTTTTAAGGCTAGCAACAGAAATGCTGAAATATTTTGTATTACAAACAGCTGAAACAAGCAACTTTTTTGAACAATATAAAGTTCAGATGGTTAACATTTCATTTAAAATATGCATACTACAACCTACACAATTATTCTCAAAAATGATAAAATATGTTTTGGACTGAAGTTAAGTGTCTAGATTTTATATCTTGGCAACTGCTCTATAATTTGCTTACATTCTTTTCAAAAACATTTTGTTTACTGGAAGTAGTAGACACAGACAAACAATGATGGCATTTTCTAATATCTCCAGAAAAAATGAAAATACTAAGTACTATATAATGCCATCTATTGACTTAGGGATATTTGTATCAAGTTGTTTTAAGTTGAGGTTGATTATGTAAAGTAAATAAATTTCATGCCTTACCATGTGATGATAATGTGACATTCCATCTCTATTAGCCCATTGAATGGTCATGTTTTAAATGTTCAGCATAACAAATTAAAAATAATTATGAAAATTCACATCCAAATGTAATAGAAAAAGAACCTTTCATTTCATTATTTTTCTAATAGTCATAAAGCCAATATTATTAAGAAAGTGAAGTTAGGCTTACTTCCTAAGTAACTTAAAAGAGAAAGAAGCCTTCCTTTGTTTAAGAAATTTGTAGTTAGCAAACTATAAAGAAGACAGAGTGTATTATACACTCAATCAAGGCATCCCCTGATTTGAAAACTATAAAAATCTCAGTGTACTCTTTTCAATTTTTAAAAAATAAATTTCAAGAAGTTCTAAGAATCGGCATCAGATGTCTATTTCTTTAAAACATTAGAGTGTTATTTTCACAAGTATACTCCTGTGCCAATAATAAAGACTGCAACTGATGCTAAACAAGCTAGCAATGAAATTTAAAGCATATACAACTAAGGGACCAATTTGAAGAGTTCACTATAGCATTAGTCTTATAATTCTCCTGGTATTGTCTACTTTAATTATTCTAGGAAAATTTTATAAGAATCTGAAGTACATTTCTCTTCTTTCTTTAAAAAATATTTTTATTGATTTCAGAGAGTACTAGAGAGGGAAAGAGATAGAAACATCAAGAATGAAAGGAAATCATTGATCGGCTGCCTCCTGCACATCTCCTAACGGGGACTGAGTCCACAAACCAGGCATGTTCCCTGACCAGAATAGAACCATGACCTCCTGGTTCATGGGTCGACACTCAACCACTGAGCCACACTGGCCAGGCTGAAGGACATTCTTTTGATAATGAAATAAGTATTTGTTTATTCTCATTTCATAATTACCTAATAAAAGAAACCTAACACATATTAGAGGGCTGGTTTTTGTATTATATATCTCCAAACTATATACTTTCCAACATTATAAAGATATCTAAAACATTTTTAAATTTAGATAATTCTGGGTACCAGCATACTAAAAGAAAAAATTAGAAATTTTTATAAGATGTTCAAGACCAAGTCCCCAAATAAGAAACATATAAAGCAAACTAGTTTGAGATGTTGGACAAAACTAACAAAGTCCTCTTAAAGTGAATGTATGAATAGAAGTTTAAAGTTATTAACTTAGCAAAAAATTTACATATATATGTGCTTGTGTTGCTGCACATCAACTTTAACAAAAAATAAATAAATAAAATAAAACAACAAAAAAATGCCACCAAAATAAAAAACCTTTATAATAAAAGCCTAATATGCAAATTGTCTCCTTGGGTGGTCCTTCAGGAGACTGGGAGTTTGATCCACTCGCTATAACGTGCACTGACCACCAGAGGGCGGCGTGGAACATGGTGGGCACTGGCGATGTGCTGTGACCTCTCACCGGCTACCTGGGGGCGAGGGTAATGGGGACTGAGATGCAGTGGGAATGCGGGATGTCAGCCAAGCTTGCTCTCACTCCCACAGCTATCCACCCCTGGGACGCCTAGAACATAGTTTAACAGAATAGACTGGCTGAACCAGTTTCAGTTATGCTTCATTTCTGAATCTGGAAGCTGGGATAACTGGATGATTTGATTTGTTTTAGGAAGAGGCAATATGGAATAATGAAAAGATCATACTTTTTGAGATCAGACTGGTCTCTAGTTGGAATCCCCTGTCTGACACTTAAGTAGCAGTGTTTGGGCAAGTTACTTAACATTTTCTGTGACCTTGTTCCTTATCTGTAATGGCAATAATGACAGCTATCTTACAGACCTGCAGTGAGGATAATAATTATAGTAATTACTGGACCTCAATAGTCGTCATTGGTACTCAAAAATGACAGACTAAAAGATGGCCTACCTACACATTTCAAGGCCTACTTCTAGAGATTGCTAAATGGCATTCATATAGGTAATATTAAAATGATGCCTCTCAAGTTGTTAAAAGGTTTTAATATTTAACAGCCCATGATTATTTTGCTTACTAAGGTGTGAATGTGCATGTGTTATGGAACTAAAAACCTGCTAATTTAATTACCCATACTGTTAAATGCTCAGAGGCATACGAGTTAACAGTAGATTCAACATCATTAATGATCTGCAAGTTTTCAGAACACTGGTTACAAAGTAACTTTATGCTTTGTGTCTCCTCCTAATTAACCATTAAAACCTATATATGAATGCATTTGTCCCATTTGTCTGGATTCTCAAAAAAGGACTTTTAATAAAACTACAAATCTTAAACTGAAATTTCTATTTCAAAAGGTATTTTAAAAGTTCAGTCATCAGTGAAGTTGAGCTCATCAGAACTGGTCTTCTGCTAAATGCAATACACAATTTTTCAAAAAAGACTCTTGGTCTTTTAAGAGTACACTAAAAACTCATAATGATTGGTTTTAAATGGTAAAATGAGATGAAATGATTCTTTTTATATAAAAAGATAAAATACAACTTTTACCTTTATTAGAAAGTTCTGAATTCTTCTTTTCAAACAATTTTTGTTTTATTACTTTAGTCACTAGAAGGAAAAAAAATGTTAAGAATTAACATGGAACGTGAATAATTTCTCATGTTGGAATAAACAACTTCATGAAAAAAAATTCAATGTAATACATATACATACCCTGTTTCCCCGAAAATAAGACAGTGTCTTATATTAATTTTTTCTCCCAAAGATGCGCTAGGTCTTATTTTCAGGGGATGTAGTATGTTTCCATGAAGTAGGTTTTATTTTCAGAGGATGTCTTATTTTCAGGGAAACACAGTAGGTAGCAAGGACAAAATGCAATACCTTAACATACTATATTTAAAGAATGAGCACTACATAAAAAAAGCCCAATTACAGTTTTGAAGGTACATTCTTTCCCTTTACATTAAAGAGGAATCCCTGAAATAATATATCCCGGAGTAAAATACATGTGGCTTTTTATTCTTTAAATACTATTTCTATCACATGTTCAGTAGTGATATATATAAAGAAGTCTATCAATGAATGACTTAGAAAAGCTGTGGTATATCCACACCATGGAATACTATGCAGCAGTAAAAAAAGAAGGATCTGCCGAAACCGGTTTGGCTCAGTGGATAGAGCATCGGTCTGCGGACTGAGGGGTCCCAGGTTCGATTCCAGTCAAGGGCATGTACATTGGTTGCAGGCGCATCCCTGGTGGGGGCTGTGCAGGAGGCAGCTGGTCGATGTTTCTCTCTCATCGATGTTTCTGGCTCTCTGTCCTTCTCCCTTCCTCTCTGTGGAAAATCAATAAAATATATTAAAAAAAAAAAAAAGAAGAAGAAGAAGAAGGATCCCTTACTCTTTGGGACAGCATGGAGGGACCGTAAGTGAAATAAGCCAGTCGGAGAAAGACAAGTATCACAAGATCTCACTCATATGTGAAATCTAATTAACAAAATAGACTGATGAACGAAGTGGATCCAGAGATATGGAAGCATGGACCAGAGTGTGGAATCTCAGAGGGAAGGCAAAAGAGAATGGATGGGTGGGAGGTGATCAACCAAAGAACTTGCATGTATATATGCATCACCCATGGACACAGACAATAGGATGGTGAAAGCCTGGGGCAGGGGCAGGCTAGAGAAAGCCAATGGGGGAAAGAGGGAATATACATGTAATACTTTCAAAAATAAAGATTTAAAAAATATATTGAAAAAATAAAGAAGTCTATCAAATTTAAATTTGGGAGAATTAATAGACTTATCTCTAAGTAGGCATTTTTTATCGCTAAAGCTGAAATTTTAAAATATTTATCTGAGCTTGCAAACAAGGAATGGAGAGACACCATTGTAAACTCATAGTGTTCTTACTTAGTTCTTTCGTTTTCTTCACTTCTCTTTTTAAGAAACATGGTCCATAAGAAATACCAATGAGATTTTGAAGCTTTCTATTCTCCTCCAAAGCCTAAAAGAAAGTCATTTTAAATGAGTTAAGTAAGTTCTCTTCAAATATAGTATTACTGACAACTCTAATAAAAATACTGTTTCCTTCATCTGAAAAACTTCAATTCTATGGTAGAAAATTTTCTGGTAGGTCAACTTTTGTGAGTCTTAAAATGCTTGCATAAAAATAATTTAATAATTAAAAACACTAAACATAATATACAAATTTACTTTTAAATGTGAAAAAGATAGGTATTAAAATATTATAGTTCATTAATGTTCATAAAAGAAAAGAAATTGCCATGAAAAACAAATTAAACATATCCCCTGCAAACTCTTTCCTGAATGGGATTCTCCAATCTGGGGCATTTCTCCTATCCTCTATTTTCAAATGGGATAGTAGAATTATGAAATATTATATGCCATATGTGCCAATATATTGGATAATCTGGACTAAATGGAAAATTCCTAGAAACATATATTTTTCCAAAACTGAATCAGGAAAAATCAGAGAATCTAAATAGACAGGTTACAGCTAGTGAAACTGAAGCAGTAGCCAAAACCGGTTTGGCTCCGTGGTAGAGCGTCGGTCTGCGGACTGAAAGGTCCCGGGTTCGATTCCGGTCAGGGCATGTACATTGGTTGCGGGCACATCCCCAGTGGGGGGTGTGCAAGAGGCAGCTGGTCGATGTTTCTCTCTCATCGACGTTTCTGGCTCTCTATCTCTCTCCCTTCCTCTCTGTAAAATATCAATAAAATATATTTTTTAAAAAAAGAAAGAAACTGAAGCAGTAATCACCAATCTGCATTCCCATCAAAAGTAAAAACAGCTGAGGTCGGTTTGGTTCAGTGGTAGAGCGTCGGTCTGGGGACTGAGGGGTCGCGGGTTCGATTCTGGCCAAGGGCAAGTACATTGGTTGCGGGCACATCCCTGGTAGGGGGTGTGCAGGAGGCAGCTGGTCGATGTTTCTCTCTCATCGATGTTTCTGGTTCTCTATCTCTCTCCCTTCCTCTCTGTAAAATATCAATAAAATATATTTATATAAAAAAAAGTAAAAACAACAAGAAAAAACATTACAAAGAAAGAAAATTTTAAGCCAACATCCCTGATGAACATAGATGCTAAAATCATCTACAAAACATTAGTAAACAGGATCCAGCAATACATTAAAAAAAGCATACACCATAATCAAATGGGACTTATTTCTGGGATGCAAGGTTGGTTCAATATCTGCAAATCAATAAATGTGATACCTCACATAAACAAAATGAAGGATAAAAATCACATGATCATATATCATATCAGTAGAGTAAAAAAAAAGCATTTGATAAAATCTAGCATTCATTTATGATAAAAAGTCTCAGCAAAGTGGGAACATACCTCATCATAATAAAGGCAACATATGACAAACCCACAGCCAACATCATATTCAATGGGCAAAAACTAAAAGCATATCCCTTAAGATGGGGAACAAGACAGGGATGTAACATAGTACTAGAAATTCTAGCCACAGCAGTAAGACAAGAAGAAGAAATAAAAGAAGGAAGAACTAAAACTGTCATTACTCACAGATGACATAATACTGTATGTGGGGAATCCTAAAGATTCCACACACAAAAACTATTGAAATTAGAAATGAATTCAGTGAAGTAGCAGAATATAAAATAAATATCCAAAATCAATTGCACTTCTATACAATGAACTATCAGAAAGGAAAACTAACAAAACAATCCCATTTACAATTGCATAAAAAAATACATAATATGCCAAAAAAAAGCTCAAACCTGTGTAATACTTAAACTTTGAATTATTTCCATGATTTCCTCTGATGATTTCTCAACTTTAGATAGCAACACCATTAATCTATGAGTAAAGAAAAATACTATATTTAGCAAGAAGATCAAGCATTTAAACAAAAGTAATTTTCAGAATTTTGTATTTTAAAAAATTATTTTACATTCATTTTATTTATTTTCTTTACATTTTTTTCAAAGTGCTTAGAAATGTAAATGCTCCTCTTCCACTCATTCATTCCTTTATAAGACAATATATATTATCATCCATCCTGTCTTTTAGAGTTTTGCTTTTTCTCAATCCCATTGAGCAGGAGAAAAGATTGCAGACCTAAGATAATGTCCAAACTTGTAGAGAATTTTTATTGTTTATTTGAGCCACACTGGCAACATGTTGGGAAGCCTGATCTCAAATGCTCCCGGAGAATGACAGTTTTGTTGTTTCTTTCACACATTTGGAATTAAGGGGGGAATGTGAAAAAGATTACATGAAGGTGGGAGAAAAGTATAGGATAGTTAACGAGACTATGTGCTCCCTTTTGGGTGGGTAAATCTTCAAGGGAAGAAAAAGAGGACTGTTCGACAGTTCAAAGGTTGTTAACCTAGATACACAAAAATAGTAGACAGGGCCAAAACCGGTTTGGCTCAGTGGCAGTGGATAGAGCGTCGACCTGCGGACTGAAAGGTCCCAGGTTCGATTCCGGTCAAGGGCATGTACCTTGGTTGCGGGCACAACCCCAGCAGGGGGTGTGCAGGAGGCAGCTGATCGATATTTCTCTCATTGATGTTTCTGACTCTCTGTCCCCTCTCTTCCTCTCTGTAAAAATTCAATAAAATATATTTTAAAAAAATAGTAGACGGGGCTGGATTAAAAATCTTCCTCTAGAGAAGTTACAGTGGGGCATGATAACCCACTATGACCTGCCCAGTTAGGAATTTATGATCAGATCAACCTGTAAGGTTACTTTCAGTCAGATTTATTACAGAGCCCCCTTTTTTTGTCTACAAGATGTAGTTGGCTTATTCCATTCTCCACTAGACCAATTTGAGAACACTAATAAACCATCATCTCCTTATTTACCTAGATCTAAGCCTATGGATCAGTATTACACAGTGATTTTTTTAAATAAAAAAAGTTTTATGGCTTTAATATATTCCATCTTTTTTTTTCTCCAAAAATGGAAAAGCCAGTCCTCAAGTCCAATGGGATGCAGTTCAGCTACTGTCTGAAACCCCCTGCAGTAGCTACCGCAAGAACTAATTTTTTCCTGTTTGCTTGGGACTTGATGGTTAACTCTAATTCAGTCTTGGCACTGGATATACTAGTACAGGTAAATTAAACCTGAAAATATCTTCACAGGATCCTTACTTAAGCAAATACATGCCAAATACAACCTTCCCTGCAAGAGTTTTCAGCAAATAGCTGTACATAGGAGCTATTCTGAAAAAAATGTGATCTGTAAGTAAATTGATGGATTTAGTAAAAGAAAGAAGAAAAAACAAAAAACTATAAAAGGTTAGATTAAGTGGAGCTGTTTCAGGGGGAAAGCAGCAGGTAATTCTGGCTTGTTTTCATGGTATCACTCTTGTCCAAAAACATTTCTTCCTTCCACTTCTAAGTTTGTTATACTTCATACAATTGTATTAGTCATTTGGTTTAGCAGTTATCTGCTTTCAAATACATTATATATGATTCAGAAAGTATTAATTGCCATCCGCTTTCACTATATGTCCTTTTGTATAAATTGAGTTTTTTTAAAAAAATGTGTTTTTAAAAAATTGATTTCTAGACGGAGAAGAAGGGAGAGGGAGAGAATAGAAACATTAATGAGAGAGAAATATGAACATTGAATGGCTGCCTCCTGCACATCTCCCAACTTGGCATCAAGTCTATAACCAGGCATGTGCTCTGACTAACCGGGAATCAAACCAGTGACCTTTTGGTGTATGAGTCGACACTCTACCACTGGGCCACACTGGCTGGGCCTGAGGTTGTTTTTTTTTTTTTTACTCTGTACATATATTGTTTATTTTTAAATATATTAAGTTAAAAAATGCTTTTCTGCTAATATCTAGTTGAGACATTTCACTGAGGAAATGGGAACTTTGATTAGGGGAAGGAAGTAGTAATAATTTACAACAAAAATGTTTGGGGTTAGGGCACATGGAAATATTTGGAGTTGGGGGAACATAGCTAGGGAAAGAAGCTAGGAAAAGCAAATAAAGGGGTAGTGATAAATGTAGGAGATGCCAAACAAGGGGGCTTCTTTGAGAACTTCTACCTTGCATTACTACTGTACTCTAAAAGGCACGCACTTTCTATCTTTTAAAGCAGTTTAGCTACATTATGTAAAAAAATTGACTTGTGGCCCTGACCTGGTGGTATCACTCCAAATTACCACACTATTTATATGAAAAATTCATTCTGAGCTCCACTAAATGATTTAAAAATATTTTGAAACACTACTCTCAACCAATTTCTAAGATGAGGAAGGTACCCTATATAATAAAGAGCTAATATGCTAATTAGACTGGATAGTGGAATGAATGACCTTCCGGAAAGACCAGTGGATGGGGTTGGGGCCACGAGGCAGCTGGGGCTGCGAAGGCCTATCCGTGCATGAATTTCGTGCATCAGACCTCTAGTATTAACACAAGACCATAATTTCACAATGGGTAGAGACTTCATTTTTCTCATTTCTATCCATCCATCATATTGTGTGGCACACAGAAGATACAGCCTGAAGGGTAAATGAGCTGAACATATGAACTACTTTGAAAATTTAATCCCGTTCTTAATTCAATTTTTCTAGCCTCAGTGAACAAATATTCTTTCCCGAATACATAGGCAGTAGCTTTCTGCAGATAATGACTTCATCCAAGGCACCACTGGCAATCCAATATGAATATTGGATTGCTGGCATGTTGCCTTCTAGGTTCCTCTAGATCCCTTACTCTGTTGGCTTCACTGTATTCTTAGCTCTTGAACCAGCTATTTGTTAGGCATTGTGTTCCTAGACAACATAAATCTGTAAGTCTGAGTTATGTAAATCTGAAAAATCAAAGTAGTTCATATGTTCAGCTCATTTACCCTTTTAGCTGTCCCTCAGTTTTACCTTAAGCTTGTCTGTTATATATAGGCTGGGAAAACTGGGCTCAATGAGCATTAAAATTAAGGTATCGCCGAAACCGGTTTGGCTCAGTGGTAGAGCGTCGGTCTGCGGACTGAAAGGTCCCAGGTTCGATTCCGGTCAAGGGCATGTACCTTGGTTGCGGGCACATTCCCGGTAGGGGGTGTGCAAGAGGCAGCTGGTCGATGTTTCTCTCTCATCGACGTTTCTAGCTCTCTCTCTCCCTTCCTCTCTGTGAAATATCAATAAAATATATTTAAAAAAAAAAGACTGTACCTGTTTCCAACTCAAGACAATGGTTTAAAAAAAAATTAAGGTATCATATATCACCATCATATGAACACAATAAAACCTATCACAAATAAAGTATTTCACTTCTTTAAGAGAGAATACTTCCAACTCAGGTATGACTATCAATTTCTGCAAAGAAATAATTTCTCTTAAATTATCACTCACAAATATGATTTCAAAAATAACAAACTTACTCATCATCTTTAGTCATAGATTTATTCCTCTGGGTTAAACTGAGATGATCCAATTTTTTTCTCTTTCCTGTACATGTACAATAAAAAGAAGAATGTAAGGGAAAAACTGTCAAATTTTAAATAAAATTTTGATCACCAAATTTTAAATAAAATGATAGACAAATGAAAGGAGGAAAAGAAAAAGTATCCTGAAATTGCTATGAGAAAAAAAAATTCACTATTATGAATAACTTCCCACTAACTATTTTATGCTTTTCATCTCTTATTCTTCTATTTTTTTTTTTATTCATGATGACATTATATAGAGAAAAACAACTGTTTGAAAAAATTTCCATTGGGGCTTAGTATAGTGAAAACTAGAAAAACTAAGTTATCCTTCATATGTGTGCAAAATTGTGTTTGATTTCATAACTCTAGTAGAACATGATGTTTACACTTATTAGAAGTCAAGTAAATGACTGTTTAATGAGCTAATCATCTAGTTGTTTGTTCTATAGTACTTTATAGTACAATATATACTACATACTTTAAAAATATTTGATGTATAACAAGTATTTGAGAATACATTAGCATAAATAGTCTCATTGACTTACATATGTGGCCTTTGATAAATGTTTACTTAATGAATAAACAAGCAAATTAATGAATAATCCAAACTCTTTACTACTAAGGACAAATAGAAAAGTAAAATCATTTTTCTAAATGATCACACACCCCCCCCCACACACACTACTACATATTTTTATGTAGTTCCATTTGTTCAACAATTGGCACAGGAACTATTACTTACTCAATGTTCTCATTATTTTTCTAAAAAATTGTTTGATACAGTATATGGTGAAAAACTATCTGACTCGCAAACAGAAATATAATGTGAGTCACTTAATGTAATTTAAAATCTACTAAAATTTTTTAAGAAAGAAAAATAGGTGAAATAAATGTTAATATTCCACTTAACCCAATATACCCAAAATATAATTTTAACAACATAGAATATAAAAGGATTAGAGATAATTATAATTAACATTCTTTTCTCATACCTTTGATAGGTGGTGTGTACTTTACACTTATGCACATCTCAATTCAGATGAGCTATATTCTAAATGCTCTATATCTACATGTACTGAACAGTACAGCTGTAGGCAAACACTGTTGGAGGATCCAATACTTCCCAATGAAATCAAATACACAGCTAAGTGAAGGCAATTTCTTTAAATTTTTCAAGTGTAATTTATTAACATATTATGAAATATATTGTCTGGAACAGACTTTCCAATACTGGTTTATATTTTTTCTTCATTTAATTTTTATTTCATTAATCTTACTTGCTCCTATTACTAGTGGGAAAACATATTTAAAATATATTTTCTATGTTCTGATATTTATAATTTTATTGAGTAAGGTCATTCAGAAATTATTAACAATAATTTCACATTTGTTACTTTGAATGTATGCCTTCTCTCAAAAAAGTTGTACCATAAATAAGTTGTCATTTCAAAATAGACTTTAATGCCAAAAAATAAAACTTATGATTTAGAAATTTTGCTAAAGTACTAATTACCTTCCTTGTTTAACTTTTCATTATCTGACTTGTCTATATCCTTAAGTTCCAAACAGAATAAATTAATATGGTTAAGAATTTATTTAATGAAGGATAGAAGAGTAAAAAGGTAACATTTATAATTTTGGAGAACTTTGAGCTAATAAGTCTATTAAGATCTGTCTCTCTAAAGAAAAAATTAAGCTGGAAATGTATGTTTTGTAGAAAACCACAAGTGAAAATCCATGGTACATATTAAACTTTATTTAGAAAATTAATATTAACTAATTTCCTGAATTTTATACTGTGCTGTCAACATTCAATAAACTCCCCAATTAAATATTAACATTATTCTATTCTTGCCCTGGCCAGGTAGCTCAGTTGGTTAGAGCTTTGTCCCTATATACAGAGGTTGCGGGTTCAGTCACCAATCAGGACACATATAAGAATCAGCTAATGAATGCATAAATAAGTGGAACAACAAATTGATGTTTATGTCTCTCCTTCCTCTTCTCTCTCTCTCTACCCTCTCCTTTCTTATCTCTTTCTAAAATCAATAAATACAAATTTTTAAAAAGTCCTGGCCAGTGTGATTCAGTTGATTGAGCATCATCCCATGCACCAAATGGTCACTGGTTGGATTCCTGGTCAGGACACATGTCCAGGTTTCAGGCTCCATCCCCAGTAAGGGGTGTGGCAGGAGGCAGCCAATGGATATTTCTTTCTCTCATTTATGTTTCGATGTTTTTCTCTCTCTCTCGCCCTCCCTCTCTCACTTCCTTTCCTTTCCTCTCTTTCTAAAAATAAAAATAAACAAAACACACGCACACACACATACACACACACAAAAAAGCCCTCAATAAAAACATTTAAAAAATAAAATTATTCTGTCCTTTTAACTTGTAATTAACTTTCACATTTTAGCACTAGTCAGTAATGTTATGTGAGAAATACTAAAAGAATACATTATTTAAGTTTTCACCAGTTGTTCAATACCCTTCTAAACATTTTTATTATTGTACAATGTAAACAACAGTATTAATCTTAATCTTGTTATAGAAGGGCATATGTTTATGATACATATTTCCAATTGGTAACTCGGAGGAGTATTAATGTCACAAAGAATAACATCTGGATCAGTTATCAAAGACTTGAGTAGACTCTAATATATCATTAAGAGTCTTCTGGTTACTTAATAATTACTTTCCTTTATTTCATTCCATTCTGTTAGCAATGAACATATGCTGATGGGCTGTGGATTCTATGCTGTCTTTTTCTTGTTAGGTAATAAACAGTTGTGTACTTGATTCCCTTTAAATGCAACTTTGCAAAACACTGGTAATAAACATGCCATCACTAAATCTAGACTACATTCAAAATTGTATTTGGACTCTCCAGTAAGGCTCCAGGGATCCTTTTCACTAACTAATGAAGATAGCTTTCAACAGATCATAACTTTTAGAAGTACAACCAATGATGATGATAATGGCTAATATATAATATTTTTAGGAGTAGGCACTGTTTTAAATGTGTACATTTAAAAAGTACACATATGTTAAGTAATCAATATGTATAATTCTAAGGCAATCACTCTTATTCTCATTTTACAGCTGAGGAAATAAAGGCACAGAATGGTTACATAATTTATTCAAGTCCCTAAAGCCAGTACATGGCAATCAGGATTTAAACCCGGCCACCTGGCTACAAAAGCTATGCTCCAAACCATGATTCTATGCTTATTTACTAATAGATTAACGTTCAAATAGGTGTAGGCTAGTATCATGACGCTACTAGATACACATAGGTTATAGCTGACACACATCTCAAACATCATTTGATTCCAACTCAAAAGTTATGACTTGAGAAAAACCTTGATTGACCCAGAAAGATTCAAATTATTAAGGTGTCACATACTAGTTAGCAACTTTTTCTAAGACAGTTTGCCAGATCAAATTGGAGTTTGCAGGCTATAAGGCAAATGGAATCCTGTTATTATTTTAATTAACCAAATTAATATTAGCAAACAAGTATGGCGAGTGAACAACCTTTTAGAGAATCAATTCATGAAAAAGTAACAATGTTAATGGCACTTTTTAAATTCAAAATACCTTTACTGAGTCCCATAGAAGAAAATATAGTATTTTAAAAATATTACCTATATTATTGAATAGAAAGGTATCAATGAAAATATTGGAACTGCTTTTTATATGCTAAAACATTAATATTTGAGAAGCAGCAACAGAAAGATAAGTTTCAAAATCTTTCATCCAAATTAGATTGTTGGCCACTTTAAGAAGCATTTGGCTCATATATCTCAAACTGTTTATCATATAAACTTTTAATTTATCAGCTCTTTTAAAATATGGATCATGTGTTCCTTCTTCCACTTAAAAAAAATCAGTCTTGCCAGAGCCTACCATTTGTCAGTCTTTTCAAAGACCCTTCTTTTAATTTTGTTGCTTTTCTTTATTATTGCCTGTTTTCTATTTAATAATCTCTGTTCATGTATTCCATTTCATCTACTTTTTCAGGTTTGTTCTATTCTCTATCTTTCTGAGTTGAATGATTAGCTCCTTATTTTCAATTATTCTTCCTTTTTAAATATATGTATTGTGAGTATAAATTTCCCACTAAAAACTGTTTTTGATATAATGCAATATTTAGGTATAAAATTTTCCTCTAAGTGCTGATATGTCTTCATTATCATTCAATGTCTAAATATTTTATACTTTCCATTATAATTTTTCTGATCAATGAATTATTTAGGAGTTTCTTGGTTTCCAAACACGTGTGCTAAAACTTTTAGAGGATGGCCTTTTTATTATCGATTCCTAACGGCATGAAATTTTGATCGGAGAATGTCATCTGTGTAACAGCAATTTTTAATATGATGAGATTTCTTTGCGACTCCAAACTAGCTATGTTTTTGTAAAAGTTCTGTGTGCTTTATTTTTTTGTTAACCCTCAGCCAAGGATATTTTTCCCATTGATTTTTAGAGAGAGGTAGAAGCAGGGGAAAAGGGGAAGGGTGTAGGGGGAAGGAAAGGAGAGGGAGAGAAAGAAAGAGAAACATCAATGTGAGAGAGAGATATCAATTGGTTGCCTCCTGCATGCACTGGACCAGGGCTGGGGATTTAACCTGCAACCCAGGAACGTGCCCTTGACAGGGAATTGAACCTGAGACCCTCTGATGTGAAGGTGACACTCTAACAAAGGAGCCACACTGACCAAGACTATATTCTTTATTATATGTGGGTATTACCTTTATTTAATCACTAGATCAAGATTGCTAGATGGGTTCAAACTTTTTATCCATTCCATCAGTTTTTAAGAGAGGGAAAAAAATCTCCTACTATGGTTAGGGATTTGTAAATTTCTTCTTGTAAGGCTGTCTTTTTGTCTTGAGTTTTTGTGTTACGTGCAGAGGTTCAGGATTTTCTGGTATTGAATCTTTCTTTCTCTAATTATGTAAAGATTCCTATTATCTTCAATAATGCCTTTTTGCCTTAAAGTCTGTTTTAGTCTACATTAATGTTCTTATACCAATCATTAGCTTCTTTTAAAAGCTAATGTTTGCTTTGTTTTCTTTTTCTGCTCCATATACATTTAATTGTCCTATGTCTTAAAATCTAAATATTAATAATAATTAAAACAGCTAAAATATGTATTGAAACTTACTGTATGCCAGGCACTAATCCAAATTTTTTGTGTATTAAATAATTTAATTCTCACAATAATCTTGACAATTTTCCCACTTTATAAGGAAGCAAACAAAAACACAATTAAAAAATCAATTTACAGATTTTCCACCTGCTCCCTGAAAATTACAAGGACCTTAAATCACTAACTCCTTTCTGCTCCCTCATCTAGCTCCTATGCTAAATGGAATATTATTTGTTTTTAACCCTCCACACGTCAAATTGTTTGTCTTTTGCTTTATAGTCAGCACATTTGTATTCATAGTTTAGTCATTACATTTATAATTAAGATTTACCAATTTGTTTGCTAATTAATTTTTCACCAGTATGCTTTGCATTCCATTTCTTTACCTGGGGTTTGGCTTGCTTCTTTAGGAAGTACATTCTTCAGTAATCCTTTCAAGGGAATATCTGTTAATGGTAAATTCTTAGACTTTATCTGAATATACCTTTATTTCATCTTCACTTCCTGAATAAAAAAATCAGCTGTGATTTCAGGCTGGTATTATTATTCCATTTTCTGCTATAATGGTAAGTTGATAATGATGAGAAGTCTACTATCTGTCTGTCATTCCCTTGTAGGTAATTTGTCTTTTCTCTGGTTGCTTTTAAAATTTTCTCTTTGTCTTTAATCCTCTAGAGTTCAACTGGATATGATTAGGTATGGATTTGTTTTAGTTCATCCTGCTCAGACTAAGCATACTACCCTAATCTGAAAATTTCTATTTTTCCTTAATTATGAAAAACTGATGGACACGGACAATAGTGTGGTGAAGGCCTGGTTAGAGAGCGGGAGTAGAAGGGAGGGGGTCAAGGGGCAAATAAAAGGGGACATCTGAATAGTCTCAACAATAAAGATAAATAAAAATTGGATAATTCCATAGAGCCTTTGTTTTATATGAGTTAGATCTATCAATCTTTGCCATATTATTAATTAAAATAGAGAACATTAAAAAAATTATAGTCCTTACATCTTATAATACCAGTTCTGCCCCATTCTCTCTACTTCCTCCTTGTGGAACTCCTATTTGACATAGGTTGGAGCTTCTTCCTCTATCATATTCCTTCATTGTTTGATCGTATTCTCTTTATATCGCTGTGATGTTATACTGTCACAGTATGGTGATTTCTATAGACTTATTATGTAACTTACAAGTACTCACTTTATACAAATTTATTGTTTATCCCGCTACCTTAATTATCTAAAAATAAGTCTGGTGCATTCTTGGGAGTAAAGGAGAGAAAAATGTACCATTCTTCCTCTACTCTGAAAAGCAAAAGAGTTTTTGCTTTTCAGAGTAGAGGAAGAAATTTTGGAGAAATTTGCTAAGGGGGAGGAGAGGAGCAGGTGGAGAAATTTGCTAAGGGGGAGGAGAGCAATATAATGACACTCACACACATATATAATACATATGTATATGTACATATGTAATGATCAATAAATGAACACGTATGTGTGTTTATATCGTAAAAGTATGAGGTTGAATCAGTCACCCCATTTTTGGCCCATGCAGAATAAGTAGAGGGATGATTTAGAACCAGATTTTCTTCTTTTCATAACTACAAATGGATTTACATTTAATATTAAGTCATTTGTTCACATACAACATAGTTCAGCTGTATGTAGAATGTACATATCAATACCTGGAGCAAGGGTACTCCAGAATAAGAATAACTGTAAGTACAATGACCTTGTGGTGGAAAGTGGCTCAGCATGACTAACGAATAGCAAGAAAGAATGGCTGAAGTAGTGTAAACTTA
The DNA here is from genome assembly GCA_963924515.1 of Vespertilio murinus. Taxonomy (NCBI): domain Eukaryota; kingdom Metazoa; phylum Chordata; class Mammalia; order Chiroptera; family Vespertilionidae; genus Vespertilio; species Vespertilio murinus. Next base: position 43,070,403 of record OZ004706.1, read on the forward strand.
GGAAGCTTAGTAGAAAACGAGGCAGGTGTTATGCTCAGGTATTAGATGATGTATGGCCTTAAAAGTCATAATAAGGTTTTGAATTATATCCCAAGTATGATAGGAGTAGTGCCTCAAATGTCCTTGAAAATGTTAGATAAAAGTGTGTATTAAAATTGTACCTTATGTTTTGTATAATATTTAAAAAGTGAGGATTGTTGAAGTTATGACTTCATTTAGAACTTAATTTATTTCATAAGAGTCAGGCTTTCTTATTTCTAAAAAATGTATAAGATGACATAATCTGATATAAAAGCCTAGACAGAATTCTCCTCCTTTGAGACTTCTGTATGTGAGATACATATAACAAAGAGTATATAAAACACAGTTTTAATGAATAATCATAGAGTGAACCAGTGTAACCACAATATAGAATAAGAAATAGAATATTACCAGCTCCCCAGGAAACCTTGCTATATGACTTTTTAAAAAAGAGCTTACTTAGTACTATAATCTGTGATAATTACCCACTTAAATGTCAACTGGAATCATGTGACCAGTCTTTTTATAGGCAAAAGGAATGTTCCCTTAAGTCCATATTTAATTTCAATATGGAAATTAAATACAGATCCACTTAAAATCTATTCACATTTCAGTCTAGAGAAATGCCATCTCTAAGGCACTAATTTTTATTTTTAAACCTAAGTTATATCAAGTGTGTATAAAAACAACTATATAACTTGAAGAAAATGTATACATCTTCAGATATTTTTGTGAAAGCAAATCTAACAGTGATAGCTTTAAGATAAAAAGCATTCGATTAAAGTAAAATAAATGTCACTTAAAAGTTTCATTACAACAAATTAGGTAAAATGAGAAGACTTCTTTGTTTGTGTAGCTTTTAGTATAAGCTTAGCACTCCATAAATGTGAAACAATAAAATATGAATTAGGCTAATCATAGCATACCTTAAATATATTTTATTAAATTTGAGCCTACTTAAAATTTTATATTATAGAAACTTGACATGCCACTGATTCATAACCTTTTCCAGTATTAAAAATTAAACCTATGAAATCTAGATTTCTGTATCTTTTAAGTAAACATTTAACAGTAAACTACCAGAGGAGAAAAAATATGTATGGTAAAATTTAAACTAACAATACTTTAAATAAAAAATTTAATATTAAATTAGGTTATTCTCTTATGAAAAATTCTATGAACATTTTGCAAATTCATTCAAAATAGTAAAAAAAAAAGAATGGAATGAAATATATTAAATAAAGGGAGCTATATAAAGAATCACAAAATATGAATAAAACTAAATGGACAACATGTATAAAAATAACATTTAGAAGTATCATTCTTAAACTGTATAGTGCAGCAGTACCTGAATTATGTGCCCTTTAATTTATGCACATGATGGATAGCTTGTTAAGAGGCATATCTGTAACCATTATAATTGATAGTAGCTGAAGGCAGTCAGGCCATAATTTCTATTTAATGGATGGAATAGAAAGGGAACAAAGTCTGCAGCAGCATTTTAAAATAAGTGCCTAGAAAGTTTACATTTATGTCCAAAGTAATACCTAGAGTCTAGCCTTTTCTATGTTGAATTCTTTAAGAAGAGAAAAATCAGCTGCAGCAATATCCATGTATTATTAAATCAAAATTTTGATTTAACCAATAACCTGAAAAATATTACAATAAGTGGGAAAGAATGTTTAACTAACCATTTGTAGGTTCATTTTTGTGCTCTTGTTCTTTAGAGCTTACGGGAGAAGCATATGGGCTCAATCGACAAGTTCCAGTTGATGGAGAATAACTGGTAGCACTTCTCTTCCTTGTGATTCTTGAAGACTCAAATGCCTGGAAACAAACATTAATTTGGGACAAAAATACTTTGGGTATAGATCTTTGAAAATATCTTTGAAAACTTGGAAAATTTAACCCATACTCTTTTTCTTTTTCTTTCTTTTGGATTTTAGGTATACTCAATTACTACCTTCAAAGTGCATGCTGTTTTTCAAGTTATGTACATGCCCCTGACCAGAATCGAACCCGGGACCCCTCAGTCCACAGGCTGACACTCTATCCACTGAGCCAAACCTGTTTCGGCGGAGCTAGCTAATTTTTAAGTTTCTGTCTGCCCCACTAAGATTTGAGTTCCTAAAAATAAATGTCACTTCTTCATCTTTGTACCCTAGGGCTCAAAACTGTGTGATGAACAAATGACTTAAAAGAAACAGTCCAACAATATGCAGATGATGTATCATAGAATTGTACACCGAAACCTATATAATTAACCAATGTCACCCCAATAAATTCAATTTAAAAAAAAGAACAATTTGGCCAAGCTACTCTACACATTTATTCTTTTTTAAAAAAAATATTTTTATTTATTTCATAGTTCTTCTCTGAAAGGGGAGAGGGGGAGAGAGAGAGAGAGAGAGAGAGAGAGACAGAAACATCAATGAAGAGAGAGAATCATTGATCAGCTGCCTCCTGCATGTCCCCTACTGGGGATTGAGCCCACAACCCGGGCTTGTGCCCTTGTCTGGAATCAAAACTGGGACCCATCAGTCCGCAGGCCGATGCTCTATCCACTGAGCCAAACCAGCTAGGGCTACACATTCATTCTTTAGTTCATTCATCTAATATTAAATGGCACCTGTAGTCCCAGTATCTAGGTTATGTATTTATGGCCTTAGCCCTCTCGTTCTTATATTCCCTGGAACTTAGTCTTTGGCTTAGGGCCTTATTCATGATCCACTTCTTCCAAACACCCCTTATCACACTATTAATTACTTGCTCTTCTGAATTCCCTTTGAACTTGTTTTCTATAATGCTTACTAATCACCCAGCACTTGCTAACTAATGTATACAAAGACATAGAATAAAATATTCTGGCCTCAGATAGTAAGGTTGTATGTGTGCTAAAGAAATTAAAGGGAGAGAGAAAATCAAAGTGGGCTGCAGTAACCTCACAGAACAATTCTTGGTGAGAGCAAAAGGTGCAGTTTAGATAAATGAAAATGAAATTATGAAAGACCTTAAGTCTAGATGTAAAACAGACATAATAGGGTAGATTTGGGGGAAAAAGAAAAGGTCTGAGGTGATGCCAACATTGTAGAATTAAACTTAGCTTGATGGCTGTCTTGAAAGTTATATACCTCTCCAATGTCAACTATTCTTTATTTTTAAGACACCATGGCAGAAATAGTGGCTGTCACATTTTTCAATAATCTTGGTATTAGTTCTCAAATCTGTAGCATCAACTTTATTTTACAGTTAAGATTTTAAATGATAAATACTTTCTATTGGGGAAACAAAAACATTCCATTCTTTATTTTATGTACCCATAGTAGCCACAAATGTAACCAGTATCTTTAAAAAAAAAAATCCAACTACAATATCAAGTTATAACTCTAACACAATCTTTTTTATAGGGTGAAAGGGTTTTAAGTCTCTTTATCAGGTGGTTATTACCTCTCCATCTTGAGTTTTCACCTGTTTATATGTATTCAGTCATAAACTATGACATTTATCCAATCCTACCCTACTTTTCCAAGAATTTATTGTCCAGAACTATTTCACTGTGTATGTACAAGAAATGAAAGTCACTACCCTAATGTACATTTATGTCAATCTGTTTTCCTATTTTCACCAAAAAATTATTTTTTCCAATTGCCAAATATCTAAACATTGTAACTATAGATCATACCTTTCTCCTTGAAAACAATTTTCTAGCTTTCATAAAATAAGTCTTTGTGTGTGTACATGTATGTGTATTTTTTCTTCCCTCACCTTAAAAATACTGAGGTGTATCTTTTGCTTTTCTTTTTAGTCATCTGTGTTGGTTTAAAGGAAAAATATCTGTCTACAATTATTAAACACAGAATAATACATACTATCCCACCAAATATTTTTCAGTAAATAATTTTTATAAATCTGCCTAGTGATATACATAAAGGCATAATTTTACTTCTCTAAGTCTCCCCCCTCTGAAAGTTTATCAAGATCCTCTAACTTTTAAAAGTGACCCTAAAATTGATCTGAGACTTTCCATTCTGCCATCCCCTAAATGTTGAAGGACATGGCCTATTGATTAGTATCCCACAACAGGAAGAGTTAAAAATACTGGTATTTATAAGCAGTTTCTAGTGGCTTTTCCATACAAACTACTTGTCTAAAGTTTCTCAAACAAGCAGCATCTTGCCTTGGGAACCTCTTGCTAAGAGGCCCCAGGCTCAGCCAGCACTAGGTGGCCAGCCTTGGTCCATGGCCTGGCTCTCCCAGGCACTTCCAAGTCCAGCACAACTAGCAGCTCTCTGCCGTTCTCTTTGTAGCTCATGCCATGTGGCCCTAGGCAGGGCACACTCAGTGACTGACCTTGAGTCCCCAGAGCCAGCGCACCCAGTGAAAAGCTTCAGACCATGCCAAATAACCACCCAACTACCTCCACAAGCGACATACTCAAGGGGTGGACTCGGGGAGCACTGAGATCTTGCTCCTTGGCATGTGTCATCGGTTTGGCTCAAATAAACTCTTATAAAAATTCTCCACAGGGTTGGCGTCAACACTTTCTTGGTAACGGGCATTAATCCAAAGAAGCCCAAACAGGACCATCACATGGACCTGGATATGGTGCTAGGTACAAGCAAAGTCCCATTGTGCCCCACTGGCTCCTTGCTTTGTATCAGGAGATGAAGATTTTAAAGGCCATTGACTGCCACCTGGAGATACTGTTTATTGGAAAGGACAGCTAATAAAAGACATACTCCAACCTAAATGTGAATGAACATCTAGGCCTGTTTGTGGAGGTTAAAGACTCCTTGATGCTGACGAGTCACTGACACAAAGGTAGACAGCTATCCCAAGTCATTGGCAAGGCCTGTATATCTACATTTTGATATTGAAGTCAGAATCTTTTTGTTTGATTGTCTTTATCTGTCTGCTAATGGTATTAGTCATAATAATAGTTATATTTGTTCTTTGGATTTTTCTATGTAGTCGAAATGTTTTTGATTACTGAGCATGTACATGATATGTTAATCCTCTTTCATGGCTCATGCAAATGTTATACTTAATGCCAAATACAGAAAGATGAGAAGGCAAAACTTGGATCATGATAGTTCAGAACAAGAGTGTTTGTTCACAATGAAGGCCGTAAGACCTGACTGCCTTCCATTTACTTGCCCTTCCTTTGGGAAATATTCTGCCTTGACTCAGATCCCATGATTACAGTATTACCCCATCCCCAGGGGTGAATAAGGCAATGTCAACACTGAAACTTCCTAGGAATAAGCCTTCCTACTGCTGTGAGACCACACTATCCAACCCAAAGGTTGGTCATCAATGTATCCCTCAGACTGATTTCTGACCTGAAGGAGCAACCATAGAGGGAAAAAGGGGTTCTATGAAACGTAACCTCACGGAGCGATCTGATCATAAATTACTAACTGGGGAAGTCATGGTGGGTAGTAAAAAAACAGACCTAAAACTTCTTTACTGAAAGGTTCTAGGGGGCCCCTGCCCATTATTCTTGTGCACCTAAGTCAGGAATGGGGAATGTGCACCCAGTGGGCCCTATAAAACCTAAGAAATCATTTGGTCTGACCCTGCCAAGATTTATTGAAATTATATTAAGTGAATGTTATAAATACCCAAATGGCCTTTGGCCATTTGGTTAAAAGGTTCCCTACCCCTGATCTAGGTTAATATACCTTTGAAATGCAAGTGGTGTATTAACCCTCAAGAGAACACATACTTGCCCTAGCTGGTTTGGCTCAGTGGATAGAGCGTCGTCGGCCATCAAACTAAAGGGTCCTGGGTTCAATTCTGGTCAAGGGCACATGCCCAGGTTACAAGCTTGATCCTCAGTAAAAGTTGTGCAGGCAACAATCAATGAATTTCCTCTCATCACGATGTTTCTCTCTCTCTCTCTTTCTCTCTCTCTCTCTTTTCTTCCCTCCCTCCCTCCCCCCATTCCCTCTCTCTCCCCCTCCCTCTTTCTCTTTTCTTCTCTGAAATAAAAAAAAGAACACATACTCTTGTTAACTATCATATGAACCAATCCCCACCTCACTTCCTCCAATCTTCACATCCCCTCCTTAATTTCAAATGCATAAAAGAAACTGCAAAACTGTTTTACTCAGGAACATTGGAGATCTTTTTCCATGGCTTATGCCATTTGGCTCAAATAAACTCTTATATTAAAAAAAAAAGGGGGAGGGGGAGGCGAACACAGCAGGCACCAGAGCCACACTAAAGTGAGTCCTGCTCCATGAAGTTGGTCCCTACAAAGCAGATCCTCCACGGTGGTCATGGCCAGTCCTCCCAATTGATCAGCCTGGGGGTAAATCATTCTCATTGATATGCCCACAGCAATCAAGGCTCAACTACAACAGGAAGGTGCATACAGCCCCCAGGAGATGCTGCGTACTTGGAGTGTCCAGCGTGGGTGACTGGGGAGGCTGTGCCACTAGGCCTACGGACATCTACTTCATAAGGTGAGTCTATGGAGACCTGGAGACATAGCAGCTCTACCTAATACATAGATACAAACACAGGGAGGCTGCCAAAATGAGGAAAAAAAGAAACATGTCCCTAATGAAAGAAAAGAACAAAACTCTAAAAAAAAGAATGTAACAAAATGGAGACAATCTAACAGATGCAGAGTTTAAAACACTGATCATAAGAATGCTCAATGAACTTAAGGGAAGAGTAGAAAAAAAAAAAAACGAGTGAGAACACCAATAAGACCATTTTGTGCCTCTTGAGGTAATGTAATAGGAACTATATAGATTACCTATGAGACACTTCTTACCAAAAATTTGGACTAGAATCTAATCAATCTTCTATCTCTAACTACCATTTCTATAGGAAACAGGAAATACGAATAGAGAAATCATTTAAAGGATACCACAAGATTTTGGTTGATTAACCAAACCAGAATTTGGAAGAAGCTTATAAAATAAATATCTGTCTTTCTCAAAACATAAATTACAAGAAAAAAGTAACATTTAAAAAGTTCCAAAAAGACTTAAAATATGTATTACAATGTATCAACTTTGTTTGGATCCTTTTTTAAATAAGCCAATTATAAAAGGACATTTTGAAGCAACTATGAAAAGGAATATTACCTTGGTGAAAGATATTAAGAAATTACTATTAATTTTGCAAGGTGTGATGGCACTATGGTCATGAAAGAAGTAATTATCTACTAGAAATGTATATTAAAGAATATTCTGATGAAATGACACGTCTGGGACTTACAAGCCTATATAGCATGTTACTGTTCAAAACAACATGGGATTAAATCTAGTGCCAGAAAAATGATGCAATCAAGAGACAAAGTAAACATGAGATGTATGAAGCTGTGGCTGGCATAACATGGCATAGTGTCTTACAGCAAACTTTTTTCTTTTATCAGTAGAAACAGGAAACTCTAAAATACCAATAAAAGTAAATACATAAACCAGTAACATACTTGTTTATTATTATGTATTATGTAGTGTACACAATTGTATGTGTTATTATTTTATAAGAATGGCAGCACACTCGGTTTGTTTACACCAAAATCATCACAAGCACATGAGCAATGCACTGCATTATGATGTTACGATGGTTACATCACTAGGTGACAAAAACTTTTCAGCTCTATTACAGGCTTATGGGACATTGTATATGAGACACATTTTTTTTTAATATATTTTATTGATATTTTACAGAGAGAAAGGGAGAGAGATAGATAGCTAGAAACGTCGATGAGAGAGAAACATCGACCAGCTGCCTCCCGCACACCCCCCACCGGGGATGTGCCCGCAACCAATGTACATGCCCTTGACCGGAATCGAACCCGGGACCCTTCAGTCCGCAGACCGACGCTCTACCACTGAGCCAAACCGGTTTTGGCTGAGACACATTTTTGACAAAAATTTCATTATGTGGTGCATGACTGTATATATGTACATAAATATATCTATGCGTATATATATATCCTATGTAATAAAAGAAAGGGTAATATGCAAATTGAATGAACAGTGGAATGATTGGTCACTATGATGCGCACTAACCACCAGGGGGCAGATGCTCAACACAGGAGCGGAGCCAGGGTAAGGAAGGCCTCTTCTTGCACGAGTCTTCATGCAATGCACCTCTAGGGTAAGCTATAAAAGTTCCTAATGCTCAGAAGCCCTGTCTTAGATAAGACAAGCGTAGGCCACGGAAATAAGCAGATATAGAAGTGTCCCACCAATAGCACTGTAATAATCTATGTCCAAACCAGCAAACATCCCCCAAACCTGAACTGCCATTCCAGATTTCTAGCAGCATGCTGACTGAGTTTGCCTTAGCAGGAAGTATGCTCCTTTCCTTCCCATCCGTAGCATCTGCTTCTTTCATTCCTTCTACGAGATGGACTGAAAGGGATTGTGTCAAGCTGGCCAGTTGTGTGTATAATGTCATCTGGACTTATAATGGCAGCATTTTGTAATAATTAATTTTTGGTCATGAAAATTCGTCAAGAAATAGTGCTTAGAGGACAAGAACCTGAGCAGCCCAGATACTGTAGGTGATGATAAATTGAAACTTTCAGGACTCCTCACTATCCCCAAACAATTTGGAAGGTTCAGTAAGTAGTGGTACTTGCAGTATACATTCTGTATATTAAAGAAAGGTCACAGGGGATGATCCATACCTCTGCTTCCCCTACTAGGAGAACGATTTGGAAAATGACTTTTGCAGACTTGCCCTAACATCATGGAGCATTCATCTGTAGTTCCATGGGAACACTGGGATATAAAAATTCCCAATACTTATGAGAGGAAATACCAGATTAAGATAAACAGGCTCCACTTCAAACAAGTGGCATACCAATAGTATCTCCTCTCCTTGACATCAAACCCGTCTTCCTTCAGCATCAGATTAGTCAGGCAAAATGACCAAAAATTACTACTAATTCCACTGCTGCTTCACAGCAATTATGTACTCTTAGAAGTGTAGCTCTATGGTTTTTTTTTGTTTGTTTGTTTTGCATGTCTGATTTTCCTTTGCATGGGCTAAGACAGCCTCAATGGGATACTGGCATGTGGGTAGATTCTTGGGAGCCTCGCTGTTTCAGGGCTGAGTTGTTTCTGGAGTAGATGGAAGGACAAATGTAGCTGCAGAGAGAAGACTAGACTTAGCAGTAGCACAAAAGCTATCAAATCTAAAATGTGAATACAGAGTTGCTGACAAATGATTAGGTAGAGTACAAAAGCTGAAAATATCAGAAACAGATCAGAAAACAGAAGAGAAATACAGGATATTAGCTGGGGCACTGGCGTCCTTGATACATCGTAATCTGGAGAGAGGGGGGCGGGGAGAGGGAGAGAGAGAGAGAGAAGGAAAAAAGGAAGAGAGGAAAGGAAGGAAGGGAATGGAAGGGAAGGGAAGGAAGAAAAAAAAAGGGAGGAAGGAAAGGAGGGAGGGAGAGAAAGTCTGCCATGACGACAATTGTACTTCACAAAGAGGATAAATTCCTAAATGGCTATTCTTTTTCATTCGAATAATGTTACCATTTCCCAAAGAACAGTTTTGGGGCAGGAAAGAACAGTATTCCATTTCAAGCTGGACTACTCATCTACCCAAATACCATTCTGACCAAAGAAACAGATGCAGAATTACAGTCACAGCTGCATTCTGTACAGAGCAAGTTGGATAATGGTATCCTAAATTGCTAATTACACTGCTAATGATTTTTTTAGTGGCACTGCAGTATTTTGCCACCTTTGTTTAAATTTTTTAAAAAAGCATTTAGGAACTTTTAAAAATGGCAAACTGTTAAAATACCAGTGAGTCTTCCAAAAAAGAATTACATATAAAACCATTTCTTGAAATGGTATTCTCCTATGGGATTTTGTAGTAGCCTATTTATTGACTAGCTATTTGTTTTAATTTACTTTTTCACCAATTTATTTGCACTTAAGATTACTGAGGCCGTAAGTATCTCAGTATTAGTGTTTGTATCTAAATCCATATTGGTATGAAAAGATAATAAACTAACATATGTCATGATATGCTGGCATTGGAAATGTGCTATGACTAGATTTACAAAAAGTAATAGCAACAGTACAATTTTATTTTTATTGTGACAACCATGGTGAAATTTATTACAGTGTTAGTATTTTATTGTTTAATCATGACAGTGTAGCTGAAAAAGGTAATTACATTTTTGATATGAAAATGCTGTTAATGTTTTTATTTCAGATATTATAAAAGATTACAGAATGTAGATTAAACCATTACCATTGTCCCATATTGTTTCTTGTACATTTAAGTGGCAGAATATTTTTGCTACAAATAGTGAATTAATTTCTACTAAATTATTTCCACAGTATTTCTAAATAATTTGCCTCTTAAATGAAACCTCAAGCTGGGTGGAAACTTCCATACATTAGATTTACAAAAATGTGTTATATGCAGAAAATTATGTACCAATCACAATTATGCTACAATGTTTTTTGATGATTTTTATATTTAGTAAGGTAAATTAGCTGTTAAAAAAATTAAGAACACAATATTTCTATGCAATTATAAATTCATAAGTAAATACTTACATGTGCTTCGAATGGATCATCTAATTTCAGTGATCTTTTAACACTGCAAACAAAATATTTCAAGAAATCTTAGATTTGATGTGCTTTAAGCAACCAAATATTTAAGAGTAATATATATATAAAGATTCTAAGTTACTTTCTCCAAGTAAAGTAAAATACCGTAAGAAAGCAATTTTCAGAACAATGAAACTTTTTAAAATAGCATATTTCAAATGGAATCATAATTAAATATTTAAATGAATCTTTTTATGCATATGTGGTTTTATATATGCACTATCATACAATTCAACCATTAGTCATATTATAAAATGATCTTAGTTAAAATTACTTATTTGTGTGTTCTAAAATACTACTAATAAAAATTATACAGAAGAGCAAAATAATTTACATACCTTCAATGGAGATACTGAAAGTACATTATTTGCACAAATAATGCACTAGGCATTAAAATAAAGATATGAGCAAGGTGAAACAAGTTTTCCACATTTTTGTAGCTTTAAACATAATTCAATGTTATCAGACTATGATTTAAGTGAAGAACAGATGCTCTATGTCTTTATAAGTCCCCAATCCATATGAAACTATTTTTTGTCTCCTTCACTAAACTGATTCAGGAAGATGCCAGGCTCTCTCTGTGCAAAATCTGTTCTGCTAAACTGGATGCCCAGCTGTTGGTGACAATGCTTAGAAAGGAAAGCTGAATATTTATAATACTTTATTTCATACAGCTGTCTTCTAAAGAGCAGTCATCAACATTTTATTGAATGCAGACTACATGCTCAAAGGAGAAAAAGGTCAATATAAATTAAAAGTAGTTTTCCCAGTGACAAATACAGAGTTATAAATATTTTCTTGATCCCTGAGAAACAGAAATTATTATTTAAAATATTAGAGAATTTGTGCATTAGGGGAAAAAGATTGTATTATAGCTAACAGTTGCAGTATAGAAAACAAAAAACATATATTCTAGCAATGACTATTCATAAATGACTGACTACTGTCTTTCAAGTAAGTGATAGGAGTGAGAAAAATTAAGGGGATGGGCAATTTACAGAAATCACTATTCATTAAATATTAAATATAAAAATTTTATCTAGAAAAAGGTTCACTTAAATTTGCTATTACTTCTATATTAGCCTATTATGTAACATTATTTCTTGAGATTAATTAAACTGGTTTAAAGAATTAATTATATCTTTTCAAAGTCTTATAAAGAAATCAATATAATATAAATTCTCAATGAAGCAATAATAGAGGTAAGGACAAGTAAAAATGTCAGATAACACCAAAAGAGTATCTTTATTTAGTTTTGGAATATACAGGTTGTCCCACTTTGAATAATTATTCATTCCAATGGGTTAAATATGAAAAGAAAGAAGCACTAATTGAGCTATAAGAAAAAAGTGTGTATACATTTTTGGGGGGATACCCTGTATGTTACCCTACTCAGGTGTGTAAGATGTTCTGGCATTTAATGAAACTTCAAAAGTAGAAATAAAAAACTAAAAGTATGCAGTACAGCATTTTTTTTACCCTTTATTTTGAAATGCTGTTAAGATGCAATACTGCCCTAGCCAGTTTTGCTCTGTGGATAGAGCATTGGCCTGTGGTGGACTGAAGGGTCCCAGGTTCGATTCTGGCCAAGGGCACATTCTCTGGTTGTGGGCTCGATGCCCAGTAGGGGGTATGCAGAAGGCAGATGAACAATGATTCTCTCATCATTGATGTTTCTATCTCTCTCCTTCCTTCCTTCCTTCCTCTCTGAAATGAAATATATATATTTTAAAAAATGCAATGCTACCTTTCAGAAGGCAACAAAATCCCACCTTGTTATTAACTATTTAAAATAATTTTGCTTTATTATTGCTCATTAATTCCTAGAGAATGAAACTAAATGTTTGGATTTAAGCTTCTAGTTTAGGTCGTAGGCTGATCTAAACAGTCCAAGGAAATATGTGAAAGCGAGAATTACATTGCTATCTCTCAGTTTAACAGTTTAGAGAATCTAAACCATATTTTATTGTGGGAAATGTAATTTTCAGATAATTCAGGTATCCAATAATCAAAAGCTGAAAATATTTACAAGAATCATAAAAAAAATTAACAGCGAAAATTAGAGAAATCAAAGAAATCACTTAGCTAATTCAGTAAGAACAAGTTGACCACTATCACACAGCTCGAGTGAAAGAACTCAGATCTAGGTCCTAGGCATCATAAATCTTTGTTAAATTGAAGGGGAAGGGCTAAAGAAAAGGTAAGGAAGAGCAAACTTACTAGAGGAATTTATGACCATCTATTCTTACTTACCATCTATCAGAACTGAGCTCACTGTTAAGATATCAGTTATTAAATTAAGCACCTACTATTGGCTTTTACATGTTTTGTTTTGTTTTTAACCCACTCTTTTATCCAGATACAACTGTAATACAAGCATGAGATGATGCCAAGCAGATTAGGATAATGTTCATAGGAACAGAGGAAGAGATGAATAAAACATATAAAGGAAGTACAGACAAAACTTAATTAGATATATGGGCTATTTTCCTAAAGTATATACTCTCCTGCTACCAGTAATAGTTAGCGATTAAAAGTGATATATCTCTGATAGTTCTGTAAAGTTATAAGCAGCTCTTGCAGTTACTACCTTGGTTTAAAAAAAAATGGGGCACTCAAAAATAGGCAAAGAACTCAAATAGACATCTCTCCAAAAATACACAAATGGCCAATAAACACATGAAAAGATGCCCAACATCACTAATAGTAAGAGCAGCACTAACATGAAGGAAATGAAAATCAGAACCACAATGAAATTATCACTTTACAACTATTAGGATCACCATTATAAAAACAACAACAGACAATAAGTGTTGGTCAGGATGCAGAGAAAGTAGAACTCTCATGCACTGCTATAGAATCATACAGTTGCTCTGGAAAACACTTGGGCAATTCCTCAAAAAATTAAACAGAGAATTATCATCTAACTCAGCAATTCCACTTCTGGTATATACCCCAAGAATTGAAAGCAGGGATATGAACAGATATTTGTACACCCTTGTTCACAGCAGTGCTGTTCACAATAGCCAAAAAATACAAGTAATGCAAATGTCCATCAACAGATGAATGAGCCGAAACCGGTTTGGCTCAGTGGACAGAGCGTCGGTCTGTGGGCTGAAAGGTCCCAGGTACAATTCCGGGCAAGGGCATGTACATTAGTTGCGGGCACATCCCCAGTGGGGGGTGTGCAGGAGGCAGCTGATCAATGATTCTCTCTCATCGACATTTCTAACTCTCTATCCCTCTCTCTTCCTCTCTGTAAAAAATCAATAAAATATATTAAAAACACACACACACACAAAAAAAAACAACAACAGATGAATGGATAAACAAAATGATACACACATACACACATAATGGAGTATTATTCAACCTTAAAAAGGAAGGAAATTCTGCCCTTGCTGGGTGGCTCAATTGGTTGAAGTGTTATCCCATACACCAAAAGGTTGGGGGTTCAAATTTGGTCAGAGCACATATCTAGGTTGTGATTTGATCTCTGGTCAGTATATGTACAGGAGGCAACTGATTGATCTCTCTTTCTCTCTCAAATCAATAAAAACATATCTTTGGGTAAGGATAAGAAGAAAAAAAGGAAATTCTGACACATGCTACAATACAGATGAGCCTTGAAAACATTATGCTTGGTAAAACAAAGAAGCCAATTACAAAAGGACAAATATTACATGATTCCACTTAAATGAGGTGTTTTTAACACAAAAAAAAATTATTCTAAAAAAAGTGAACTTATCATTTGATTCCTAATTAAGAACTAAGAATGATATCACTTGAGGTTCTCTTACAGGACTTTTAACCTTTTTTCTTAATATTTTTATTGAATTCAAAGAGGAAGAGAATGGGAGATAGAAACACCGATGAGAGAGACTCATTTATTGGCTGCATCCCGTGTGCCCCTTATTGGGGATCGAGACTGCAACATCTTACAGGACTTTTAAAACATTAGATTACGTATAATTTTGAATAGCTGAGCTGAGGGTAAGAGTGTGTGGGGGGGGGGGCGGGGTAGGAAGATTAAGTAAAGCAGACAAGACTCAGGGAGCCTTGATGCTCTGCCAAATTCTTCCCCTAATGTTAGGCAAATCACATAAACTCACTGAGCTTCATAAACTTAACACTGGCCTGTAAACTAGTAGGAGATTTATGAATGGAAAAAAAAATATGATTTGGCATGTCAGTGTTGCCATTTACTCCTCACTATAATAAGGATGATAATATTGCCACTACTTCACAGGAGTATGCTTATAAGTTAGAAATCTTTTAATGAACAGAAATGGCCAAATTCACATCCCATGTGACTCCTTAGGTGTAAATTGTGATATCTAAAATGATTTTTCTCCCATTCTATGTATAGGAATGAACAACACACACACACACACACACACACACACACACACATATATATATATATTCTAAAAATAAATAGGTGTTGGATATATGTCCTATGATGTCAACCTCAACTTTCAACTTTAAGGTTATGTATTTATTGTCAGAATATCTGTACCACAGACGCTTCTAATATAACATGTACTGTTAGTATGTTAGGAAAAACAATTACCCCAAAGTTCCACTTTTAATAGTTTTTTGGTTCCCCACTATCTATACAGAATGGGATCGTAGGTATCACCACTTTAAGCAAATGCACACCAGTTTCCATTGCATTCCTATTTAGCAGGACTTTTGCTACATTATCCTTAAAGGTTCACAAAAGTGCTAGCTGGATTTTTTTTATAGTGCAGTAGGAAGGCAACCCTTCTTGCTTAATCCTGGGGAAAGCAACACTTTTTCAATAATCCTAACTTTTAAGGATATAATTGGCCAGGCAGGCATGGCTCAGTGGTTGAGCATAGACCTATGAACCAGGAGGTCGCCTCCAGCTGGAGCCTCAGTGTTGGGGGTGCAGGAGGCAGCCAATCAATGATTCTCTCTCATCATTGTTTCTCTCCCTCTCTCTCCCTTCCTCTTTGAAATCAATAAAAATGCATTTTTAAAAAAAGGATATAAGTGAAATACATTTATTGATATTTGTGTGTAGGACACCATTTTAGGTGCTGAGTTTTCTTATCTGGAAAGTATAGATAATAGTAGCCTCTACCTGCTGAAGTCCTTTTGTTTAGGATTCAATGAGAATATGTAGGTAGATTGTTAAAACTGTACCAGATCATAAGAATTCAATAAATGTCGGTGATTACTTTTTTCTTTATTTTTTAAATCCTCACCCGAGGATATTTTTCCATTGGTTTTTAGAGAGATTGGAAGAGAGCGGGAAAGACAGAAATAAACATCCATGTGAGATTGGTTCCCTCCTGGGGGCACTAAGGGGGGGTTGGGGGGAGAATCCTACAACCCAGGTATGTGCCCTTGACCAAAATCGAACCATTGGATCTGCAGTGGAATAAGTTACTTTAGAAATGCACAGGAGCGGGTACCGAAGTCAACCTGGGGACAAGGACGAGCCAGAAAATTTCACGTGTTAGACATTAATCCCTCCACCTCAAAGAAAAACCTATTTTCTGAACTTTTTAAAAGTTTCTATGTATCAGCAATAAGGAAACTGACACCAGAATTGGCCGTCCTTCCCCCTTTCATAGCTGGAATCCAGGTCTCTTGAGAACCAGTTCTTTCTCTCTCTCTTTTTTTTTTTATACCAGAGGTGGAGATTTATTTAAGAACCAGTACGACTCCCACGTTGGGGAGGGGAAAGAACCCCACAGCACAGATTCCCAGGTGAGGAGGCGGGAAGGGTCCCGGAGACCCAGTCCTTGAGTTGTCCTCCAAGCTTACCGGAACTCGCCACACTAATGGGCCTTAGCAAATCATACGGGCGCGTTCCAGTCCACTCTAACCCATTCTTGGCATGTTAACCCTATCTGAAATTACTCCAAGCACTAAACTACACCACAGACGACAGCCCACGGCCTCTAAAGCCAGTCAAAAGCCTTGGAGAGCGGGGATGAACGTGGACCAAGTCTACCCCGTAACCGCGGCTGGAAGGTGAGCAGAGAGGGTATCCAGTAGGTAAGCACCAGGAACTGTCGCGTTTATACTCAGAAAAGTAGAAAAACAAACAAAAAAAAAGGTTACTTTAAAAAAACCAAAAACCTCTCCTGGCTCGCAGAAGGGCCCGACAAGCGGCACTACCTGCAGGGCGATACCTACGGCATTTCCACACCGGGGGAAGGACCGCCGCCGCCGGATCACACTGACCCCTGCAACCTCCTCCGCAGACGGACCCTCCCGAAGCCAACCCCGAGCCTGAAAAGCGCGGGCGGCGCGACGAGGTGTCACCCGCAACCGAGCCCGCCGGAAACACCGTCCCCGCGACAACGGTTCCGAGTTCCCGCGCGGACAGGAGGCGGGCTTTGTCGGCCAGAGCCCGCTTCCAGCCCCTTGCCGTGCAGCCCAGGGCCTCCTCGATCACAAATTCTGGCCACTGCAGCCCCGGCCTAGGGGAGCGGCGGGACCGTCTCTGATCCCCGTGGACGAACGATCCCGAGATTGTCCTAGCCGGACCTTTTTGGGGGGAGGCGCTCTGCGTCTGACTTCCGGTGGCGGCGAGGCGCCGTTGCCATGGTGATTAGAGAAAGGCCGCGGTCCAGTCGGGCCCGTCCGGCTCCGGGTGAGCGGACTGTGGAATCCGTGCCGAGAACCGGCTGCGCCCCTTCGCCTGTAAACCGGCTTTAGGTAGCAATCCGCTCACGGGTCTCTCTCTGCGCGCCGCGTCCCCACCTGCTCGGCTTCCCCCGCCCCACCCGCTGCTGCGTTTACTTCGCTGTCAGACTAACCCTGGGTCCGCGGAGGTGCCCGAACTGTGTACCTCGAAAGGCAGTCTCCTGCTCCAGAAACACAAAAAAGACACAGAGGTGTTGCCCGAGACCAGCTGCGGGACCCATGGCTGCGCGTAGGGAGCGCTCTGTTTCCACTCGGCCCTCTAAAAGCCCGAGGCGCTTGCGAGTTTATTTTTCTCGCTGTTGGGCGGCCCGTTATTGATGGAGCCGTTTGCTGCCTTGAGCTCTCCTAGGCCCCGGCCTGGCTCTCGGGCTGGAGTTTTTAAATGAAGGAGGTTTCCATGCCTGAGGGGAGTTACTGTTACCTAAGTTACTGTTACTTCAGCTCTAGTCTAGGCTCTCCTCCCCGAAAGGGGAAGAATGGAATTCTGCAACGTTTCTGCCGCGGGGTTTCCGCGGGAGGGGGTCACCTTATTGGGGAAAGAGTATTCGGAGACGATCCACAATGAACAAATAAAACCCTTGCCCTTTTAACACTGCTTGCTGCAAAAGGAACGTTCTCTGCCCCATTTTTTTTTTTTTTTTTGGAGGAGATGCGTGCACGCAAGTGTGTTTAAAACTCGGGTGCCTAATTATAGTGGCACCAATTTGCGGCAACCAGACTGTGACACCGCCTCCCCACGGGGTCCTTCTAAATCTGGTGTAATAGGGAAGTGTCAGGCAGGCGGCCTGTGTATTATAAATAGGGTACTTCATCCATGATAAGCGATTATTATCTTTCTTCCCCAAGTGTAAAAGGCCTATATAATTCAAGAAGGTTGCGAGTGATTTAGGCCTCTGGAGTAAGAATCCAATGAGTCCTGAAGGGGACCCTACCTGTGTCGTCTTATTGTTGAACTTGAGATACCCAATTTATTAGGCTGGAATGTATTTTTTTTTCCCCTAAGCCAAAGCTGGGTACAGTAATGTTGGAAGCTGTTAGACCGCCAGCACAATTTAGTGCCTCATAGCAACTATCGCACAAGACGCCTTCTTTTCACGTGCATAAAGAAGAAACGGTTGCTGAAATTTACTGACCTTTGCTACCTACTATTAAATGGGCGACTCTGTGCCCCTCCATGTTCTCATCTGTAAAATGGACTAAAAAATGCCTGACCACTGTCGTAGGGATACATCGTGAGATATGACAGTTCTTTAAGCTCTTATGAGCAGAGGTGTTATATAAACCCAAAACATTAATATTAGTAATGGGACACAGTAAAATCTCATGATAACACTATAAATGGGATTTTTAAAAATCCAGTCATGTACAATGTGGGGCTGCATTACGGAAAGGTTAGTGAAATGACCTGCTTGATCCTGCTGTGGAGATGGATGCCAACTGCCAATCACATTACATCCACATTCTCGTTACTGTGGAGTATCGCTCTATCTACATCTTCTTTAGCACTTAATTTGTGCCGGGCACTGTTCTGTATGCTTCACATGTATTAACTGGCTTCATCCTCATGAAAATCCTATGAAGAGTCTTAACTGACTGTCCTGTGTGTTTTTTTTTTTTTTTTTTGAGAAAATAGATGTAAGTTTTCCCTTTCCTATGCTTCTTTCTATTTGTTACATCTTTGTTTTGGTTTTGTTCTTTGATATATATATATAATAAACTTTTCTAGTTTAACAGATAATACAACCTCATGCATATTTTAGTGTTCATCTTCTTTTTCCCCCTACAACTAAAAACTTGATTCCCCCACTCCCATTTGAAAGGCAAGATGACATTTGCACTTTAGGGAATTAACATTTACTAAACCAGTTTTTAAAATTATTTTCTAGTAGAATGGCCATCAGTCCAGGAAGTGATGCAGCGTTCTCCAGTCAGAAATCATCGCTCTGTGAGAGTCCTCGAACAAAGAAATATCCACTAACTGAAGAGGAGATATTTTATATGAACTGTAGAGCTGCCTATTTAACTGTTTTCAAAAGCAGCTTAGAAAACATTATTTCTAAAGATCAACTTTGCTTAGGTAAAAAAAAAAAAGTATTTGCCTTATTTGTTGAAAATTAATTAGATCAGAAAGACTGTAATTAGAATTATGTTGTTGAGAATCATCCCCAATTTTAGTTGTTTGAGCAATGGAAGTACTACTTTATGCTATTGCGCTATTTTATATAGTTACATATTGTAGCATCTTCAAAATAAAACTTTCAATGTTTATGCAGGATAGAATCATATTTTTAAACCTATCAGTTACTTGCTTTCAATTTTTTTTTTTTCAATTCTCATTTTGGAACAGGAAGATTTACAATAGAATTAAAACACTTTTGACGTCTGAATAACTACTCTGAATTTGACCTATATTAAGGAAAATGTGAAAGATATATAAAAATGGGGTACATGGCTATAAAAGAGAAGTATTAGGAAACTAGAGGCCCGGTGCACGAATTCATGCACAGGTGGGGTCCCTCAGCCTGGCTGGCAATTGGGGCTGATTGGCGCCGATCAGGGCCATCTGTGTTGGGGAGGGACCTCGGGAGGTTGTCCGACCGCTGAAGGTTGGTTGTGGGAGCTCACTGACCACCAGAAGACAGCTTCTGCATTGACTGTGGTCAGTGCACATCATAGCTACCCTAGTGGTCAGTGCATGTCATAACTACTAGCCGGTCATCTGGTTCTAACAGTGGCTTAGGCTTTTATATATATAGATAACTGAAATTTTAAGAGAATTAAAAGTTCTGGGTTTGGGTTGGCTTGGTTTTGTGTGTGAGTGAAGGATTGGTCTTTTTTTTTGTTTGTTTCTTTCCATTGTGTTTTGAATTCCTCTGGTTGCAAATATCCCATCAAACAAGGAATTTGGTTCTTATCAGCTGAATTGAATAATTTGGAGGTCTTTAGACCTAAGAGAGTGGTATACGGCAACACTGAATACACATGTTATTTTCATTAAGGTTAATAACTTACTGTCTAGAGAAACAGTTATTTTGACAATGGTAGAAGCAGTTTCCTTTAATAAAAAATATGACATATTTTTGCAACATCTTGGGTTTGTATGCAGTAAGATCTCTATTTGAGGAGATCAATTTTGTGGAATATAACATAGTTTATGTTTTACTGTAAATTATAGTTTTAGTTATTTTCCCTTTATTCTTTTGAAAATAGGCTGAGATCACAACATTTTAAAAGTTTAACATGCTTTCTGCTACATGGCATTTAGTCTGTGAATCATTGAATAGGTCTTACTAAGGTGCTATCAGGCTTATAGAATTACCTGGGAGGATAATATTGCAGTTTTTGTCACTTCAGTGTTATACACACTTTTGGTTTTATGGTGGAATACTCTTTGTAATGACTTCACATCATCTAGATTTTAAAAAAGTGGTAGTGTGAATCAGTGATGTCTCTTTCTTACTACTGTGTCTTTCATTATATCTTTCAGCCATTGCTGCACATAACGTGTGTTTTGACATTCCATTTCAAGGTCAGATAGAGTAGTACCACTATCAGGATTTTAGAATTCGTTTCTCCCACCCCCATCTGATAAATAATATAGGTATAATAGACTTGTGTCAAAGATTAAAGTAAACCCTGGCAAAAGATCAGTATCTTTGTGTAAACCTTTAAACATCTATCCTATATAATAAAAGCTTAATATGCTAAGTGTCCCACTGTCTGGTCATCTATTCAACCGATCAAAGTGTAATATGCTAATGATATGCTAAGGCCACTTAACCACTTGCTATGGTGTGCATTGACCACCAGGGGGCAGACACTCTGACTAGTAGGTTAGCTTGCTGCTGGGGTCCAGCTGATTGGGATTGAGCAATGGACCAGACATGCCCTGGAGCCCTCATGCGGTTCCTCTCAGGCTGGCAAACCTTCTGTGTCCCTCCTAGGCCCCAATTGTGCACCAGTGTGGTCCCTCAGCCTGGCCTGTGTCCTCTCGCAATCTGAGACTCCTCAAGGGGATGTCAGAAAGCCAATTTAGGCCCGATCCTACAGGCCAAGCCAAGGGACCCCACTGGTGCACAAATTCGTGCACTGGGCCTCTAGTAGTTACATAATATGTTTAATGTTAACAGACTTATAATGGGCTCCAACTGGTTAAAATTAGGTTAGAAGTTATTAATTATACCTACTTCTTACTGATTACATGTTTTGGGCATAATGAGTTTTATTCTAAATAAGATTATTCTGTGAGTAACAGTATCTTAAAATATTTTGTTATTGAAGATAGCAATAAGCATATGCTTGTGGGAAAGAGGTTTCAAAACTGGATGAAATACCATTTTCTTTACATGGGCTTTTGACTTCAAATAACTTCACTGGGGTCCTACTTGTATTCTCAGAATTTATTTATGTAAATATATTTTTATTCATTTCAGAGAGAAAGGGAGAAGGAGAGAGAGATAGGAACACCAATGATAAGAGAGAAAGGTTGAGAAAAGTTGTGAAATTCTTATTAAAGGTTGAGAAAAGTTGTGAAATTCTTATTAAAACGTTTCTTACATACCGTTATATTGACTGGGCTGCAAAAATATTCATTGTGGGCCCCATGTGGCTGCAGGCCATGGCTTCGACATGCTTGTTTAAAGGGTAAAGGTTGGCTGGGGGTGGAATGCTAAAACATTTATCTTTATTCTCTTGATAGATGAATTAAGGAATTGTCCATTTATAAACTAGACAAAATACTGCTCTTTATTCCTAAGTCAGCATGGTAATCAGGATTTTTGTCCATATCCAGAATAGACCTGTGGAAATTTAAAAAAAAAATTATCTCCACTGTTACAAATTTCCATAAAGGCTTTCTAGGTGAACGGAAGATGTCAGTTACTACAGCTACACCTTTTGTAGCTCTGAAAGGCACCTTAGATGATGAGCTTGTTTCTGTTTTTGTGCCAAAGTTTTGTCTAGAAATGATGCACTAGGATGGGAACATTTCTCTTGGTCTATGGACTTCTAATATGTTATTAACTATAAATCATGACCACAGGTAGCAATTTTACACTTCAGGTGTGCACTTTCTATTGAAATTATAAAACCGAGGAGCCAAGAAGCTTGTATCACACTGTGTTATGCCTGTGCACAGGGGAAGTTCAATATAATGGACTTACAGATGTCTCTATTACCCTGATATATATGTATATATATCTTTAAGGAAAAATGTATATGCCCCTTCCTGGGGATTAAGACCGCAACCCAGGCATGTACCCTGATTGGGAATCAAACTTGTGACCTCTGGGTGCATGGGTCAACACTCAAGCACTGAGCCACACTGGTGTGGCTATAGGATTATTTTCAAATGTTCTGGATAAAAATAAAAAGTGGTTTGACCATTGTAGCTCTACAATTGTCTTCTCTTAAGTTTGATGACATTCTTGATTTTTAGTAGGGCTATAGCTGTAACTAGGTATTTTTTGTGCCTATATTTGACATGAAGGACATGATGTTCTTGAAATTATAATATCTAGCAATGATGAACATTTTAGATATCATGCCTTGGTGACAGCACTATTGTCAAACTAATTATTTCCTCATTACATTAAGATATTTGTTGAACCAGAAAAAGTAATTATTTATGATTTTTATGGTTATTCTTATGTCCTCAAAACAAGTAGATGGTTGTTTTTTAATATTTTCTTTTCTCCAAGCACTCTTATGAAGTAAATCAGGTAATTAAACTGTATAGGTTGAGGGAAAAAAAACTGTTAGAATAGGAAAAATCTATTTAATTCTGGCATTAATTAGTTGGATATGCATATACATATATATTTATATATATATATGTTGGAGCAAAAATAGGTTATTTGTATAGAAAATAATATAGCAATTAATAAATAATAAAAGAATAAACTATTTTACATACAACTGTAAACCTATATATATTAGCAAAATCAAAGGTAATATATTTGTATTTGTATACTTTTGTATAATATTGTAATCCTATATAATAAAGAGCTAATGTGCTAATTAGACCAGATGGCAGAACGACCTTCTGGAACAACCTTCCTGAGCGACCAGTGGGCGGGCCTGGGCCACGCGGCGGTTGGTGCTGCAAAGGCCTACCTTGCACGAATTTCATGCATTGGGCCTCTAGTATATAATGATTTAAAGAAAAAATATACCTAAATACAAATTCCAAATGTTACTTTAAAAATAATACTTGTTTTATTGGGCAGCTCTTCAGCATGCGGGAAGAAATCCATCCCAAAAGACTATTGATAAGTATTGGACACCTCAAACTGCCAAACTGAATTTTGATGATTTTTGTGTTATTTTAAGAAAGGAAAAACCTACTTCAAAAGCAGAACTGCTAAAATCATTTAAACAATTAGATATAAATGATGATGGCTCTATTTTACACACTGACCTTTATAAACTTCTAACAAAGGTAAGATCTGTGAAACAGTTTTGTAATATGTGTATTTTGTAAAAACTTGGAATCTACTTTTGGCAATCAAAGTCCACATTAAAAATAATGATTTCATTGGCAGGTGAAATGAATCATATATATGTTGTTTATAAAGTACTTAAGGATCCTCCTGGATGAAAGGTGCTTTGTAAATAAAAGACTGTAATACTGAGCCCACTTTGCAATCCCCTTGTGTTTCCATGCAATTCTTTTCCCTCTCAGAACTCTATAAATCAGTGATTCATATGTGATAAAGGAGAAACAAAGTATTAATGGGATTCAGAATTGATTCTCTTTCTTGGTACAATGTGAGAAGGTATCATTATTGTAATGTTAATAGTTATTCCTGGATCTATGTTACACATTGCTCAAATTTAGTATGTTGAAATTCAGCACACATTTACAAAAGTTAATAAAATTGTGAAAATTTATATAAATTTTATACTTGCTTAGCATAGTACTCATTCTGAGATTTATAATGAAACTTATAGTCAAACTTATAGAAAAGATTAAAATAAATTTCCATTCTCCTCATGCATCGCAAAGTAATAGTCATGTTGCTTTGAAATAAATATTGTTTTTTTCAGAGAGGTGAGAAGATGACTCGAGAAGAAGCAAATGCTGTAATAAATTTGGCTGATGTAAATGCTGATGGCAAATTTGACTACATCAAGGTACATTGATGTAAAAATGCTTACTATGTAGAAGTGTTTTTAAAAGAGCACATTTTTTAGAATATTGGTAATAACACTTGTATAGTGTACTGATTGTACTTGGAATTTAACCTCTCCAGTCTCGCAATTGTAATCTGATGATGACATTAAAAGAATATAACCAAGTTAAAAATACATGCACAGTCATACAATGTACCCATGCAAAAACATAGAGACTCTCCTTTCTGGGGTGGAAGAATCATAAAATTACTTAGAACAAATGCAAGTCTACATGTGTTGTAAAAAAAATAAATAAATAAACCACCTCTCTTTGTGTAACATTTTATTTTCACCCAGAGTATGACTTCCTCAATGAATCATGGCTGTATTTCACTAGGTCACTTGAGGGTGGTCAGTCTGACTCAAGAAAATAAAATGAGTACCCTACTTCAATAGGAAACATCTATCAGTCTATTCCTTGCCTACTAATGTGCATTTGCTTTCTCCTCCCAAATGTATGATTGAATGTTTTAGCGACTTTTTTATTTCCTGTAGTTTTGTAAATTATATATGACAACCAATGAGCAGTGTCTCAAAACTACTCTAGAAAAACTGGATGTTGACAGCAAACTGAAGCGTCAACAGTTTGGAAGCCACATTGAAGGATTCCCTGAAAGGGACCCATCACCAGTACCAAAGCCATCGCCTAGAATCTTAAGAAAAACTGATCAGGAAACATTCTCAAATAAAGGTATTTACTTTTATTTTAAACTTTATTTTTGTTGACACTGTTACAGATGTCGCCATTTCCCCTTCCCTTTACCTGCCCCCATGGCCTCTCTTTTCTCTGGCTATCACCTCACTGTTGTCTGTATCTATGGGTTATGCATATATGTTCTTTGGCTAATCTCTTCACCTTCTTTCATCCAGTTCCCCCCTCTGACAGCTGTCAATCTGTTCCATGTATCATGCCTCTGGTTCTATTTTTTGGCTAGTTCATTTTGTTCATTACATTCCACATATAAGTGAGATCATATGGTATTTGTCTTTCTTTGGCTGACTTATTTCACTTAGCATACTACTACCTAGGTCCTTCATGCTGTCACAAAAGGTAAGAGCTCCTTCTTTTAATGGCTGTGTAGTAGTCCATTGTGTAAATGTACCACGGCTTTTTATCCACTCATCTATTGATGGGCACTTGAGCTGTTTTGAAATCTTAGCTATTGTAAATAATGCTGCTACGAACTAAGAATTTCTTCATCAAGAATGTAGGGTTATATTCAAATAAATTTTCCTTCCATTTTCACTTATTAGTGATAAAACAAATGAGACTCCAACCTTTGCCGGCTATCATTTTTAGACTCTCTTAGCTGTAAAAATCTATTGAAGTAAAATTTTATAATGGAACTTGATTTGACTATACTCATTATATTTTATTAAAACTAAAATTCAAGCTAAAAGGTGATATACTGAAATAAAGAATCTTCATAGTAGCCCATAAATTAAGGACCTTGAAAGTCTGGTAAATATAAAACTTCTGACTTTATTTCAATAGGAAGAACAAAGAGAACAAAATTAATACACAGACAGCTTATACTATTTTGTATTTAACAACAAACTTTCTTTTGACAGCTTTTAATAATGAGAGACCAAATGTCTATTACATGTTGCAGGTGACTCCAGGAGTTCTTTACTGGCAACAAGCAGAAAGCTAAAAACATCTGTTTCTTTCACAATTACCATGGAGGCTAATAGTAACCGAAACTCAAAGTTAATTGAGCCAAACTCAATAAAGGTATAGTATTTTAAATTAATAGGTAAAACTTTTTCTTAAAAAATTAACATAAAGTTTATTAATAACTATTGGTGTCTAAAGGGAACCAGTAAAGTTTGTGATGTAAATTTTTGAGGCTTTTCTATAGATAGCAGCATTTCTACCTATAAACCAGCTGTAATATTTTAAAGTGAAAATGATGAATATTATTAAAAGGTCTTCATTTTGAAAATGTTCACTCTTCAGTTTTTGAACTTGATGAACAGAATATCTAGTTACTTTACCAAGCAAATTTTTTTTGTTTTAACAAATACTTTTCATAGGTGTTTCTTATAAATAAATCATTCATTTAACATCAATTCCTATGAGAGAAAGACAACAAAGTCACTTTGCTAAGTCAATATTTGTAGAGTGTTAATATTGATCTTCTTCCTTTGTTTTCCCTTTCTAGACTCAACCTTTACCAGTTTTCTTTCAACAGAAAATAATAGCTACAAAAATATAAAACATTAACTGGAAACTGCTAGGATACATTAAAAATGTCTACCTAGAGACCTCTGTAAAAGGGGGGGAAATGGTTATGACCACATACTATAACTGCTGTTAGAAAACTGAACTGATTGTTCTCAAGAGCTACATTTTTGTTTCAAATAACAACTCTGTATTTGTAATTGAACTCTGAAGTCCCTTATATCTTTAAATTGCTAGACAGTGACATTTGTTCTATATTAAAATTTTAAAACATTATCTCCAAGGAATTTTGTTCAGACTGTTTAGGAATCTATACGCCCTAAGCAATTTGGTGTGTATGTCCAACATGCTCACATACAATATTTTGTGTACCAGCAATATTATTTTCCACTAATAGAAGCTTTTTATACTTTGAAACTAAATTAAATGTTAATAAAATTAACTTACTTAAATAATTGTGGTTTACCTGATTCAAGGTATAAATAAATATAAGTTTAGCTAGTGTAAAGAGAAAGATAAATATTAATATGGATTATATTAAGGCCATAGTAAAACTTTTTCTCTGTATCATGTGCTTATTAATTGGGCACATACCAACTCCTTTAATTTAATTTTATTCAACAATTACTTACTAAAAGGTAGTGTATGCCAGTTCTTTTGTTTAATTATTAAAATATGGGTCTTGAATTTTAAAATATGAAAATTTTCATTTGATTATTAATATGCCAATGCAATATAGCATAAGTATTTCACTTATTCATTAATTTATTTAACAAATATTTATTGAGTAACACTATTATTTTTTAATCCTGTAGTGTATCCATTTGCTTAGGAATATTTCTCTGAGAGAGGAATAGCCTTAATTGCCAGTCATGACTAGAATTAGAGAAAACCCCAAACGATGAGTGGTAAGCTCTAGATATGCAGAACGTCCTATATCCAGACTCCTAATTAAGACTATACCTACATGTATATTTTACATATATGTATGGATGTACATGTGCACATGTGTGCTGTGTAAAATATGTTATATATTTATTTATCTATCTATATAAAATAATGCAAATACAAACATTTTAGACTTGAAATGGCTGTCTAATTTTGTGTGTGAAAGTTCTCAGTAATAATTTTGTTAACAAAAGTTTCTCATATTTTTAAAATGCTGATTGATTCTACTTCTCAGTTAGGTGTAATCCATATCAAGTGTTCCCTTTATAAGTCATCTAAAAATTCCTTTGTTTTCAAGTATGTACAGCTTATAATTCTTTAATAACAAAAAGTTCAGTAACTTCCGACTAATCTTAATGAAAAGAAATAGCTTCCTAATGAGTATGTGACATAGATGTTAATTTATAAAAAAAACAACAGTAATGATGATAGTACTGATGGCATAATAATTCTACCTCACCTTAAGTTTTAATAATAATACAGAAATTTATGCCAAAACAAAATTATGTTTCTAAGGTGTTCTAAGAAAACTGTAACTTTACTAATATTTATTTTTTGATAGCTAAAATTTTTAACTTTGCTATTTTCAATTTGTACTTTTCAGCATTTTTTAGACGCTGTGAATTAAAATAAGTAAAATTTGTATATTACAAATGAATTAACAGCTCTTTTTTCTTTTATGTGAATTTACCTGAATTAGTAGAATGTAGCACCACCTTATGCCCTGTATAAGAATTACAAGCTATTTTTTATGTTGTCAAAAATTACATTACACATGGAATTTCTTACTCTATCATTCTAAGTTTTAAAAATACTAAACCTTTTCCATTTTTCTCACACTCTCACTTTTAACTTAACCTATAACTCTTTCCAATTGATTTATTTGAATGAGCCAGCAAATTTGTCAGTACTTTTTTTCTTTAAATTCATCACATTTTAGTCTAGGCCCAAGAGAAAAAGCTTTGTCTGATTGAAAGTCTATTTATTTTAAAGGAAATTTTACTAGAAGAAAACTCTACAGATCTTAAGAATTTGAATGCTTCCTTTTAAACAGGAGAGCTACAAATTCTAGTTTTGCTATTTAGTATTCAAAAGAATCTGATTATTATTTCAAGTTTGGGTGATATAAATAATGCAGTATTTGTCTTCTATTTTACAGTAGCTGTTGTCCTAAAAATTTCCACCCTTAGTAACTATGGATTGTAGTATGCAGATTGGCTGTCTTTTCAAATAAACTTATAAATGTCTTTCTACCTGTACACTGGAAGTTAGGAAAGACCTCTACTGAAAATGTTTAACTCGCTTCCCAGCTAAATTTTATAAAGGTTACACCTGTCAGCTCATGCCACTTCCCCCAGAAGTACCATAGGAAATTTTTTTCTGTCTTTGAGTTTCCCTGATGCCACAAATTATGTTCACTACGAAGGTACCTGGCAAGGTGCATTCTTCTTTAGTTTTATTTTAAACATTTAAAAAAAATTGGATGGGATGTTGCTATATCCATCGTTACAATACAAATTTAAGAAAAAATTTTCAGCTATTAAAATCTATATTTTTAAATAAGAAAAATAAATAATTTATGTTCACCTTAATGCTTTTATATATGGACAATTCTAAAGATAATGCCCTATACTTTATTATGATAATTCATAAACATGAATTAGATTCTTTAAAATCTAGCTTTTAACAAAATCATGGAAAATATTTAAGTATGAAAAAGAACAGAATTTTGAGTATAGCTTGTAGTTTGGGGAGAAGTAAGGAGACTTAGGTTCCAGCTCTGATTTTGCAGTTAATAAGAATTGTAACGCAAGCATATCATTTTACTTTTCAGATTTTCACCAATCAAAAAGAGAAGTCAGGTTATTTCCAGATCTTAGCTATTGTAAATTGTGCTGCTATGAACATAGGGGTGCATATATTCTTTCTGATTGGTACTTTAGGTTTCTTAGGATATATTTCTAGAAGTGGGATCACTGGGTCAAATGGGAGTTCCATCTTTAATTTTTTGAGGAAACTCCATACTGTTTTCCATAATAGCTCTAACAGCCTGCATTCCCACCAGCAATGCACGAGGCTTCCTTTTTCTCCACATCCTCACCAGCACTTGTCGTTTGATTTGTTAATGGTAGCCATTCTGACAGGTGTGAAGTGATACCTCATCATTTTAATTTGCACCTCTCTGATGATCAGAGACTTTGAACATTTTTGTCTTTCAGTTTGTTTATGTAATGTATCATGTTTATTGATTTGCAAATATTGTACCAGCCTTGCACCCTGGAATTAATCCCACTTGGTCATGGTATATGATCTTTTTAGTATATTGCTGGGCTCGATTTGTTAATACTTTGTTGAAGATTTTAGCATCTATTTTAATCAGGGATATTGGCCTGTAATTCTCTTTTTTTGTAGTGTCTTTATCTGCTTTTGGAATTAGGATAATGCTGGCCTCATATAAAAAGCTTAAAAGTGTGCCTTCCTCTTCAACTTTTTTGAGTAGTTTGAGGAATATAGGTGTTAGTTCTTTGAATGTTTGGTAAAACTCCCCTGTGAATCTGTTTGTACCTGGGCTTTTGTTTGCTGAGAGTTTTTGATTACTGCTTCTATTTCATCAGTTGTTGTTGGCTTACTCAGGTTCTCTGAGTCTTCCTGATTCAATTTTTTAGGAGATTGTATTTTTCTAGGAATTTGTCCATTTCATCCAGCTTGTTGGCAGATAGTTGTTCATATTATTTTCTTACAATTCTTTGTATTTCTGTGGTATTAGTGGTTACTTCTCTGCTTTCATTTCTGATTTTATTTATTTGGGTCCTTGCTCTTTGTTTCTTGATGAGTCTGGCAATGGTTCATCAATCTTGTTTATCTTTCCAAAGAACCAGCTCTTGGTTTTATTGATTTTGTTTATTTATTTATTTTTTAGTCTCTATGTCATTTATTTTTATTATAATCTTTTATAATAAAATAATAATTTCTTCCCTTCTACTTACTCTGGGCTCCCCTCCCCCCTTTTCTTTTCTTTTTTCTCTTTTTAGTTCTTTAAGTGGTAGGGTTGAATAGTTTATTATTGATTTTTCTTGTTTTTAAAAAATATATATTTTATTGATCTTTTTTCCCAGAAAGGAAGGGAGAGGAGGGATAGAGATTTAGAAACAGCTGCCTCTTGCACACTCCCTACTGGGGATGTGCCCGCAACCAAGGTACATGCCCTTGACCGGAATCGAACCTGGGACCCTTCAGTCCGCAGGCCAATGCTCTATCCACTGAGCCAAACTGGTTAGGGCTTTCTTTTCTTTTCTTTTTTTTTTTTTTAAGTAGTCTGTAGTACTATGATCTTCACTTCCCTCTCAGGACTGATTTTGCTGTGTCCCAGAGATTTTGGGTTGTTGTGTATTCATTTTCATTTATTTTCAGAAAGTTTTTTCTTTATTTCTTGATTTCGTTGGTAACCCATTCATTCTATTTAACCTCCAAGTGTTTGAATAATTTGGGTATTTTTACTGTAGTTGATCTCTAATTTCATTCCACTGTGATCTGAGAAGATGCTTGATATGATTTCAATCTTCCTGAACTTATAGAGAGTTGTTTTGTTTCCTAATATGTGGTCTATCCTTGTGAATGATCCATGTGTTCTTGAGAAGAATGTATATTCTGCAGCTTTTGGGGGTGAAATGTTCTATAAACGTCTATGAAACCCACCTGATCCAGTGTGTCCTTTAGAGTCACTGTTTCCTTGTTAATTTTTTGTCTGGAAGATCTATCCATGAAGTCAGAGGGGTGTTAACGTCCCCTACTATGACTGTGTTGTCAATCTCTCCTTTAAAGTCTTCCAAAAGTTTTTTTAAAAATATATTTTATTGATATTTCACAGAGAGGAAGGGAGAAGATAGAGACTAGAAACGTCGATGAGAGAGAAACATTGACCAGCTGCCTCCTGCGCACCCCTACCGGGGATGTGCCCTCAACCAAGGTACATGTCCTTGACCGGAATCGAACCTGGGACCTTTCAGTCGGCAGACCGACGCTCTACCACTAAGCCAAACCGGTTTCGGCAAAAGTCTTCCAAAAGTTTTAAAAAACTATATTTATGTGCTCCTATGTTGGGTCCATATATGTTTTACCTGGGTTATATCTTCTTGTTGGATTGATCCCTTTAGTATTATGTAGTGACCTTTGTTATCTCTTGTGATGGCCTTCATTTTGAAGTCTATTTAATCAGGTATGAGTATAGCTATTCCAGCTTTTTTTTTTACCTCTTCTATTTGCATGGAAAAATTTTTTCCATCCCTTCAATCTCATCTGTGTGTGTCTTTTGTTCTGAGGCAGGTCTCTTATAGACAATATATAATTGGGTCATGTTCTTGTATCCATTCAGCTACCCTATGTCTTTTGATTGGAGCATTTAGTCCATTAACATTTAAGGTTATTACTGATAGGTACTTATTTATTGCCATTTTAATTCTGTATGCCTAGGTTTCTCTCTCTATTTCTTCTCATTACAGCAGTCCCTTTAGTATTTCTTTTTTAAAAAAAAAATATATTTTTATTGAATTTTTACAGAGAGGAAGGGAGAGGGATAGAGAGCTAGAAACATCGATGAGAGAGAAACATTGACCAGCTGCCTCTTGCACAGTCCCCAACGGGGATGTGCCCACAACCAAGGTACATGCCCTTGACCGGAATCGAACCTGGGATCTTCCAGTTCACAGCCGATGCTCTATCCACTGAGCCAAACCAGTTCTGGCAACCCTATTACATTTCATAGCCAGATGTTGTATGGTTATCCTTCTCAGTTCTAATGCTCTCGTCTGGGGAGCACAGCTTGGGAATTAGACCCCAGAGTTCTTAGGACAAACCCCCATGCCTGAGACATCTCAGGTGCTGCAGTTGCTGTCTGTGGGAGCCTGGCCAGCCCTTCCATGCCTCTGTCCCTCCTACCAGTCTCTATGCCATCTCTACTTTCAGTTCTCGGTTATCGGGTTCTCTCCAGTGAGTCTTCTGTTGGTTATTCAGGAAGTTTCTCTGTATTTTAGTTGTAATTCCAGTTTGGCCCTGAGAACATGATTGTAAATGCAGCATCCATTTACTTTGCCGCCATTTTTAATCCTACCACCCAACTTTTTAAATGATAACACTACTGATCACAATATGGTAATGGCAAAATTATTACAGTATACACCATTAGTGGCATAAAATTAGCATCACTCTGACAAAGCAATATGGGAACACATCACTAGCCTTAAAATAGACATACTTCTGTCTAGAAGTTCTTTTGAAGGATATTATTTATTAGAAGAAAAAACTTAGATAAAATAGTATTTATTTTAGCATTGTCTGTGCTGATGATAAATTTAAAATGACCTACATGTCCAACATTTTTAAAATAGTTAAGTAAGTAATGGTATACCAACTCAATAGGTAACTATAGAACAGTTAAATTCAAATTTTGAATATTGCTGAGCAAAATAAAATTTTTTAAGAGACAAGGTTAACTTGCTTTATTTATTTATTTATAGTCCTAACCTGGAGATATGTGTGTGCTTTTTAATTGATTTTTATAGAGAGATAAATATAAAAGAGAAACATCGATTGATTGCCTCCTGTATGCCCTAACTGGGATTGAACCTGCAACGTAGGTATATGACATGACCAGGAATCAAACCCACAACCTTTTGGTGTATGGGACAATGCTCCAACCAACCCAGCCACCCAGCCAGGGCTGCGTCTTTTAAGTACCATATAAGTCTTTCTATAATGGGTTAGTAATATTTTTACTTTGTTTTTACACAGCAAATACACACCTTTTTAGTAGTTATCTTAATATCATTAAAGTCTTGAGTTTATTATTTAAACATCCTTACAGATAATTTTTCAGAATTATTCTTTGTAAAGTAACTTTAAAATCTCATTAATATTTTTGGAAGTCATTAGGAGTAGAATAGACATATGTGCTACATTATAGCTAAGCAAGTCTAATTATAAAGTGAAAAGCATTTTTGCACAGATCTATGTCAATGGCATAATTTCTTTTAAAAAAATACACATTTCTTTATTGATTTAAGAGAGGAAGGAAGAAAGGGGGGAGAGAGAGAAACATCATTGATGAGAGAAAATCATTGATCAGCTGCCTCCTGCATGGCCCATACAGGGGATCAAGCACGCAACCTCCAACCAGAATCCAACCTGGGACCCTTCAGTCTGCAGGCCGACGCTCTATCCACTGAGCCAAGCCGGCTAGGGCGGCACAATTTCTTATACTTTGAATAGAGAATCTTTTACTTTCTGCATAAGGAACCATCTTCAAGTTGTGTCTAATTCTAGTTATGGGATCCTATCTATACATATTCATTTGGATTAGATAAATGGATTTGATTAAACCAAGAGATGGTAGAGCCAATTTTATAGAATGCTCTTTCTCAAAACTGATACTTATCAGTATTTTGCCATAGCTCTGAAACTAAGTGAGTTTTCTTTTAATATGTAAACTTAAAATAATTATTTTCATTGTCACATACTTTATCTTTTAAATACAAAGTCCTATCACTTTTTCTTTCAACAGATCAGCTGTAGCAGTCCTTCTTCATTCCTACTATAACCCTTATTATTGCAGCATGTTTATTTATTACTAGATGCCCCATTCACAAAATTCGTACACTTTGGAGATGGGGGCTCTCAGCCCAGCCTGCACCCTCTCACAGTCCAGGAGCTGTTGGGGAATGTCTGACTGGTTTAGTGCTGCTGGGAGGCGGGAGAGGCTCCTGCCACCGACACTGTGCTAGCCAGCTGTGAGCCCTACTTCTGGCTGAGTGGCACTCCCCCTGTGGGAGTGCACTGACCATCAGAGGGCAGCTCCTGAATTGAGCATCTGTCCCCTGGTGGTCATTGCACATCATAGTGACTGGGTGTTCCGTCATTTTATTGATTTGCATATTAGCCATTTATTATATAGGATTTTGTTTCAATACTTCTCTCATGCTCATGAACTTTATTTATTTTTATTTCTTCTCTTATGTTTTTTTCCTAACTTGTCATTATCCAAGTTCAGCTGACTCTTCAAGTTATAGTTCATGGATTGCTCTCTCAGTTTATATTGATGAACTTCTCCCCTTCTTCCCCTCACTGCACATACACACACACACACACACGCACACGCACACGCACACGCGCGTACACACACATATTAGACAAACATTGAGCACCTACAATGTGTCAGGCACTATTTTAGGAACTGCAATTGTAATATTATTTTGCATATATAATTATTTTTTTGTTCTAATTATATACTACTATAAATTATAATTGAATTGTGTCATGTCTGTTTTTTACCTCTTAATGACAGTTGCAAATAGGATCCTGGAAGCCAATGCTCTATTTACAGTTCTTTTATATTCTTCTCGGATATCTCCTCCTTGCTATGCATGCTGGCAGCATTTAGTAAACGTAGTTTGAAAAAATTTTTTTCTTTATTTCAGGAGTGGCAATGTGTACAATCAAAAGGTTGCTTTTTCTTAGAAGAAAATGGTGAAATCATTAGTCATCAATACAGGATGCAAATAGCTCAGAGGTCCATGGTTTATTTAACAATTAAACCATTAAATCTGAGCCAAGTTGAAGGCAAGTTTAAAATTTTTATATATTTTAACCCTCTTTGAAAATATTTATGTAAGTATGTGATAGTCTTATTTAGTCAAGAAGATAATCTGCCTAAGAAACATGTGGTTACTTACATTTAAAGAAAGAGTTAGTTTACACATTGACTATTACCATATTTTGCAAAGCGAGTAAGTTGCTTTTTGTGTATGTTTAAAGTATGTTTTATTTTAATTCATTTTAAAATCTTATGAGATAGAATTAATTTTTCATTTGCTAATTAATCTTTAGCTTTGTCAGTTACCAAATTTTAGAATAATTATGTTGAGAAGTTCTATAGAAATGTAATTTAAGACAGTTGAACTGCAAATATTTTTTAATAACTCCAAAGCCATATGTCGTATGACTTAGACAATTCTTATTAATAATTATTGCATTCATGATAATATTCTTTTTTTTATACAGAAATGCTAGGTAAAAATTAGTAATTTCCAAGTGTTTTAAATGGTTATTATATAATTTAATAATTCCCTAGAAACCCCTTTAATGTTGATTGTTCTAAATATCAATACTTTCTTTAATTATGTTTACATAATTATATAAAGATTCTCTAACTAGAGGGTTCTTCCTCATTCCCATTCTTTTTTCCTCCTAATGTAGATTCACTGTATATCTTATAGGATACTTACAACATTTGGTAGTTGATGCTTTTAAATAGTAATTACAATAGTCGTTTTTTAAATATAGGTGTCAAGATAGGCCTGCAAATTCAATGTAGTTAATTCTTCATATTCTTACAAAGAAGATTTCTTTATTCATTTATTTCTCAAAAATTTATTGAGGATCCATATACTTAGTAGCATTTTAGGTGCTTAGGATACATCAGAAATACAAAAAAAGATAAAAACGCCTGCCCTTACTAACTTACATTCTAGTGGGGGAAAGAATAAATAATAATCATAATAAATAGTAAATGACATGTATGTTAAAAGGTAGTAAGTGCTATGAGAAAAACATAGGGGAAAGGGAGCATTGTGAATGCTGAGGGAATAGGGTTGCCACTGAACAGGAGTGGTTAGTGCATGCTTCATTAAGAAGCTGATATTTGAGCAAAGGCTTTGAAAGAAGTATATCAATTGTCAACTGCTACATAACAAACTATCCCAAAACTCAATAGCTTAAAATATTTAAACATTTGTTTGCTCCTGAGCTTATCTTCTGGATAGTTCTTTTGGTCTTAGTTAGGCTTGGCTTTTCTCTGCAGGGCTCACACATGCACCTGTTGTCTGCTGCTGGTTAGGTGCAGTCTGGCGTTACTGATCTTGGCTGGGCTCTCTACTCTGTATGGGGTCTATGGGCTCTCAATTGGTACAATTTGACTCTGCCTCATTTAATCTTTTTTTTTTTTTTTTTTTTTTTTTTTACTTTTAAGATTTTTTTTAAAGAGAGAGAGACAGGGTGACGGGGGAGAAAGAAACATTGATGCAAAAGTGAAACATAGATTGGCCACCTCCCAAACTCTCTTTACCACACCCTGGGGATGTGTCCTGACTAGGCATTGAACCAGCAACCTTTTGGTACATGGAACAAAGCCCAACCAACTGAGCCACCCGGCCAGGGCCTCGTATACTCTCTTACCATCGAGTTAACCAGACTGGACTTGTTCTTATGGTGTTCTCAAAGGGACCTTTGAGAAAAGGCACAAGCACCACAGGGCCTCCGGGTGCCTGGGCTCAGGAATGGCATGTTTCTTCTTGTTGCGCACAGCAAGTCATAAGACAACTCCAGATTTACAAAGTGAAGAAATAAACTCGGCCTCTTGATGAAGGAGCTGCAGAGTCACATTGCAAAGGGCTGTAGATAGAGATAGGAAAAGCCATTTTTGCTGTCTTCCACCTAAGACAAGGGGGTGTGCTTGTGGGTGTAGGGTGTTAGGAAGGATGAGTGAAGAATGGAGGAGGTCAGCGTGTGCACGGTTTAGAAGAAGAACAATGGGCTATGTCTAGAATTAGATAAGGAAACAGGAATAAGGACAAAATCAGGTAGAGGGTTTTTACCGTAGTGAGGACGTGGCCTTTATTCTGAGAGAAATGAAGAAACTTTAGGAGGAGTTTTTCCCCCCCCCTGGCTGCTGTCAAGATTTCCTTTTTCTTTTATTTTGAACAGTTTGAATATGTGCTTGGTAGTTTTGCTTTTCTTGTTGATACTGTTTGCTTTGGGATTTTGTTCTTTTGTCTGTTTATTTTATATTTATCCTGCTTAGGGCTCTCTGAGTATCTTGGATTTATGGCTTGTTGTCTTTTATAATTTTTAGAAAATTTTCCACCTTTATTTCTTCAAATATTGCTCTGCCCTCTGTCTTCTTTATCCACTTGTACGGTGCCTGACACCTTGTCCTCCTGTTTTTTGTTTGTTTGTTTTGTCTTGTTTTTATCACAAATAAGCCATTGCTTGCATGTCCTCTCTCCTTTGAAAGGTCTGTCTTCCCTTGGATTTCAGGCTATTTGGTGGCCCTGTGACCTCAGCTCTGAATGGGTTCAAGAAAATTTATGTTTTTGTAGTTGATGCATTTTTTTCTTGTTGTTTGGGTGGGAGCAACATTTTTCCAACTCCCAACTCCATGAGAAGATTATATGAGTGCAGGCAGGACATAATCTGACTTCTATTTTATCAGGATCAGTCAGATTGCCATATTGAAAATAAACTGAAGGCTGGCCCAGGAGAAAGCAAGGAGAACCGCTATGGAGCTATTGTAGAATTCTAGGAGTAAAGTGATTATGCTTTGAACTGGGATGTACAAAGGATCAGAAGTAAAAATTCTGGAGATATTTTGAAGTCTGAACCATAAGGTTTCCTGAGGATTGGTTGTGATATATGAGAAAAGAAAAAAGTTAAAGATGACTCCAAGATTTCTGACTTGAGCAACTGAAAGGAATGAATTACTATTAACTGAGATTGAGAAGAATATAGATGGACAGTTTTTTAAAAGGGGTTGGGGAAGGTCAGTTTTTGATATAGAAATCCTAGTGGAAATGTTATATAGGCTATTGTTTATATGGGTCTAAAGTTGAGAGGTAAGGTTCTAGCTGGAGATACAAATTTTGGACTTGTTAACACATAGATGGTGTCTGACATCTGTTTTCCCAACTATGTTTTCCCGCAGGTAACCAGTGCTTGCATCTCTTCTCTCCCTAAAGGGGTTTGTTTTTCTTTGGATTTCAGGCTTCTTGGTTGCCTTGCAACCTCAGCTCTTTGCTGAAATTCAAGAAAAACTATGGTTTTTAGAAAGTGTGTATGTGGAGACTGTAACAAGCTCACTGTATATAAGTATATGCCTTATTGCAAATGTGATTATGTTTTCATATAAAAGTAGAACGTGTATTTCTAATAAAGAAATCCAATGGGAAAAGAAACTACTAACTTCTTTAAATGGGAAAGAGGAAGTAGTGATTGCTTCTTTTAAGATTTTGGGTTTTTTATTGTAGGAAAACCATCACCTTGGTTATCAGTTGATACTGCCTTGTATATTCTTAAAGAAAATGAGAATCAAGCAAACCTACA
The DNA here is from genome assembly GCA_963924515.1 of Vespertilio murinus. Lineage (NCBI taxonomy): Eukaryota > Metazoa > Chordata > Mammalia > Chiroptera > Vespertilionidae > Vespertilio > Vespertilio murinus. The sequence continues at coordinate 43,109,178 of OZ004706.1, forward strand.
GCTCATGTGTTTTACTGAACTGCGAAATAGAGAAGTATACATATTTTATTTTCTAATATTTAATTTAAAAATATAGTATGAATTCAAGTTTGGGGACAATATTAGCTTTTCTATATTTTATTTTTTTAACGTTTGTATATTTTCTTCCAATTGAATATGGATATGTTTGAATATGACATATATTTTTTAAAATATATTTTATTGACTTTTTACAGAGAGGAAGGGAGAGGGATAGAGAGTTAGAAACGTCGATGAGAGAGAAACATCAATCAACTGCCTCTTGCACACTCCCTACTCGGATGTGCCCGCAACCAAGGTACATGCCCTTGACAGGAATCGAACCTGAGACCTGTCAGTCTGCAGGCCAACACTCTATCCACTGAGCCAAACCGGTTTTAGCGACATATATTTTATTGTGAAGGACTGTTTCTTGTTCGCTGAGATTTAAAAATTGAGGCTTGACTGGCAGCCTTAGCTTTATAACTTAACAGTTGTATGACATTGTATTTCACTTTCCTCTTCTCCAAATACCTGATTCCACACATGAGAACATTTTTTGTTAGACTCAAAAAAAAAAAAAATAGGGTTGATACCAGTGGACATTTCCCCCTAAATGCAAGTAATTCAATACTTGGGAAAAGTTGCTTTAGGTGTTTATTTTACTTATATACTACTGCAAAAAAGAAAAACATCCTGATAACTACCCTCAGGCTTGACTCATGTTATAGGGTTCAAAATAGATTGATCTGAAGAAATGCTTTTAAATGATTTTATATGTTGCTCATAGGGTTGCTCTGATCTTTTCTAATTATATATTTACTCAGAAACCAAAAATGTGAGGCAGATACATAAATGTGGCTATTTATTTTATGAGGACTACAAAATACATCTGCTACACAACAGGAATAATACTATTCAAAGGCTTACTGCAATATCATATTTAATCTTTATATAGGTCCAACGACAGACAAACATTTCCCTGATGGAATGTTATATAAAAGTCTTTATTGTAGGCTTCCTAACAGACAAGAATAGTTATAGGCGAGAAACAAATAAAATGACAGAAGTTAATGTTTGACTAAACTCCTCTTCAGAACTGACTACAAAGTTAAGTTCAAGATAAAGCATTGTCTAAAACAATAGCTTTTCCCATTTTTGCTTTGGATAAAATTACTTTCTTATGAGATTGCATGTGTAAAAATGTTAGTACATAGCAAGCCTGTAATAAAGTTTGAATGAGTTTCTATTTACCCCTTTACTATATGGGCTTCTGGTTATCTGTAATATGTCATATTTACAAAGGACTTTTCATTTTTAGCTTCAGTTTCACAAATTTTCTTTAAAAAGAATTTTGTGCCCATGAAAGACTTTCCATTTGCCATCCACAGCAGCAATTCAGGGTTATATGCGGAGGTTCATGGGATAACATATATTAGGAAGCAGCAAGAACTGTTTTTCATTCCTGGGCATCAGTCTACATCTGACCAGTCTGAAAGATTATGGCTTCCAAAGGATGGATTTGGTCAATCTTTAGTCTTTAAAATGACTCTCAGTTTTATTAGGTTGCTTCTTGCATTAAAATATGACACGGTCATTTTAAGATGATTATGGTTACCCTGATTTGTGAGGGCAGAAATAGAGCTGATCCTAAATATAGATGAGCAATTTTATTTGGGATATGCATACATAGGATTACCTAAAATATACCTGGGTTTTGAACATAATACCCGACAGAAATCCGTAGAGCTATTCTCTACTGAAGGGAAAATAGCTGAATACAAAGATATTAAATCTACATTCTTAGATTTAATATGTTTGACAGAGACAACCCCTAGGTTTTATAGGAAGCCATTGGACTACAGAAAGTACCTAGAAGGTCCATAGAGAGATACCATTTTGCTTTATTTTTTAGAATTAGAGAATAAAATATTTCACTATACAAATATCCTGGCACTCATTATAAATATCCTGTGATGGAAAATAATTTTAAATAAGGTAGATTTACATGGGACTCTACCTTCTTGTTTTATAGTCCATCTAAATTAATAAAAGGCCTGTGACACTGTGACGACCAAATGAGCAGCGGTTCTGGCAGCAGCCTGGGCAGGGTGTGAACTAGTGGCAGAGAATTATGAGTGGCGCAGGGCGGAACGCAAACTAGAGTGGTGATGGGCGGGGTGTCAAGTGGAAGCTAGCTACTCGCGCACGATTTTGTGTGCACCTGGCCTCTAGTATTATATAATAGGAAAGTTCCAGTGTGCTTGTCTATAGAATTGGATTCTTATGAATATGGCTAATTTGTATACATAGTTAACTCTTTTAAATATATTTAATTTTTATTTTGTGTCCTTGAAATCTAAGTTACAAATTATATATTTATATTTGAATCATATTAGGGAACTGTACCCTGGAAAAATTATTCTAAGATCACTGTCTTTGCTTTCTGTTGAAGATATTTGCTTTACAATAATTTTTAATATGATTGTAAAAGATTTTAAAAATTATATAATTTTTCACCTGTTATAGTTTTAAGCATTAAAAAAGATAGAACTACATAGAATTATATTAATAGTCTTATACTAGAATTACCATTGAAAAAATATTTTGAAGCCTGTAAGAGATTGATAAAACTAAAATAGAATTAGTGAATATTGATTTTAAAATTTATTTCTGATGCTTTTTTTTTCCCAGAAGAAAGATGAGAAGTCATTAAGATTTATGGTGGTTTTAAAAATTATTATTCCTTTCGAAACAGGTTTTTGGATGGACTGGTGAACTAGGACCTGGAATTTATTGGTTAATTCCTTCCACAACTGGCTGTAGGCTGAAGAAAGAAATAAAACCAGTAACAGAAGAAGCCCAGCTTGTGTGTAGGGATGAAACAGGGGAATTGTTTCTTACAAAGGAATTTAGGTAAGTCTTGTTTCCGAAGGTTAGAATTTAACATTTAGACTAGATACATATATATTAATAGCCTGTCTTCCACCCTTTCCTTTGGGCAGCTGCCATTCCCACTCCGTGATTCTAGTTCAATAATTCAACTCTTACTAGGCTTCTATTCACTGGTCTGGGATTGCCATTCATTTCTGGGTTCCATACATTTAACAAGTCAGCTTTAGTCATACATCCCAATTTCTCCTCCAGTAGGCACTGCCTTAAAACTAGATCCTGCTAGTTGCACTGTTGACTTAGATCACTGTCAAACATGAAATCCAAGCACTAAGGTGGTTTTCCCATCCCCTAGATACACACAACATCATCTGATAGAAAGAAAGAAGAAAGATTGGAGAAAGGAGAAAAGAAGGGAACTACTATTAATTGAGGTCCTACTATGTGTTAAAATACAATGATTGTTTTAGAAGCTTCTTTATCTTATACAATACTACACTGAGTAAAAATATATATTTGGATACATTTGCTTTGTAGCTCACAAAAACTGTTCAATGCCTTGATATTACTTCCTTTACAAAGTTATCTTTACAGAAAGCTTCAGTCAAGTTACCTTGAAGACAAATAATTTGCTATTTTTATAATTTTAGGTCAACTTTATCAGATATATTTGAAATAATTGACTTAGATGGAAATGGTCTTCTTAGTCTTGAAGAATATAATTTTTTTGAATTGAGAACAAGTGGTGAGAAATGTGATGAAGATGCTTGGACTGTCTGCAGAGGTAAGCACTTTTCTTTCTTTTTTAAAATAATATGTTTTTATTGGTTTTTTTTAGAGAGTGAGGAAGGAAAAGGGACAGATAGAAACATTGATGAGAGAAAGACATCAATCAACTGCCTCCTGAAACCTGGGTATGTGCCCTGACTGGGAATCAAATCAATGACCTGTTAGTTCATGGGTTGATGTTCAACCACTGAGCCAAGCCAGCTGAGCAGCACTTTTCTTTTTCTTAATGGTTTATGTAAAGAAATATGTAGGTCCCCTCTCATTCTTAAGAAATAAAATATCAGACTTCTCCATGGAATATTATTATAGCAACTAGTGGCCCAGTGCATGAAATTTGTGCATGGGAGGGAGGGGGTTCTCTCCCCCAGCCTGCACCCTCTCCAACTGGGGGCCCCTTTGGGGATGTCCGACTACTGGTTTAGGCCTGCTGTGGGATTGGACTTAAACTGGCAGTCAGACATCCCTCTCACAATCTGGGACCGCTGTCTCCTAACTGCTCACCTGCTTGCCTGCCTGATCACCACTAACTGCCTCTGCCTGCCTGTCTGATTGCTCCTGCTGACCTGATGTCGTCCCCAGTGGCCCTTCCCTGCTAGCCTGATCTCTCCCTAAACTAAGGTGACCAGATGTCCCGCTTTTGGCAGGACAGACCCGATTTTTAACAATTTTTCCAGTGTCCCTTGGCGTTTTAAAAAAGTCCCAATCTTTCCAAAAATCGGGACTGTTTTAAAAGGCCGAGGGACGCGGGACAAATTGTTGAAAATTGGGACTATCTCACCAAAAGCGGGATGTCTGGTCACCTTACCCTAAACTGCCCTCTCCTGCAGGCCTGATTTAATTCCCAACTGCCTTAAAACCCCTCCTCAGACCCCATCTTAGGCTCTGCCTTCACAGTTCATCCAGATTTGGTTTGGAATGGTTGGTTTCTATGCCAGTCAGCATCAAAAGCTCCACCTCATAGGCAGCCATTGGTTCCTCACAGTTCACCCAGGTTTGGTTCTGATTGGTTGGTTTCTATGCCAGTCAGCATCTTCGGGCCTATCTCTGGGCCTGATCAGAGAGGTGAGGCTGATCAGCAGCCCCCCTGCAGAGGCCCGGAGAGAAAGAGAGGTGCACTGTTGGCCAGTCCTGGAGAGAAAGAGAGAGACAAAGGCTGATCAACAGCTGCCACAGAGGCTGCAGACAGATCCTGCCTCTCTCTTCACGCCTCTCTCTGGGCCTGATCTGCAGCCCCCTCAGCAGTCAGTGTTGGGTCTCCTTGGCAACCCAGCACTGACTGCAGGACAGATTTCCAGTGTTCAGTTGAGCTTTTGATTGTGCCTTCGATTGTTATGATCACTGCCTTTTTATATATATATAGATTGTTTTTAGATCATAAAAGTGTAAACATTTATTTTACTTAAACTGATAGTTGGTATAGTACTCAAAAAATATGAATTATAGTACTTAATTGTAATTTTGTATTCAACCTGTGCTCTTTGGCACTTAGAATGTAAAAAACTTTGCCTTAGCCCTAGCCAGTGTGGTTCAGTGGATGGAGCGTCAGCCTGCCCAGAGAAGTGTCCTGGGTTTGATTCCAGTCAAGGGCGCATGCTCGGTTGCTGGCTCCATCCCTAGTGGGAGGCAGCTAATCAATTATTCTCTCATCATTTCTCTCTCTATCTCTCTCTCCTTTTCCCTTCCTCTCTGAAATCAATAAAAATGCATTAAAATTTTTAAAGAAAGAAACAAAAAAAAGCACTTTACCTTAGCTCTTGATATCAATGGGACTGCAGTGGTCAAGAGCCCCAAACTATGCCCAGGAGAGGGCAGCAAAGATCTAATAAACTAGAGTTTTATTAAAGATTAAGTTTCCAGGAAGTTGTTTATACCTATTAAGAATTCTTTGGGGTTTCTTTGTATTCAAGTTAAATTATAAAATTGCATCCATGGAAGTGTGGAAACCAAAAATACCAAAGGAATATACTGAGAATGAGGCAAAAGCAATTGACACTTAGGAGGAGTGTGGGAATTGGGTGGGGCCTTATATTTAAGATAAGGACTGAAAGGTCAAAGGGGGAAACCAAAGAGCCATAGCCAGAACAAGAAGTTTGAGGAGGAACAAATACCAGATTAGCTCACATATATCTATCACGGGGGAGGGGAGGCAGTACTGTGTACTACTCTTCTGGTTCTTAAAATGAACTCAGCTTGGCAAAGTCAGTGAGCCAGATGGGAGTCTGAAAAATATTTATCTAAATAGAAAGTAAGGTAGAAATATTAATATAAAGGCTTTTAAAAAAATGTCTCTCTTTTAAACTGAAAGTTCATATAGTATAATTAATATAAGAAATGTATATTGAGCCAAAGCCGGTTTGGCTCAGTGGATAGAGTGTCAGCCTACAGATTGAAAGGTCCCAGGTTTGATTCCAGTCAAACCTTGGTTGCGGGCACATCCCCAGTAGGGGGTGTGCAGGAGGCAGCTGATTGATGATTCTCTCATCGATGTTTCTATCTCTCTCTCTCTCTCTCTCTCTCTCTCTCTCTCTCTCTCTATATATATATATATATATATATATATATATATACCTTCCTCCTGTCAGAGTCTGGGGTGCACCACGGGACCCAGAGTCAAGTCCCTGCCCACCCACATGAACATCCAGCCAGCCCCTTCCCCTATTGGGCTATGATCTAAATCCAGACCTGGCCAGTCTCACCCTTGTCAAGCCCTGTCAAGCAGGGGACGTAACCTCAGGTCCCCTGGCATGGTGCCAGGGCGGGGTGCATGGCCTGAGATCCCCCTGTCCAGACCGGGGCAGGAGACATGCCTTGGGGTCCCCTGTCAATCCATGCTAGGTGGGGGGCATGGCCTGAGGTCCCCTGTCAAGCCTGCCAGGCAGGGGGCACAGCCTCTGGTCCCCTGGCCTGGTATTGGGCAGGGAGTACAGCCTAAAGTCCCCTGTCAAGCACCACCTGGTGGGGGCGTGGCCTGAGGTCCTCCGACCTGTCACTGAAGCAGGGGGAGCCGCCTGAGGTCCCCTACCCCAGCACCAGGACAGGAAGTGCACCTTGAGGTTCCCCGTCAAGCCCTGCCGGGTGGGGGCCATGGCCTCAGGTCCCTTGGCCTGGCGCTGGGGCAGGGGCCGTGGCCTGAGGTCCCACAGCCTGATTCCAGGGCAGGTGGCGCAGCCTGAAGTCCCTTGACATGCCCTACGGTGGCAGGGGAGGGCATAGTCTCATGTCTGCTGATTGCTGGTTAAGACTCCTTATGGGAACTTGGCTTCAGCTGTAGGTGCAGCCATCTTTGTGATGGCATGATGGTCAATTAGCATATTCCCTCTTTATTAGCTAGGATTTCTTTCTCTAAACTTTTGGTAACCACTGATTTTTTTTTGTCTCTATAGTTTTGCCTCTTCCAGAGTGTTGTCTTGTTAGAATATCATACAATACATAGCCTTTTCAGACTGTCCTCTTTCACTTCGATATATGCATTTAGTTTCATTTATGTCTTTTCAAGGCTTGATAGTTCATTTCTTTTTAGCACTGAATTATATTTTCTTGTTTGAAAGTACCACAGTTTGCTTATTCACCTATTAAGGACATCTTGATTACTTCCAATTTCTCACAATAATGAATATAGTTGCTATAAATAATAAATGTGCAGATTTTTGTATGTACATAACTTTCAACTTATTTCAATCATTTCAGTTAATGAATGGTATAGCAATGAAATGGCATTGCTTTATGGCATAGCAAACCAGTGTTTAACTTTGAAAGAAGTGTCAAATTGTCTTCCAAAGTGATTGTACCATTTGCATTCACACCAGCAATAAATCCTGTTGCACCATACAGCATTTGGTATTGTCAGTTTTTGGATTTAGCCATTCTAATATGTGTGTAGTGGTATTTCATTATTTTGCAGTTACTTAAAGAATATAACATTGAGTATCTTTTCATATGCTTTTTTGCCATCTGCATATTTTCTTTGGTGAAGTATCTGTTCAAATTTTTTGTCCATTTTTTAATTAAGATATTTGTTTCCTTATTGTTGAGTACTTCGTATATATTGGATACAAGTTTTTATTGGATATATGTTTTACAAGTATTTTCTCCCAATCTGTGGCTTGTATTTTCATTCTCTTAATAGTGTCCTTCATAGGTCAGAATTTTTTAATTTTAGTGACGTTCCATTTATCTTTTTTTTTCCTGCATTATGCATTTGGTGTTGTAGCAAAAAACACAGATATACACAATTTCACTCAGATTTTCATCTGTTATCTTGAAGTTTTATAGACTTGTGTTTTGAGACTATGACCCTTTAGGATCTATGACCCATTTTAATTCATTTTTTGTGAAAGATGTAAAATCCTTGTCTAGAATTATTTTTTTCCCCATAAAGATGTCCAGTTGTTTCAGCACCACTTTTTGAGAAGACTATCCTTACTCCATTGAACTAACTTTGCTCCTGTGTCAAACATTGCATATCTTTGTATGGGTCTATTTCTGAGATCTCTATTCAAGTTCCCTGATCATTTTATTTAATTTTTTTTTACCATTATCACACTGTCTTGATTATTGTAGCTTTAAAGTAAGTCTTAAAGTTGGATATGTTAATACATTTTTAAAAATTTAATGGAGGATTGATAATTTTAAGTTTTAAAAGTAGATTAGTTATTAATAGTCTTTATAGTGCAGTATCTGGATACATTTTTGAAAGTAATAATTTCTTTGGATTATATATCAAATATTAATATTTTTCATTTTGCTTTACTGTATAAGTAGCTCCAACTTCCATTTTAGTGGCTACCATTTTTATGATCAAATTTAATCTTCATTTTTTTATTGTAAAAGTTATGAGTCATTTTCCAAACTCTAAATATTTTAAACTATTATTCAGTCTTCTACTTTTAAACAGTCATGTCTCTGCTGCTTTTCTTACTATAATGCATACAAAAGGGATATCTCAAATAAGAGTACCCATTTGCCTTGGGTATATTACAGATAGGAGTTGGAAAATGGAATCTTTCTTGTTGCTAGGGCAGTTAACAGAATATTCTATAATAAGGAGGTAGTATGCAAATTGACCCTTATGCCCTCGCATCAGAAGATGGGCACCCCCCAAGTCATCACAAGATGGCAGACAGAGAAGGGCAGTTGGGGCGAACCGCACCTGCAGGGAAGGGCAGTTGGGGGCAACTAGGCCTACAGGAGAGGGCAGTTGAGGGTGACCAGACCTGCAGGGGAAAGCAGTTGAGGGTGACCAGGCCTGTAGGGGAGGGAAGTTGGGGGTGATTGGGCCTGCAGGGGAGCAGTTAGGTGTCAATTAGGCCAGCAGGGGAGTGGTTAGGGGGCTATCAGACTTGCATGCAGAGTGGTTAGGGGCAATCAGTCAGGCAGATGAGTGGTTAGGAGCTAGTAGTCCCGGATTGCAAGGGATTGGGCCTAAACTGGTAGTCAGACATACCCCATGGGAGAGGGTACAGGCTGGGCTGAGGGACACCCTCTAGTGCACAAATTTCATACACTAGGCCTCTAGTAATCCGTAAAGAGTAGCTGCTTATTATTTATGTTAGAGATAAATTCAGGAATTACACATATTTAGATACTTCTGGGTGGATTTAGTTTTGCTTGCAAATAATATTTAAATGGACATACTTATATTTGTCTGGGACATTCATGAACTCCAAGTTGTTTTCTATTATCTAACAGTTTATTAAGGGGACAATTCAGTTAAAATAAGAGTAATTAGGCATATAGCAGTCTCCTTAAATCTGGCACATCCTCATCTCGCTTTTTGAAACACCAGTAGTTTGGGGGTTATTACATCAAATCCATCCAAGTTCTGCTTGTTTTAAGTGGCAAATATATATGAAGCATTTTAATTTTTTGAAATATATAATAATATCTGCTCTGCATAAATAGGCAAATTAGAATTTACCCAATATTACATTTTCCTTTAATTTTGGAATATATTTGCATTATTTATAACTTCAGATTTTGTTTAAAAACTAAAAACATTGTGATGGTTATTATGTTGAGTTGTGGGAAATTAGACTCAAGCATGTTTTTTTTTTAAACAGTTGTCTGCTTTCTCCCTCTCTCCTTCCCTGTCCCTCTCTCCCTCCTTCCATCTCTTCCTTCCTTCCTTCCTTCCTTCCTTCCTTCCTTCCTTCCTTCCTTCCTTCCTTCCTTTCTTCCTTCCTTCCTTCTTTCCTTTCGAGAGGAAGGGAGGAAAGAGAACCATCAATTAGTTGTTCCACTCATTTATGCATTCATTAGTTGATTCTTGTATGTGTCTTGATCAGAGATTGAACCCACAACCTTGACATATTGGGACAATGCTCACCAACTGAGTTATGTGGCATGTTTTGAGTCATTCCACTTTCACATGACTCACGGATTCATAAGATCTCCTTTAAAATAAACATTTATGAATAAAATATATACTTTTTATTAAATATATGAAATTTATATTATATAAAGAGGGACTTTTGGTTGTTTTGACAGAAAATTTTGATACAAAGAAGAATGAACTAACAAGACAGGGCTTTATGGATCTGAATCTAATGGAAGCTAATGATCGTGAAGGAGATCCTCGTGACCTCTGGGTAACTCTACTCTCAATGGGCTACAATAAAGCTCTGGAATTAACAGAGGTAAAGCAATCTAAAATTTTTATTGTGGGTTTAATGAACATAATATTTTACCCCATGAACATTTTCCCAATACATGACTTTTAAATTGGGCACTAAAATTCTTGAACTTTAGCATATGAATGAATCCTGGATGCAACCGCACATTTTTGCTAGTTTATGAAAATTCATATTTTAAGCTATTTTGTTACTTACTACAAACATTCAGGAACAAAGGAGTTTGAACATATGATATGCAGAAAAAATTGTAATCTAAAAAATTATATTTCTTAATTGGTGATGGCTATTTGAGTTGCTAAAGTCTTATTTCTATGGGGAAACTCTTTGTCCCAACAGAATAAAGGCTCAGAATAAAGGGAATGTGTCTATATGAAAACTGGAATTCTGATTTTTTGACAAAGGATGCTTCTTGTGGCAGTGCTTTACTTATCTAAAGCATTGTGTATGTGTTAGCTATCATTATTATTCATTAACATGATAGGTACCGAAGTTGAATAAGACTTGTAATAATCCAAAGGAATAATAAAAATTAGGCCTTTTTTATTAATATTTTTTTATTGATTTCAGAGAGGAAGAGAGAGGGAGAAAGAGATAGAAACATCAATGATGAGAGAGAATCACTGATAGACTGCCTCTTGCACACTCCCTATTGGGAATCGAGCCTGCAATCTGGGCCAGAATCAAACCTGGGACCCTTCAGTTTGCAGGGGGATGCTCTATCCACTGAGCCAAACCAGCTAGGGCTAAGTTCTATTTCTTAAATTCTATATTTTTGTGTTAGGTTTAAAATAAAAAAATTAAGAGTTTCAGGCCACAAATTAGATAACTAGTTTTGTTTATATTCTTAAAATTAAAAATAGTTTATGTTCTTTCTATATATAAATCATCTTAGGGTAACCAACAAATTTTGAGTTTTGAGTGTATTGAGATTTTGGTTTAATTCTTAGTTTTGATATTATTCAAAATCCCTTAAAAACCTGTTTTTTGAAAAGTTTTCTATTTGTTGTTATTAATAACTAGAGGCCCGATGCATGAAATTCATGCAAGAATAGGCCTTCATTCCCTCAGCTGCCAGCACTGGCTTCCCTCTGGCATCCAGAACCCTGGTTTCCCTCTGGCATGTGGGACCCGGGCTTCCCTCCTGCCGTCATCAGGTAACTGGGATCTGGGCTTCCCCTGCAGCCCTGGCTTGTCTAGAAGGTCATCTGAAAGGGCATCTGGTCTAATTAGCATATTGTGCTTTTATTATTATAGATAGGAGGTAAATATTTACAGTCACTTTTTAAATATATATATATATATAATTCATTTTTTTTACAGAGAGGAAGAGAGAGGGATAGAGAGTTAGAAACATCAATGAGAGAGAAATATCTATCAGCTGCCTCTTGCACACCCCCTACTGGGGATGTGCCAGCAACCAAGGTACATGCCCTTGACTGAAATCAAACCTGGGACCTTTCAGTCTACAGGTTGATGCTCTATTCACTGAGCCAAACCAGTTTTGGCTACAGTCACTTTTATATTCTACTTTATCTTAACATTCACTAAACCTCACATTTTAACCATGGTACAAAATCAGAATCTAATCTATGAATAATATTGCATCTGTTGTACATTCTTTCACTTAATAGAGAAATTAGTTAAGAGTAATTTAAAACATTTTATAGTATTTACTGGTGTCATTGACCTTTGAAATCATAGGCAAAAAAAGGATTTTTGAGATAAAACTTTTTAAATTTAAAGATTATTCATTTATTTACTTTATAATATATTCACATCATTGGAAATTCAAAAGGTAAAAAAATATACACAGTAGAAAGTCAAAGGATGATGAGACCCCAATAAATATATTACTGGTAAAGGTTAGAATAATTAAGATATTTTTTTAAAAATTGTAACTAACTAACTTCAGGCTTTTATCTTTTGTTCCCCAAATAAAAAGATGACCATCAGTATGTATAAATTTTATTTTTTGGAGGCCTATATGTGATGAACCTCTAATAAATAGGCACTGAGAATACAATGATGAATATAATAGTCAAAATTTCTGTCCTCAAGGAAAATAATTAAATACAAAAAAATCATTTCAGCCAAAACCGGTTTGGCTCAATGGTAGAGCGTAGGTCTGCAGACTGAAAAGTCCCAGGTTCGATTCCCGTCAAGGGCATGTATATTGTTTGCGGGCACATCCCCGCTAGGGGGTGTGCAAGAGGCAGCTGGTTGATGTTTCTCTCTCATCGACGTTTCCAGCTCTCTATCTCTCTCTCTTCCTCTCTGTAAAATATCAATAAAATATATTTTTTTAAAAATCATTTCAAAAGTGTTTTGAAAAAAAATAAGCTAGTGGTCAAATTAGAGAACAGGAGAGGAATGAAGGAGATTGGGAAATATGAGCAGCTCTCTCTGCAGAGATAACTCTTAAACTTTAACCTGAAGGAGGAGCAGAAGTACCCATGTAAAAAAATGAAAAGAATCTTCCAAGCAGAGAGAGAAGAATATATAATTATATATAGGGAAGGGAGGGAGCAAAAGTAGGTTTACAGTTGTTCATATGGAAAATAATACAATAATCTATCCTAATGAAATGATAATATGCTAATTAGACCAGGTCGACAGGACATCTACCGGACATCCTATGTCCTTCCAGACAAAGCCACAGTGGCAGAGCCGAGGCAGAGGTGGTTAGGAGTGATCAGGCTGGCAGGGGAGAGAGTTAGGGGTGATCAGGTCAATGAAAGGGAGCAAGCAGTTAGGGGCAAGATCAATCAGCAGTTGGACACCCCCCAAGAGCTCCCAGACTGGAGAGGGTCAAGCTGGACTAAGGGACACCCCCATACATGAATTTCATCCACTGGGCCTCTAGTTAAATAATAATACAAGGATAAACTCTTGCTTCGTGTGCTCACTACTGTAAACCTACTTTGTCCCACCCTGTATTAAGGCTGTCACAAAGCAATGAGCTTCAGTTGTTATAAAGCCTGAAAGATCAGAGTAGCTGGAATATAGGGAGGCAGACTGGGTTGGATGGAGAGGCAAAGGCAATTTGTGGGCTGTAGTAAAGACTGAAAGGTAGACATTAGAAAAATCCATTTCCAAAAGCACAAAACATTTTTATTTTTAGGCCTCGGATTTTAAAGGTGCTTTTACACTAACTTTGAATTTTCGTTTGTTTTTATACATGCAGTAGTTTTCAGTACTCTGTATGCACCCATTAGATTTCATTTGTAAACATAACTCTTTCAGAGCCCTTTGATGAGTTATTTCTATGTCCTTAAAGTTAAAAACGGGTATTAAATTAGTAATATGACATGAGTTAGGCTTTAAAAAAATTGGATGAGTGTAGAATGGTTTAAAGAAGAGTTACTGATTTGCTAGAGGTTATAGTTTTTTGTGAATATTATCCATTAATATGCTAACCAAAAATCGGAATTTTATGCTTTTTTATCACTAAATTTATAGTACTAAAACTTTCTTCTAAAAGTGCACCAGAAGGACAAGCTGGGAAGTGTAGTATATTTTCTTAAATCACATGGTAAACATCTATATTAATAAAAGGATAATATGCTAATTAGACCAGATTGACTGGATATCTTCTGGACATCTGATGTCCTTCTGGACAAAGCCATGGTGGTGAGGGCCGAGGCATAGGTGGTTAGGGGCAATCAGGCCAGCAGGGGAGAGCAGTTAGGGGTAATCAGGCCAGCAGGGGAGTAGTTTGGGGTAATCAGGTCAGCAGGGGAGCAGTTAGGGGCAATTAGGCCAGCAGAGGAGTAGTTTGGGGTAATCAGGTCAGCAGGGGATCAGTTAGGGGCATCAGGCCAGTAGGCAGAGGCAGTTAGGGGTGATCAGGCAGGCAGGCAGGCAGAGTGGTTAGGAGGGATGTTCGACTGCTGGTTTAGGCCCGATCCCTGAGGGGTCCCGGATTGGAGAGGGTGCAGGCTGGGCTGAAGGACCTCCTCCTGAATGAATTTCATGCACTGGGCCTTTAGTATTAATAATAAATTTATTTCAATTCTATCAGAAGGCTAAAATAAGGTTTGTTTTTTCTTTTATATCAGGCATGCCCGTTTGTCATCGATATCTATGCAGACAAATGCAAGCCAAGAATGAAAGCTGTCCATATGGAACCATGCAGTGGGCAACTTGAGAAGGCCATTTGCAAATCTGTTCTTAACAAAGGCGATGCCAAAGTAATGGATGGTTATGAAAATATTATTGTGTATACTCATAAGCATGACACCTGGATAACTTCTGTTATTGAAAACAAGGTATCTGTTATGAAATGGTTCTCATTACTGCAATGTTTACTAATATTTTCCATTTCTTTCTTACTCTATTTTTGCACAGTAATTAAATGTCCCATTACATTAATAATATTTATAATTAGAGGCCCGGTGCACATAATTCATGCATGGGTAGGGTCCCTAGGCCTGGTTGGCGATCAAGGTCAATTGGGGCCTTCTGGCAGCTGGCTGGGGCTTTCCTTCATTCTGCACCTTCTCCTGGTGGTCAGCGCAGGTCATAGTGAACAATCGAACTCCTGGTCTCTGGGTTGAACTCCCGCAGGGACAGTTTGCATATTAGGCTTTTATTTATAAACTAGTGGCTTGGTGCACAAAATTTGTAAACATTAAAAAGGAATTAGAGGAAATATTTTAATATTGCTTTTGCCCTTTCTCTATAAGAGAAGTGTCAGAGATGGAAGAAAATTAGTAAAATGTATATGAAAATCTCCCTCCCATCAGAGTCTGGGCATGCTGCAGGACCCAGAGTCAAGTCCCACCCACATGTGCCTCAAAATCGCCCTAGACTGAGACCCAGCCGGCCTCACCCCATTGGGTGAGACCCAGACCCAGCCGAGACCTGGGGGATGGGGGGAGGGTTTGATGTGCAGCCTCAGGTCCCCTGTCAAGTCCCGCCAGGAGTCCCATATCACTTACTAAGGAAAATGCAGTGTCAGCATCAGTCACGTCCCCAGCAGTGCCAGACAGGGATTCAACCTCCTGCTGATAGATTGTTATGCATGATGGCATGATGGTCATTTGAATATTAGCCTTTTATTATTATAGATTATCATGCCTAGTTTGAGTTAGAAATCTAAGAAGAATTTCCTATCTATATACACCGAGTGGCCAGATTATTATGATCTCTGAATGCATAATAATCGGGCCACTCAGTGTATATCCTATGTAATAAAAGGCTAATATGCAAATTGTCTCCTCGACCAGGAGTTCGACCAGCAGGCAAGTCAGCCAACTGCCCATGTCCCTTCCCCCTGGCCAGGCTGGCCAAACCCCACCCATGCATGAATTCATGCACCAGGCACCACACACACACACACACACACACACACACACACACACACACACACTGAGTGGCCAGATTATTATGCATTCAGAGATCATAATAATCTGGCCACTCAGTGTATATAAAAACCTAAAACAAGGTATCAGTTATGAAATGGTTCTCATGACTGCAATGTTTACCAGGAGGCAGCACAAAATGAAGGGAGGCCCTGGCCAGCAGCTAGAAGGTCCCAATTGGCCCTGATTGCCTGCCAGCCTAGGAACCCTATTCATGCATGAATTTTGTGCACCAGGTCACTGGTATTTAAATAAAAGTTCTCTTTTATTAAGGCATCACACAGACTACAAAATGAGAAAACTGACTGATAGAGATCAGAGGATCTGTCTGAATTTTAAAAGGAAAATTAAGCATGGGGGTTTGCCCATCTATCACAGCCTTTCTCTTGATGCTTTTAAGATTCTCTCTTTCTCTTTTAACTTTTTGCATTTTAATTTATGTGTATTGGTGTTGGCCTCTTTAAGTTCTTCTTTTTTGAGACTCTCTATGTTTCTTGGACTTATATGTCTATTTTCTTTATCAGGTAAGAAATGGGGTTTTTTGGTAATTTTTTCACATAGTTTTCAATTCCTCTCTCTCTCTCTCTTTCTTCTTCTTCTTCTTCTTCTTCTTCTTCTTCTTCTTCTTCTTCTTCTTCTTCTTCTTCTTCTTCTTCTTCTTCTTCTTCTTCTTTTTGTACCCCCATGATGTGAATGTTGGTACACTCCAAGTTGTCCCAGAGGCTCCTTATACTATCCTTATTATTTTTGGATTCTTTTTTTCTGTTTTGGTTGGGTGTTTTCTGCTTTCTTATCTTCCAAATCTCTGATTTGATCTTCTGCTTTATGTACTTCTCTGCTGATCCCCTGTTATATTCTTTATTTCTGACTAGTTCTTTTTTTATGTTATCTAGTTCAATTTTTATGTTTTCTATCTCTTTGTTTATGTTCTCATAGTTCATCTACTCTTCCCCTAAGTTCATTGAGCTTCCTTATAACCAGTGTTTTGAATTCTGCAGTTGGTAGATTGCTTGTCTCCATTTTGTTTAGGTCTTTTTTTTTAGAGTGTTGTTGTATTCTTTTATTTGGGACATATATCTTTGTCTCCTCATTTTAGCAGCCTCCCTTTGTTGGCTTCTACATATTAGATAGAGCTGGTATGTCTCTCAGGCTTGGTAAAAATGACTTTATGTAGTAGATGTTCAGTAGGATCTAGTGGCACAGCTTCCCTCCCTGATCACCAGAGCTGGGAACCCCAAGTGTGCCCCCTGTGTACACCCTACTGTTGTAGTTAAGCTTTAATTGCTTCTTGGCCCATCAATTGGAGGGATTTACCCTCAACTGACTGGTTAGAACCAGAGTGAAGGATCAGCTCTGCAGGGGCCCAACCCACAGAGCAGGACTTACTTCCACAGGGTTCTGATAGCCACTGAGTTTTCCTCTTGAGAATGTCACTTGTGGAGGTGCCTCCTGGGAAGTTCTGGGGCCTCCTGGAAAGTGCAGGCCAAGGTCTACACCACCTGTGTGCTGCCTGGGGCCATCGGACATGAACTACAAAGCAGTCTGAAGATGGTTGCTACTTGTGCTGAGTTTGGAGGTGGTCATGAAAGGTCAAGTTGCCAACCAAGGCCAGTTGCTACAAATGCCAGACCTTGGGCCACTTAGCAAGAGGTTTGTGGCACCCCAAGGTCAGATGCTGCTTCTTTGAGAGGTTTTTGGAGAGTTTAAAGCATGAATCAAGACAGGCTGTTTGCATGGAAACACCACTGGAAACAGTTTGGGTGGGCCCACAAGTTAGGTGGTGCTGGATCTCATGGAATTCCCTGGGCAGGGTGAACAGTGTGGGCCAAGTTAAACTATAAATTATTGGGGTGGGGAGGGGGGGAGAGAAAGGGCTGGGAAACAGCATACAAAGAGAGGAGAATCCTGACATCTTCTGAGAATATGGAAAAGATCATTCTATTGGAGTGGAGGTTCTTGGAAAATAGTATAAAGGCTTGAGATAATTGTTTCTCTTAAAATATGATTAAAGTAAATGTTTGGAGAGTTATACAGATAGAGCATTATTTGGGTACAAAATAATTTAGTTAATAAAAGTCTTCACTCAAACACAACTATTTTAAATAATAGATATCATGTTTTGAAGCAATATAGACAAAGAATTTAGCTTAACTCTTTATACAAACTTTGCAATATCAGAAATCCTATAGACTATCATTTTACCTAATTAAGTATATTCCACTGTCCAGACCTATTTTTATCACACCAGTTATTTCTATCTTTGGCCATCTTCCCTGCACTATTGATATTGCAGGTAAAGAGAAAACATGCATAAATTCTTAAAGTTAAAGACAGCAATTTTCTAGAAATTATAAATTTTTATAAATCCTTGCTCAATATGGCTGTTTTTGTTTTGTTTTGTTTTTAGAACTGTTGGTTTATTTCTTTTAGTTCCTGGGTGATATTTTTCTTATTTTTTATGTCTGCCATAAATTTCTTAAAGAGTTTAAGAAATTGGCTGAGTTTTGAGTCAATGTGAGTATTATACATTATGTAACCAACTCTTCTAGTAAAATAAGGACCTCTAGAAAGTATAAAGTTGTCTCATCTTTCAAGGATTTTATGGCTTAGTTGAAAAGACAAAATTAATATTCTTAAAAGAGCTGAGAATAATTGTTAAGTAATGCTGTACTAATGCTATGTGCAATACTCTACTATTTTTGTATCTTTTATAATTGATGTTTGTTTGATCTGTAGAAGTTGGGAAGGATTTGTGATGAGGAGAAGGAGATTGTGATGTGGGATGTGAGCATGTGGTGTGGGATTTAAAGGATAACTAGGATTTAGATTTGCAGAGAGGCAGTCTTTAAAAGCAGGGGAAACAGCGTAAGGAGAAATGTGAGAAAGTGTTGAGGAAAGAGTGAGACTATTTCCTTTGCAGAAACAGAACTTTATTTGGGAGAGTATTAGGAAGAAAAAATACTAGTACATAGGTAGAATAGGTCCAGATTATACAGGGTAGGATGAAGGTAGGTTACAGTTGTGAGTATGCAAAACACGTTTATTATTTTGTATTATTTATTAAGTAGAGGCCCGATGCACAAAATTCGTGCACTGGGGGATGGGGGCGGGATGTCCCTCAGTCCAGCTGCACACTGTCCAATCTAGGACCCCTCTGAGGATATCCTGCTGCCTGCTGTGGGATCGAGCCTAAACTGGCAGTAGGACATCCCTCACACAGTCTGGGACTGCTGGCTCCCAACTGTTTGCCTGCCTGCCAGCCTGATCACCTTCTAACCACTCCCCTGCCAGCCCATTCACCCCCAATTGCCCTCCCCTGCCAACCTAGTCGCTTCTAACTGCCCTCCCCTGCTAGCCTGGTCACCCCTAACTACCCTTCCCTGCTGGCCTATTCACTCCTAACTGCCCTCCCCTGCAGACCTGGTCCCCCTCAACTGCCCTCCCTTCCCTTGCAGGCCCAGTTACCCCCAACTGCCCTCTGCTGCTGACCTGGTCACTCCCAACTGCCCTCCCCTGCCGGCAATCTTGTGGCAGCCATCTTTGACCACATGGAGGCAGCCATCTTGTGCAAGGGCATGAGTATCAATTTGCATATTACCTCTTTATTATATAGGATTATTGTGTTATTTTCCATACAAATAACAGTAACCCTACTTTTGCCCCACTTTATATGTTACCTTGAAAAAGAGGTAAATGAATTTGGATTTGATGAAATAAGCTAGGGTCCCCAGCTAGTAAATTGCAATTTTCAAATGGATCATAAAGCCTTGGAAGGTGATTCTGAAAATCCATCATGTTTTCCTTTCTGCCCTCTCTGTTTTATTGGGATTACAAGGGTAGAAGTGAGTCACTACCTTACCCCACTTCCTCTGCTCTGCTATAACTTATCATTTCTCAACCCTCTACATCCTTTTCCCTCAAGGAAAATTAAACTTCCTTCACTAAAATGAAGTCATAATAGTGTAGAGTTTACAGTGTATAAGGCACTTAACATATATTAACACAGTTACTTTTCACAACAACTCAATGGGGTAAATACTATCCCCATTTTACACACAAGGAGACTAAAGCACAGGGTTGTTAATTTGCAAAAGGCCACACATGTAAATAGCAGAGGGACTGAGAAATGAATCTGGGTTGTCTGATGTTATACTACCCCACTGTAGCCATTAGGGAGTGATTGCAGTTCCGTAGCAGGGGAATACTTGGACTTGCATTTCTCTCACTTCTCAGCTCCCTTCTGCTGTTTCTTGCTCCCTATCCATCCTAGAGGCCATCATCTATGAGCTCAAGTATCATTTCTTCCATAAGGTCTTCCTTGATACCCCAGTTCCAGCTAGTGTTTCTGTATTTCTATAATGTCTTCCGTGTTTCTATGGAACCCTATATATACCTCTATCACAAGACTTACAAAATGCCTTATAATTACCATTTTATTTATCTGCTTTATTAAAGACAGAGCTAACAACTTATCAAATCTTTTTTTGTAGTCAGATAATAAAGTGATTATTCACATCAACAATGAGCTAAGTAAAAACTGCATAAACAACAGAGGACTCAACATATTTGCAGTAGAAGTGGCACCCAAATCTACAATGGTAATGCATCCTTTTAAATTAAACCTTTCTGTCTGTCAATTGGGAAATTTTTTTTTGCTGTAATGCTATGAATAAATGTGTATATACAATAAAGTGGAGAGTTATTTTAAGTCTGGTATTTATATTAGTATCATCCTATAATAGGAGATAGGAGACTTTGTTCTAATCGCTTATCCTTTCTGTTCCAGTCTATTTAAGTGTAAAATTAATATATCACCAGCTCCAGGTACTTCGCAAAGTTAATGTAAAGATAAAATGATGTACATGAAAGCACTTTTGAACATCACACACAAATACAAAGTATTAATAGTAATAGGAATTTTGTTAATCCACAATACTTTTATGTATATTATTTAGATTTTCCAAGGTAACCTGAAAGAGAAAATGCTTTTGAGTTTTAGGTAACCAGCTAAGTCAAGTCAGGAACAGCTATGGTTTCAGTGGTAGCAGAACTCTGGCTTTCTGACTTAGCCAGGAGTTCAAAAGCAGGGACAAATCAGTAGATGCTAAAACTAAGTCCAAAGAAGGGAGATGAGGAAAAGCTTTCCATTCTCACCCTTTCTTTCTCTATACTCTCTGTGAAATCCTAGAACATTCTAGAACATGATAAAGAAAGGAGATCTTTTATATTTGCAGAGAGGCAGTGAAAATTTTATAAAATGCTGTAGGTAATAAGGAAAGGATATTTACTCCTCTTTCCACCATCCCTCTTTATCTACCTTCACAAACATCAATTCTATTAAAGTAGAATTTAGGCTGTCTTATCCTGTTAGACATCAGATCATAGATTGCAGATCCCTGCTAAGGATAAATATTATAGA
The DNA here is from genome assembly GCA_963924515.1 of Vespertilio murinus. Lineage (NCBI taxonomy): Eukaryota > Metazoa > Chordata > Mammalia > Chiroptera > Vespertilionidae > Vespertilio > Vespertilio murinus. The sequence goes on from OZ004706.1 coordinate 43,130,270, forward strand.
ATGTTATAAGTACAGGGATATTTTTTACATAGAGTCTGAAATGTCCTATTGAAAAATTAACGCAAAATAACAATATGTAAAAGGAAAGTAAAAGCTCTCTATTTTTATATGCAGGTTTGTCAACATGTAATGCCTCTGAATGAACGACAAGAATGGATATATAATTGTGTATATTCCCTTCTATCTTAAATACAATTTTAGGAAATAATTCTACAAGAGACTAACAGACTAAGAAGAATTATTTCAGGTGTAGTATGGTATTTGCTGATCAACTAAATACTATTAAATTTAACTAATATGCATAAATAATCTATTTAGTTTGTATGCATTTACATTTCCTCCTATATTATATACTTTATTATTAAAATATAAATAATTTTAAAATGTGTGGCCTTATTTAATGGGAAATTGGGGCACATTTTATATGTAATATATAGTAAATAAAAATAAAATTATAGATAAGCTTTTAAAAAGTAATAGTCGCCCAGCCAGCATGACTCAGTGATTGAGCATCGAACTACGACCCAGGTGGTCACTGTTTAATTTCCAGTCAGGGCATGTGCCCAGGTTGTGGGCTTGGTCCCCAGTGTTGGGTGTGCAGGAGATATCTGAATGGTGATTCTCTCTCATCATTGATGTTTCTATCTCTCTCTCTCTCTCTCCCCCCTTCCTCTCTGAAATCAACAAAATACTTTTTTAAAAAAAAAGTAATACTCAATGAATTCTACAAAATCCTAAAAGAAAATGGAAATGGGCCAGCTTCAGCAAGTGCCCTGTGTGATCTCTTTGGCTTTTCCATGCCCTGTCCAGGGAACTCTCGGGTCCCGAACTCCTGTCTGTGCCTGTGTGGTCGCTGGTATGTGGAAGGACCAGGGGGCCTTTTGGGTTCCTTCTTCCTGCTGCTGCTGTTGCTGCAATGCCTGCCTCTTCACTGGTAGCCTCGATGTCCTGCTCTGTATGTTTAGCTTAGAACCTGTGCCTCCCCCAGGGCCCTGTAGGTGCTCAGCCTGGGACCACATCCCACCATTTCCAAAAAAATATCTAGGTGTTCCAAACCTCTCCTATGTCCTAGGTCCCATCCCTACCTGTCTTCTTAGTGTTTGCATCAAAGCTCCCTATGAGTGAGTGTTACCTACAAACGCTCCCTCTATGTTGGCTTTTTCCTGTTGTATTTACACATTATAGACTTACCTGTAAGAAGCCTCTCATTCCCTTTCTCCTTCTGGCCTTATTTGTCTCGTCCACATTTGCCATGCCTACTTTCTTGTCCATCATTCTTTCCATTCTCTCCAATGAATTCAACTACTGCTATTCCCCCCTGAACCCCAATAACTTCCTTATCATCAAATCCAGTGGACATCTTAAAGCCCTCTTGCCAATGTTAGACATTGCTGTCTTTCTGTACTTCAGATTTTCTTCCCACCTGTGACCTTTCCTTTTCAGACTTCTTTCCAACCATGCTTTTGTACCTTCTCCCAATTTCCACATCCCCTCATCTCAGGCCCTTTGGATAGAATGTTTCCTTCCTGTCTATAGATAATTCTTCCCTCCCACTCCCCTCTTCTTGCTTCAGGTCCCAGAAAATATGTCACCTTTCCCAAGAATTCCTTCCCTATTACTGTGCCCACCAAGACAACTTTGATGGCCTTAACACTTTGTGCTTACTCTTTGTTGTTGCATTCACCATACTATCCTGTAGCTACCTACCACTTATCTGTACTATTCACTAGGCTGAAAGCAGGGACAGTTATAATTCCAGCATGTGCTATAGAAACCACAATGGATATACAATAAATATTTGTGGGGAGTTGAATAAAATGGGAAGAAATTTAAAATAAACTTACATGCAGCATACATTTTTTTCTAATTCTTAGGGCTATTTGTAAACTTAAAAAAATAGAAACATTAAAAAAAATCTCATTACTATTTAATCCCATTTATGCAGACTTTGTTCTTTATGTCATTAATTAACAAGTTAAAATAACTAAAACAAAATTAAATAGAAATTTAATATTTAGCTAATTATCTAACATGCAGTTTTAAATGGGAGGGGAATAGACTATATATGATAACTAATTTCTTCCTACTTTAAAATTCTATGGTTCAACTACTTTAAAACTGAATAGTGTTAAGTATCAAATGTTATCACACACAATTCTTAAATTACCGTATTTGCCGGCGTATAAGACGATTTTTTGGCCCTGAAAAATATGCCTCCAAGTGGGGGGTAGTCTTATACGGCGAGTATATAACAAACTCTGTATTTTGAGTGGAAATGTTAGGGGGTCGTCTTATACGCCCAGTCGTCTTATACGCCGGCAAATACAGTATTTTCAGGGCCAAAAAATCGTCTTATACGCCAGCAAATACGGTAATATATTTAATGATTTTATTCCTTTACCATACTTCAGTACTTTTAGATTTTGTAGTAAACCTGCTTTGCTTTGTTTTTTAAGCCAATGGCCTTCTTTTAGATCTATTTTTGGTGTGGGTTAAATATGAAGCAGAAACTTAATACACCATACTAATCTTATTTTGAATATAATCCAGGAAAATGGAAATGTATTTCTAATTTTGGCCACCAGAGAGTGAGCATATTATTTTATTACTCATTAGGGAGGGAAGAGAGGGAGAGACTGATAGATAATATTTCTCAGCAATGCATTAAGTCTTTTATGACTTTTAAGATGGCTTTGTTGAAATATATTGTCTACTATGGATACATCCATGCACAGATATGTACACACATTCTTATTAGAGAATATATAAAAAATATTTATAACTTGTAAGTGGATGCTAAGTCTTCTTTTCCCCAATTGACCCCACCACCACCCCTTAGCCATTCCCACCCCAGCAAGCCCCCACCGCCCCAGTGTCTGTGCCCATTGGCTATGCTAATATGCATGCATACAAGTCCTTTAGTTGCTCTCTACCTCCTCCCCTCCCCTGCCATTTGTTTCTGGATCTATTCTTGTTCATCAAATTATGTTGATCATTATATGAGTGAGATCATATGATATTTATGACTTTCACTTTGTTAAAATTAAAAAGCAGAGACTAGGCTTGAAAATTCCCTGAGCAGACAAAACCAGTTTAGTCATACAAATAAACCTTAATTTAGCTTATTTGCAAGACTACCTTGACTTGGGTCATATCTTGCTTATGCCTCCACAAGTCATAAGCAAAACTTCAACCGTTTCCCAAGGTTGATAGGAAGTAGCCACTGAAAATTCTGATATAACCAGCCACTATGAAGAATAAACAGTTCCTGCTTCTCACTACAGTATATAAACTGCTTTATAACAATATGCCCCCGAGCCTCACTCCATGTTTTGGTTTGAGTGCAAAGTGCTTTCTTTGGCGAGTGAACAATACATTTTTACTAATTGCTACTTCAGTGATTCGTTGTTTTTACTTCCGTTATATCTGAATCTTTGATGATGTCATCATGAAATTACAAGCATAAGAGCATATAGAAATGTAACCAAGGGGTCCGGGCTGCCTGTCACTACTTTAGCCAATTAAGCAGAAACAGAATCATATATGCACATTTACCAATATCCCAATAATGCCAGCAGTATGGGAGAGCAGAAGATCATCCACAAAGATCTTCTCTGCCTCTCCCCATAAGCCAGTTGCTTATATTGGGTAGAAGGACAAATATTACATGGGAAAGTGAGAATTACAGGCATAGGAAAGCAGGCGAGGTATAATCATTACAGGGTATAAGTCATGTGGGCTGGTAGGGCTGCAGAAGGAGGGTGCCCCAGACACTCCAGGACCAGATTACAGTCAACAGAGGATGGGTGCCTGTAGGCACCTCTGGAACCAGAGTACCGGCAATAAGGGCTGTGGGTTGCAAAGGGCGGGTGACTCTGGGACTAGGTTGTTCAGCCACCAGGTTGTAAATCTTCCTAGAATGATGGGCAGTTAGTTCTCGGGAAAGGAGGATGGCTGCATTCTGATGTTAGCTTCCATGTCCCAGGGCATACAACTCTCAGCCAGGTTAGAATGCACTTTCTCTCTAATCAGAAAAGAACCATCACGGTTAACAGAGCATGATGGATATTTCTTATAATTGTAGCTAGTCCCTAATATTCAATTTCTGCCCCTAATAGAAATAGCCTTGCTAGCTTTACAGAGAATTATAAAGCGGTTAGGGGCAATCAGGCAGAGGCAGGCAAGTGGTTGGAGCCAGCAGTCTTGGATTGTGACTAAACGGGCAGTTGGACATTCCTCAAGGGGTCCCAGGTTGGAGATGTTGCAAGCTGGGGGATACCACCCCCCTTCCCCCATGCACGAATTTTGTGCACTGGGCCTCTAATATATATGTATGTATATGTATAGGGCACTACTGCACTTACTGCTATACAGAGATGAACAAACTAGACATTGTTCCTGCTCTCATTATAGATAGTCTATCAGAAAAGATAGATTGTGAACAGTATTTCACATGGCACCTGTAACATACATTTTTAAATGCATCATCCTTCATGAAGCCTTTAATATTTCCCCCAATCCAGAAGAAACTATTTCACTTCTTGAGCTCTATTTTAAAATGAATACTTTCTTTTGTCATGTTTTTATTTCATATTAAAAATTATAACAATAAATTTGACCTCATTTTGGGAGGGGGTATGGTTGTATTAGCACAGGTATAGATCCATTTAAACACCACTGAAGTCAGGAAATAGAACGCTTCATTACCAAAAACTGTTATACTATCTCTTACAGTCACATCCTTGTCCTCTTGCATCTGTGCCTCTCCCTCCCCTGCCACACACACACACACGTTAGCCTGTTTTCTATAGCTATGGTTTTCTCTTTTGAGAATGTCATAGAAATGGGATGGTACAATATATATCCTTTAGAGATTGTTTTTTCCAGTCACGATAGTGCCTTTGAGAATCCTTCAAGTTGTATGTATCAATAATTTGTTCTTTTATTGCTTAGTAGTATTTCATTATATGGTGGCATCAGAATATGTTTATTACTTCATATGTTAGGTTGTTTTCAGTTTTTGGCAGTATTAATAGAGCTGCTCTAAACATCTATATATATAGCCGAAATAGGTTTGGCTCAGTGGATAGAGCGTTGGTCTGTGGACTGAAAGGTCCCAGGTTCAATTCTGGTCAAGGGCATGTACATTGGTTGTGGGCACATGCCTGTTAGGGGGTGTGCAGGAGGCAGCTGGTTGATATTTATCTCTCATTGATATTTCTAGCTTTCTATCCCTCTCCCTTTCTGTAAAATATCAATAAAATATATTAAAATAAATAAACTATAAAAGCCTAAGCAACCAGCCAACTGACCAATCAGCTGGTAGCTATGATGTGCACTGACCACAAGGGGGCAGACGCTCAATGAAGGAGTGGAAACCACAGGCATGGAAACATGGAGCAGACTGATGAATTTCAGATGGAAGTGGGGAGGGCAGGAAAATATTAACCAAAGATCTTATATGCATACTAGAGGCCTGGTGCATGGATTTTTGTACTGGTGGGGTCCCTTGGCCCTACCATCAATTTCCTTAGAAGTAATGGGGACCATTCAGTTTATTTCATCCTGGGTGAGGGGTAGTTTGTGGTTTTTGAGGAATTGGTCCATTTTATCTAAATTATCAAGTTTATGTGCAGAGTTTTTTTTTTGTTTTATTTTTGGGATCTGTTGTGATATCCCCTCATCCCTTTTTATTCCTGATATTAGTAAAATGTATATATTTTTCTCTTTCAGTCTTATTAGAGGTTTATCAATTTTATTGCTCTTTTTCAAAGAACTAACTTTTAGTGTTATTAATTTTTAAATTTTTGTTTTTAATTTTATTGATTTATGCTCTTTATTCTTTTTTCTGCTTGTCTTCAGTTTATTTGCTCTTTTTCTAGTTTGGTAAGTAAAATCTTAGATTACTGATTTCAGACCTTTTTATTTTAATAATAGGTTTAAAAATAAATATTTTTTGCCCTAGCCAGTTTGGCTCAGTGGATAGAGCTTCAGCCTGCAGACTGAAGGGTCCCAGGTTTGATTCCAGTCAAGGGCACGTACCTCAGTTGCAGGCTCCTCCCTGGCCCAGGCCTTGGTCAGGGCACATGCAAGAGGCAACCAATCGATGTGTTTCTCTCACATTGATGTTTCTGTCTTTCCCTCCCTCTTCCACTCTCTCTAAAAATCAGTGGGAAAATATCCTTGGGTGAGGATTAAAAAACAATACTTTTGTGGCCTATTTTCATTTCTTACATCTTATTAATTTGTAAACATATTATATACTCCTATTTTTAATTCCTTAGGAAAGTACTTTGAGCCTCCCTAAGGATCTCCTACTATGTACTTAGTGAGAATTTCATAGATAGTTTGAATGGAAGGATGGATGGATGGATGAAAGGAAAGTAATGAAACCAATGGATATAAATATTTCAAAGATATTTTCAAAATAAATAAATATATGTAACAGAAGCTTCAAGAGTCAATAATGTCAAGAGAAAGAAACAGACAGTTCACTTATGAAGAAAATCGCTAACACCAGTCTAAGCTACTTCTGATAGGGAATATTCAGAAGCTCAGAGTAGTACACAGAGCACTCAGTAGTACACAGAGTACACAGTATGTTGTGTCTAGTTCTACATAGGGAATGAAACAAAGAACTCTGTTTCCTAGATAACTCAAGAAAAAATTAATTTCACTTATTCAAATAAGGTAAGCAAAATAATAATTTGGAAATACTTACCTCCATGATTTTCTTGATTCCATTGTTTACTGCAAGGCCTGATATACCTTCCTCTGTTTTTTCATTGGTAAAACCTTAGGATTGCCTTCTTTATCTTACTCTGTCTCTTGCTGACCAGCTGAAGTCACCCTTTAGGTCTCCAGAAAATCAGGCTATGAGTTGACTGGCTCATGTCCCTTCATAAAATTAAAGCATCTGTATTAGTTTCCTAATTAGTTGACACAAACAAAAAATTCCACAAACATGGTGACTTAAAACCACTTGGTGGTTTAAATATATTTCTCCTACAGTTCTGGAGGCCAGGAGTCCAAAATCAGTATCACTGATACCCTTTTCAGTAGATTCCAAAAATGAATTTCAAGATGTTGTCAGGTTGTGCTCTCTCCAGAGATCCTAGAGGAGAATGCATTTCTCACCTCTTCCAGCTCTGGGTGGCTGCTGGCACTCCTTGGTTTGTGGCTGTATCACTCCAATCCCCTGCCTCTGGTAATACTGTCTTCTTCTTTTCTGTAGTCACATCTCCTTTTGCCTCCTTCTTACAAGGACACTTGTGAATAATCCAGGATACTTTCCCTTCTCAAGATCCTTAATTATATATGCAAAGTCCCCTTTTGCCATATAAAATACCATTCACAGGCTCCAGAGTTGAGGACATGGATATCTTTTGGGAAGCTATCACCATAGCATCTTGATCCCTTGATGCTATGTTATGAAATAACATAACGGAAGACATTCATTATCTCTCTTAAAATGTCCTTCATAATCTGTATTTTTAAAAATCTTATCTTTTTGCCATCTAAAATATTAATATTTGCATATAAAATATACATTAATTTAGACTGATATCTTTTATAGTAGGCTCCAAAAATGAATTCTAAGGAAAAAAACCCAACTTATCATATTTCAGTCTTTTTAAAATATAGCTTCATGAATAATCATTTGACACTGAAAGATGACTTCAGAAACTATTATTATTTTGGCACAGGAACAAACTTAATTTCAGAATGACAGACTCCAGATATCCATTAACTTTTACTAAAATAAAAGTTTTAAACTCCTGGATAACTTAGGAATACAAATAGAATAGATGTCATATGGTTTCATATCGCTTCCATATGTAGGAACTGGTTATTTCAACAAATTACAAATAGATAAAAAAAATTTTTTTCACATAATGACCTAAATCTGCAGCCACAAAGAACCCATGATTTAGGTTTAACAAATGAAATAAGATGACTTGCAGTTTTGTTCAGAATTAATGTGCATGGGTTCATATGGAATCAACAGTCAAGTTATTTGCCATTGAGCAATTGAGCATTCTCATAGGAGATTATCTACAACTTGCCCATTCCTTCAGAATTCTCTTAACTGAGAAACTGTCTTTCAAGGCCAGTAGAACCTTGGGTGGGAGAAAGACTGAGGTGACCATTCTAGGTCTACACTGAATATGATCCTAATATTTCTCAATACGTTTTCTTCCACCATCATTTATATCACCAGATAGGAAGTTGAGTGTACACAAATAGAGGTGTGTGTGTGTGTGTGTGTGTGTGTGTGTGTGTGTGTGTGTGTTTTGTTGTTGTTAATCCTCACCTGAGGATATTTTTCCATTGATTTTTAGAGAGAGTGGAAGGGAGAGAGAGACACACAGAGAGAAACATGGATGTGAGAAAGACACATGGATGGGTTGCCTTCGCACAGGCCCCAATCATGGCCAGGGTGCATGCCCTTGACTGGAATCGAACCCTGGACCCTTCAATCATAGGCCAACACTCTTTTCACTGAGGCAAACCAGCTGGGTTAGAGTTGTATTTTTAACAGTAATGTGACACATACTTTTTATTATATGTCATTCTAGAGGCCCGGTGCATGAAAATTCATGCATTGGAGGAAGGGGGTCCCTCAGCCTGGCCTGCCCTCTCACAGTTCGGGACCCCTCAGGATGGGAGGCGACCTGGTGATCAGAGAAAGGCAACATTCCCATCACACCTCTGCTGCTGCCACTGCTGGCAGCACAAGCCTCAGCTGGCCCTGGTTACCTCAGGTGGCCCTGGGTAGCTGGAAGCTGACATCTAAGGCTTGTCTGCACCGTGGGCTGGTCCTTGGGTGGCTAGGGAGCTGAGGAGGTCCAGCTGCACTGTGTACCTGCTGACCCCCTGACTCGGCTGAAAGGACTGTGGGACTCAGGTGACAGGCACAAGGAGTGGCCAGACCTGCCTGAGGATGGGTCTGGCCGCACTGAGTGCCTGCCACCCCCCTGGTGGGGCTGATAGGACTAGGGGACTCTGGCGGGGCTGAGGGGCGTGGGTGCCACCATCTTCTGGGCACCACCATCTTTGTGATGGCATGGTGGTCAATTTGCATATTCCCTCTTTATTAGATAGGATCAAGGCTTTCTAAGGCTTTGTCTGCATGTTGTTAATAAATTACTTTTCAGCATTTTTTATTTTGATAATCAGTTTCTTTATGAGCCATGTAATTGCTGTTAGCAGCTCATGCCACTAGATCATCCACTTCACTATCCAGTGTTTCCAGGATAAATTCTGTACATGTTTTTTTTTTTTTTTTTTCAGTATGGCCTACCATTTGTTATATGTTGCAATCATCAAAGTTTGATATCGTATGGTAAACACATTTCTTGAAATCATTACAGTTGAAATGCAAAAGATGATTTGTGAAGGGTGAAGGTAGAGTTGTCCTCAATGAACACTATGTTTGGAAATGGCATTTGATCAACTATTGTACATTATATGGCCAAGATTTTATCTACCTCCCAATCATACACATTCGTATACATAGGCAGAAAAATCATTCAAGACTTTCACAGAATTGCCAACTGCTTGTTCCTTGACCTAGATAAAATTTTGGATAAATTTGTTTGAAGAAAGACTCATAAATTGCATATTAATAACCTGCTCAAGAAGTAAAATTCTTTTGCCTTTAAATTTAACCTAATAGATGTAAAGTCTGGTTTATGAAAGGCTGGATGATATATCTAAATCTTCTTCATGCTGGATTAATGCTTCTAAACAAACCATCTTTCAAAGGTAGAAAAGCCTAACTTTCCACACTCTAGTTCCTAGACTTTTTATTATTATTATTTTTAAATACTATTTAAAAAATTGATTTCAGAGAGGGAGAGGGAGAGAGATGGATAGAAATATCAATGATGAGAGTCATTGATCAGTTGCCTCCTGCATGCCTCCCACTGGGAATTGAGCCAGCAACCTGGGCATGTGCCCTTGACCAGAATCGAACCCGGTACCCTTCAGTCCATAGGCCAACACTAAGCCAAACCAGCTCAGGCTAGTTCCTGGACTTTAAATGTTGGAGTTTCTCAGAATTTGGTGTTGACCGTTGTTAAATGGTTGAAGTGTAATTTTTAAAAAACACATTTTTATTGATTTCATAGAGAAAGGGAGAGGGAGAGATAGAAACATCAATGATGAGAATCATTAACTGGTTGCTTCCTGTACGCCCCCTACTGGGGATGGAGTCCACAACCTGGGCATGTGTGCTCTTGACTGGAATTGAACCTGGGACCCTTCAGTCCGCAGGCTAACACTCTATCCCCTGAGCCAAACATAGGGCTAATAATTCCCCCCTGTACTCTATATTCTCCTGTTAGGTGATCTCATTCACTCTTATGTTTTCAAATGCTATCTACATGCCATTGGATTATAAATTCATCTCATGCTCAGGTCTCTTTTCTAAGCTCTAGACATCTATATCTAACACCTTATTCTGTACCCCCTCTTGGATGTATGCCAGACACCTCAAACTTTACATGTCTAAAACAAAATTCATGGATCACAGCGTACTGCCCTCCACCCCAACACTTTTTACAATAGTCACAGTCCCAGGTTGCTAGGAAACACTATATATTCCTATCAGCAAGTCTTGTTGACTCTACTTTCTGAAAATATCTTAAGTCTGTTCACTTCTAACCATCTCCATTGACTTCAATATTTTCCAAGCTCCCCTCTGCTCTGATGTCAGAGACTTAGAGATTTCTATGAGCAGATATACATCTCAGACCAGTTAGGTATTTGGGAAATAACATTTATTTTTCTAGAATTCATCTTTAAAAAAAAGTTATTGATTTTTAGAGAGAGAGGGAGAGGGAGAAACATCCATGAGGGAAACATCAATTGGCTGCCTTCTGCACGCCCCCTATTGGGGATTGAGCCGGCAACCCAGGCATGTATCCTAACCTGGAATCAAACTGGTGACCTCTTGGTGCCTGGGTTACACTCACCCTCTGAGCCACACAAGTAGGTGGAATTCATCTTGATTTCTATTTCATTTGGCTGAGATAGCTCATCTGTGGCTATTACTACAGATGTACAGTTAGCTCATATAGTGCCAAAGCATTGGAGAAAAAAGAATACCTGGCCCTTTGGTACCAAATTTCTCTGGAGCACAGTCATCCTGTCTTATTGTTGGTCTACATTGTCAAGAATTCCCATTTCTCCTTCTATGGACTCTTCAGGTCCAATGGCTTCTTTTCTTACATTAGTGTCATCCACGAGAAAACTGGAATCATTCTGCTGCTTTGAGTACAGGAAGATCTCACTCCCAAAATCATTACATTACCCGGCAAAGGGAGATTTCCAGGTATGTCTGATCAAATTACGTCAGAGTTTTCTCTGGCTGATGGCAGGAGAGGGAGTCAGAGATTGCAGTCATAAGAAGGACTTGATGCAGGTGGCTTCTAGGAGCAGAGAGTGGTTGATAGCCAACAAGGAAACAAGGACAACTGCACGGAAATGGATCCTGCCAACAATGGATCCTGCCAACAATGGATCCTGTCAACAATGGATCCTGCCAACAATGGATCCTGCCAACAATGGATCCTGCCAACAATGGATCCTGTCAACAATGGATCCTGCCAACAAGCTGGGTGAGCTTGGGAGCAGAGCCCACCCTAGCTGACACCTTGATTCCTGAGCATTCAATCCCGCCAAACACACCCAGACTTCTGACCTACAGAACTGTGATAATGAGAGGGTGCTATTTTATGCCACTGAGTCTGTGATAATTTGTTACACAGCAAGGAAAGTAATACAAGGAAAATGCACAAAGGCATGGTTACCAAGAGACAAGGATGATGGGGACCGCTTACCACAGGAGCCCAGCCAAGATTGCTCAAATCAGACCATCCAGTTAACTTTTAAAATCATGAGTGATAACAGTACATGGAGACTGTATTAAGCCACTAAATTTAAGAGTGGTTTGTTATGTAGTTAAAACTAATGGTTACAACTTCAGAGGTGTCAGAAATATGGAACAGTCCCTCTTAAATGAAAAGCCCCATCCTGCCGGGCTGACCAGCAGCCCCCGAGCGGTGGCTGGACAGATCAGTCCCACTCAGCTTCACTGAGAAAGAGAGGCTAAGGGATGGCCTGACCGAAGTGACCAGGCTGCCTCGTTAGGCTTTGATTGGAATTTTTATATTTAGGTACAATCAGTAGGGTGAGTCATCTTGGGAGGACACAGGTGTTTACCTATAGGCAAAGGCTTCAGGGATTCAGCATAAGGATTCCAGTAATCACGCGGGGGTCTGCACATGCACAGGCTTGTTTGGAAAGGTCAAGGAATAATTAGGAACAGCCACCTTTGACACTCCCCTAAGTCGGAATTCTAATAAACAGGGCAGGCGGCCTTCCACACACTTCCCTTTTCTCAGACTGTCCTCCTTACAAACTTTCCAACCAAGCCTCATGCACTCCCCAACACCATCCTAGTTTTGAAGGAAATGAAGAATGTAGAAAGAGCATGGGCTCTGGCTTTGAGCCCACCGTTCTATAATGATGAGTTACCATTTATTGAGTACTTACTAGCACTGTGTTAGAAGCTCTGTGTGCCGTAGCTGATTTAATCCACACAACTCTGTGAAGTAGGTATTTCTAAGACTCAGGGGATTCTATGCTGTATTTTCACTTTGTAAAGTTAGATACCTTTAATTACATTAACCATTTTTATTAATTCTCTAGCCTATAAAATGGGTCGATTATAGAGCTTAATTCACAAGATGATACTACCCTACTACAAGCTTTGTGAATTTTTGTGTAAATATTGGAAATCCTTACCAGCAGACCAGGAATTAGTTTTCATGTTATTTGCCCTGAAAGTCATCTACGGTGATGATATTAAAACCTTCTTATATTGACAAAACAGCTATTGAACATGTATATCAGCACTTGATTTCTGAGAGTCAGCATTCACGGGTCTCTCAGCCTCTGCTTGATCAAGAGATACCAGTTAACCATTACTAGGATATAAATATAATAAAATTCACAGATTAATGATACATTCTGGTTTTGGAGCTAGGGTTGGGGAGCTAATATTTTTTGAGGGCCTCTATGTTTCAGATACCATTCCAGGTGATTTACTTACATCAGATGATAATGATCGAATCTGCCTGGATTGGAGCTGAAGCATGGATAGTTTATAAAGTGTTTCGGGTGATTCTACTGTGTCTCCACGATCAAAAACTACTGACATACAAAACCCCAATAATTCTTGCAGTAATTCTCTAAGATAGGTTTTATATCCATTTATGGTAAGGAAATGGAGGCCCACAGATATTAACTAACTTCCCCAGGTCACACCTGTAATTAGCAGGAAAAAGTCAGTTTTTTTCCCAATTCACCAAGCAGAGGAGACAATCACTCTCACCAAATCAAGGGGGATGCTGACCTCAAGATCCCTCCTCAATAATCCAGTCTGTTTCCCTGACTACCACCTCAGTCCTCCTTGATCTCTTCACCAAATTTCTATTGCATGATAACTGGCATGTTTTGATGGTACTATTCTCAGCTCTCAGCCTTACCTTATATTTGTACCCACATTAATCAAGGCCTCTCAGTACATTTATGTCCTGGTTGTCAAACCTGGTGGAGACAGGCAGGCAGATTATGGTAAGAGCCCTGGTTTTGGAGCCACGCCCACGTGAGTTGGCCCCCTCCGTGTGCTTATCTCTATGGCCTTGGCAAGCCGTTTGTTTTTTGAATCTCAGTTTTGTAAGCATAAAGCTGACCCCTGCACTTGAGCAAGGATTAGAAACATTATATTCGGTAAAACCTTACTTATTAGTAGACCCACCCTTACCACTGGAAGCAAAGTGATACGGAGAGTAGTAAGAATAATTAGACCTTTTAGAGTTATTTTTTCTAACAACACGAATACCCTAATATTTGGAGAGAGAATGAAAGAACGAGGAGTCAGAATTTAGATAAGGCTGCACTTTTATCCCTCAGAACAGGTTTCCAGAAGATTATTTACTGGAAAATGACGATACTCTAGCCCAACTACAGGAAATCGTTATGCTCTGTTATTTTTCTCACCCTGCCTCAAGTTCTTGTCCTATAACCTGGCCCCTATCCCAAGCTTTGCCCTTCATTTATGGGAGGAGTTGAGGATTCCCTGTTGGTTTGGTTGGGGTGGGGTGGGGAGTAGGGTAAATCTGGGAGGCTCCACCCATTTGGGAGGTGTGCGCACCCCATTCCCCTCCCACCGAAACCTGCCAGGAGGTGGGCTGGCGGCGGAGGGAGGGCCCCGTCCCCTGTCCCTTTAAGGCGAAGGGCCCGACCCCGCCCGCGCCCGCGCCCTCCCCCAGGACAGCTGCAGCCTCGGCCCCGGCCGCCCCGGACTCCGCCAGCCGAGTCCGCTCCGGCTCCAAGGCAGCAAGCAGCCAATCGCCAGCATGGTGAAGATCGTGACCGTGAAGACCCAGGCGTACCCGGACCAGAAGCCGGGCACGAGCGGGCTGCGGAAGCGGGTGAAGGTGTTCCAGAGCCACGCCAACTACGCGGAGAACTTCATCCAGAGTATCCTCTCCACGGTGGAGCCGGCGCAGCGGCAGGAGGCCACGCTGGTGGTGGGCGGGGACGGCCGGTTCTACATGAAGGAGGCCATCCAGCTCATCGTCCGCATCGCCGCCGCCAACGGGGTAAGAGACGCGCCGGCCCCCGGCGGCCAGCGCCCGGGCGCGGGGCCGTGCGCTACGTGCGGCCGGAGTCCCCCGCCCGCCTCCCCGCCTCCCGCCTCCCCGCCGGGTCCCGGCCACTTCCGCGCGCGGCCGCCCCCGAGTCTCCGCCCCCAGCCCCGCCGCGCTCGCTCCCGCCGGCCCGGGCGCCCCGGGGAGGTCGCCGCCTGCGGGAAGGGGCCCCTCCGCCGCGGAGCTGCTCCCCCGATACCTCCCGGGGGACGCGAAGGCGCGGGCGCGGGGGAGCAGGGCTTGACCTTGGGGAGCCCGCCTCCGCCTCCGCCTCCCGCCCCTCCCACCTCTCCTCCCCCTTCCCGGGGCCGCTGACATTGACGGGAACGTTTCCTGCGCGTAAAGATACAGTTACGGAGAGGAGTGCAAGCGCCTTAGCCGGGAAAGGTTAGAGGCCGCCGCCGCCTGGCTCAGAACCCCGCGCTCCCAGCCCCGGGTGCCTTCTATTCTGGTCCGGGGCTGGCGCTCCCCGCGGGCGGGCTCCGAGCCCGACGCCGCGGCCGGAGTGGCCCGCACAGCGCCGGAGTGGACGGTCGGCTCATGCTCCACCCGGCCGTTTGCTGGGGACAGAGCGCCTGCCCTTGCGCGGCCTGGTTGCTGGGACCCAGGGTTTTCCAAGGCTGGCCTTTTGCCCAGTGGCGCCTCTGGGTCTTCGCCCAGTGATGCTTCTGGGTTTGTACCAGAAGGGGCCTGGAGCTGAATTTTCTCTGGAGCAGAAACTACATACCCAACGGTGCTCTTGTGCAAGCAAAACAGTTCAGGAAATGAGTGCAACACTGTGGCCCTTCTCTGCCCCTTCCTTCTCCTCCCCTCTTCCCCCCTTTAAACGTTAACTGATTTAATTGGGCAGGTTCACTCGGACAGGTGAAACTTTGAGATAGACTTTGCAGTAAACCTGATATACGGGAAAAAACACATTTACAAAATAGGTGAATCAGGGCTGATGGTTCACCCACTTTTCTAAAACGTCTTCTAACGGTTTGTTTTTTTTTAAGACCACCTTTCCTTTCTATATATAAAATAAGATTTGACCTTTACCTAACGCTTAGGAAGCTCATTCCCTTTACTAATATTTTAATTCATTTTAGTAGCACTTTATCCCATTAACATAGAGTGCCATTTTGCCTAGCACCATGAGAAGCCTTTACCCGCAGTAGCTCCTTTAACCTGCTGCAGCCCCGTGGAGTGGACGCCACTATGAGCATCCTCAGGTTGCCAAGGAGAAAATGGGGGCTTTGACAGGTTAAATCATTTGCAGGTACTGTAACGGCAGCACTGAGACTGCAGCATGGAATTTGCACAGCTTCCGGGAACGAAGGGACCCTTACATCGGAAGATCTGTTTTCTAGGAGTCTCCTAACCCAAACTGGACCTAACCCACATCTGCCTCCTTGGACCAAACCTTATCTGGATTTTTCTTCATGTTCAAGTTTTCAGACAACCTCAAATTCTCTTGAAAGAACAAACTAGCTATATCCCAGGGTAACCCTTCATTTCCTTATCGCCTGTGTTAAATTTGCCCTCCTTTCATTCATTCATTCAACAAACACTGAGCCATGAACAGAGAATTGTGTGGGCAAAAAGACACAAAACTTCTCATTAAGGAGCTTATAGAATAGTAAGAATTACAGGGGCCCAAATGAAAATTATTTGGCAGTAGTGTGGGGTGGGAAGGAAAGAATTCGTTAAGACTAAAAAAATTATGTTCTTAAAACCTTTTCACCTCTTAGTGACTGCCCTGTTATTCTCCCCTGTTATGCCAATCTTTGTAAAACGTGTTTGCGTTCACCATCATTGATTTCTCACCTCCCATGCACTCCCCACCCCACTACAACCTGGCTTCTGCTTTCTCTGTCACTCCACTAAAATTCCTCTCACCAAGGTTACTACTGACTTTCTGGCTGCTAAATCCATTGAGCATTTTTTAGGCTAAAACCGCCAATATGAGGATCACAAACACTGCAGGGAGCTTAGGCGGAACCTGTCAGTTAAACCGCACTGACGCCTGGGATAATGCAGGAATGAGACAAGCCCAGTCAGTCCTCACGTACTTGGGACTTAGAGTCAAGAAGGTTTGTGTTGGAGGCCAGGTGGGTTACAGACAGCAAACCAAAACTGCGACAAGGTGCAGTGAGAGCTGTTATGGAGACGAGCAAGGCAGGCTTTGTGAGCAGAAAAGAGGTGCACCTGGTTCAGGCACAGAGGCTGGGAAGTGACAACTACCCCCAGGCTTGGAGGTGAAGAGGAGAAAAGAATATTCGAGGCAGAACCAAATGTGAGAGAGTATAGTATGTTGAAGAGGTAGGTTGGAGGCTCCCCTACCTTCTAACTCTGTATTTTTGTTTCATACTCTACAACAGTGTTTCCCAAACTTTTGACATATGTGTACCCCTTCTATAATTTTCGTAACGCTGAGTACCCCTCGTCAAAAAAAAAAAAAAAGGATGTATTTTAATGACAACCAGAATATAGTTATTTTTTCTTTTTGGGGTACATACACAAAATAATAATAAACGAAAATAAAATTATTCATAATAAAATATAAATAAAAGTTATATTATAAATAACATTTATTTGCATACCGGACCATCTCATGCCTCACATGACTGTCTTGACTTGACTCATGAGAACGTAGAATTAGGCGCAGCTAAGCACAGTGCAGTGCATATCCCCACCAAACTCCGGTGCAACGCGTACCCCCACCAAACTCTTCCCGTACCCCTGGGGGTACGCGCACCACACTTTGGGAAACACTGCTCTACAAGAATTAATGGCACTAAAAACACACCTCATGTTGTATAATTTTACAAGACACTTTCACATGCATTGCTTTATTTCCTCCCTAAAGCAAAGATTTCAGGTGTAACAGGTCAGAGTTAGAAACACCGACTAGGAACGGCCCCCTCTGTTCCTAGAATGGAGAGATGTGACAGAACGGACACCCCAGGACTGAGCTCCAAATACCGGGTTCCCACTGGGAGTGGCCGAGGACACTGCCAGCCTGGGAGAAGTTTTAAGTAAATGAGCATTTGGAGAGGAGAAGTGTGCTGACCTTGCTGCTTGGGGTGAAGCCAATTGCTCGCTATTAGACTGAATTGAAACCAGTTAATGGGATCACATGAGGCACAAGAGGCAAAACCCACATCAAGACATGACTGTTTTTCTTCCTTTGATGACACCTAAACAATGAAAACTGAGCCAGTAGAATATAATTCTAAGACCAGCAGGCTTCCCTGGAATCAATGGAGCAAATCATCCAATGCATACTGGGAAGTCACATTTTATCCTGTGATGATGCAGTCTCAAATTAGAGTGGAAGGTGAGGCTTTAGTAGAGTCAAAGTCATCCTTAAAAAATCTTAGAAAAGTACCATATTGGAGAAATATGTGATGCAATGCTATGTCTTTAAATCCCAGAGGCAACTAGAAATTTCTGCCACGGACCACTCTTTGGCCATGCAGATAATCATGCCCATTCTCCTTTTCACCCATAAAAGACATCACACTTTCCCAGGGGAGGTGTCCTAAATTTCTTCCAGTAAGCATATGGAGTTATAAGTGGAGCATTCACCAGCCATAATGTTGGCAATCCACAAAGAAAACCCTTTGGCAGAGCCACGACCTCCTCACCTGCCTGCAGACTGGCTCGTCTTTGCCTGAGCTCCTTCCTGTATTGAGGCAAGAAGCAGTCACCTAACACTCCACTCGGGAATTCTCCCAACCATCTGCCTTGAGCTACAGGTTTGGTTGGCTAGTGGTCTGCCTCCCAGGGTGGCGGTGGAAACGCTTTTGCCATGGCCTAAAAAAGTATGCCGATGCCACACACTTTAGATTCTGTTTTGGTACAGAATACCAAGTTTTATTATTAGTGAAAATGTAGATTTGGCTGCTATCACCGTTTCAAAACAAGTTACTTAAACAAAAGTTCATAGTAACAGAGGTCTTTCTAGGAGACTTTCCAGGGCCAATATGGCGGCTTCATTGTATAAGGCTACATGTTTCTTTCCTCTTGTAGCTCAGCCTTGCATAGTGTGTTGCTTTTATCTGCAAGATCCAAGATGGCTGCGTAGCCCCAATAGGGTGGGTCTGGCCAATAGGGAGGGGGAACAGAGGATGAAAGACACTCCTTTTTTTCAGAGACCAGATAATTTCACTTGTGTCCCGTTGGTCAAAACTTAGTCTAAGGCCTCTTTTAGCTGCAAGGGAAGCTGCGAAACACCAGTGTTATTCTAGGTGCCATATGTCAGGCCAAACATGGGGGGTGTCAAGCTAAAGGGAAGGGAGCATCGATGTTGAGGGACACCTGCCAGCCCTCACTGTCTTAAATATACTTTCCAAATTTGGTGATATCACTTGCAGGTGATACAGTTTACAGAGGTGACAGAAACTTAATTTTTTTATACAGAAGTAGATTTTTGGAAGAGACCTTGACTATTATTTATTCTAACCTCCATCTTAGAAAGCAACCAAGGCACAAATATTCCCATTGTGGAGGACTTTTAAAGTAAACTACTTTATAGAGATGTGATTCACATACCACACAATTCATGCATTTAAAGTGAACAATTCAGTATTTTTAGTGTGTTTACAGATTTGTGCGACCATAACCATGATCTAACTTTAGAATATGTCTATGACCCTAAAAGTAGCCCCATGGACTAGCAGTGAATCCCTCTCGCTCCCTCCCCTATGCTTTCAGACCTAACTAAGCAACTACCAGTCTACCCTAGGTCTCTCTACATTCACGCGGATGGGTTTTGCATATGTTCAGTTTTGGTTGCCATGCAGAAGAGGTTCATTTTGCAAGTACGGCCCCTGGGAGCATGAGAAACGGAGGCAGAGGGTTTGTGTCCGGAACAGAATGAGTGTCCCAAGCTCCTGTCTACACTGCCTTACGCATGGAGACAGTTGAATCTGATCCCATTCTCAAGGAGACGGGTTGAATGGGAGAAGATGGACATACACATAGAAAGGCAATCACCACCATCTAGTGTAAGAACTCATACCTAAAGGAACAGAGATGGCTGTGGGAACTCAGGGCAGGAGCACTTGCCCCAGCCTGAGGCAGGTCTCTGTGTCGAGGGGGTAGTGTGGTTCACGAAGGCTTTCTGCATGAGATGAGGCTGTTTTTCTCAGCAGGCTCCCTGTCCGAAGCAGACGGGCTGTCAGAAAAGGAGGAGAAATTTCTCCAGGAGAATATCCTCTTTATTTTCATGAGTGTAAGCAATCAGATTTCCTTTTTTACAAACATATTTGAACTTATACATCCACATTAGTATTGTACCCCGCCAAATCACCGCGCTGGGAACCGTACACTTATCTCAGCGATGCGTCTAGTGCGCCTAGCATTTTGAAACTCCTCTCTGGGAATTACTGCGCAGCCAGTCGGTTTATGGGTCACCTAGGAAAACCAGTCACATTATTCTAGAGTCATGCCTCATTTTTCACCTAAAACGATGGAACAAGATTTGATCACCCACTTTATTCATTAGACACGGCTCCAACCAATTTTTTTGTCTCTTTCCAAAGTTCAAATCTATTCTCCCAGGATGACATTTGTTATGACTGAAGACTTTCAAAGAAAGTGCCACAGACTGTAAAGACATTTGCCCGAAAAAAAGAGTTCCAGAAATGTTAGTGCGATGGCAGCATTGTTTGAACAACTATGTTGCTTCCCCAAGGTGATTGTGTGTTGAAGGAGGTAACATTAATCTAGATAAAAATGCTCTGGCATATCTTTAAAACGAGTTACTGTGTTTTATGCTGTTCAAGCACACTCCACGTCGAGAGGGTCTTAGAAGACAGTTCATGTTGAGATGTTTTGGCCTCCACTTTCCTTTTGCGGTCCACCTGGGGGCACAGTTGTCTTCCATTCTGGTAAACAGCTAACTGTGCGAGGGTTAGGCAGTTAGAAATTGTGCACAATGGGGAGGTTTCCCAAAACAAAATGGCCCTGACCCAGGATGAGAGTCCTGTCAACGCTAAGCCACAGAAACCTGGATGGTAAGCCTGTGCCCACCTGACTCTGAGAAATTGGCCCATGGTGGCAGAGTCCCGACAATGGAGCTGGGATGGCATAACTGGGTGGAGATGGGAAAGATCTTTGGTGTTTTTTTTTTTTTTTTAAAATGTATTTTATTGATATTTTACAGAGAGGAAGGGAGAGAGATAGAGAGCTAGAAACGTCGATGGGAGAGAAGCATCAACCAGCTGCCTCTTGCACGCCCCCTACTGGGGATGTGCCCGCAACCAATGTACATGCCCTTGACCGGAATCAAACCCGGGACCTTTCAGTCCGCAGACCCACGCTCTACCGCTGAGCCAAACCGGTTTCGGCAGATCTTTGGTTTTAGTAGGAAAACGATCCTGTTACACCACCTCCATGGGACTTGGAGAAATGCATTCTGTGGAGCAAATCGAAATCCACTTACAAAGGGAAACAGAAGGGAAATACGTAGGAAATTCAGGTGGAATTGGGAGTGAGGCTTGTGCCTGTCATGAAAGACAAGCTGTGTCTCTGAGCAAGCTGCCTGGGTGCGGCCAAGCCCTCTGCGGTCAAATCCACGAGAAAAACACCTCACCATTTAGCCAGTTCCCCGTATGTAGATTTGGTATAAAAAGATTAATTATAGCATCTGCCTTGAAAGATTCATGTGAGGACGGAGTAAAACTTGTGAAGCACTTAGCACAGAGCCTGGCACTGTGATTATTCAATAGCAGATTCTGATGCGACCAGCAGTTATGATTATTCCAAATGCTGAGGCCATCGGAGGGTAGAAGGAGGGTCTTCTGTATCTGCCACAATCCCCGCCACCTAGATGTCCTGTCCTATCTTGGTCTACACAGTATCCCTTGAATTTGGCCTGCAAGGTAGAGGTCCACAGTGGCTATAAGTCTCAGTTACGGGCCCATTGATGTCAGACCTTCACCTCGTTGGAGTCATGAGCTACGGCAGCAGTGGGTAGCTGACGATGGATAACTTATGAGGATGGGCCCAGGCTGGTGTCATATTCCAGACGGGAAGCCACAAGAAATGGCTGCTGGCATTGATGCAGATCTGGGCTGTGTGGTGTGGGCTTGTTCCACCCACTGCATTATTGAGCATCTTTGAGCACTCTTTCTGCTCCAGGCACTGTGTGAGATGGTTGGAGGTAAAAGATGAGTAAGACAGAGTCTTAGGATGCTCACGCTAGTAGAGGAGCATCCATAAGTGGTTACAAAAATATGATGTGAATACTAGTGTATTAGTTTCCCCTGGCTGCTGACAAATGACTACAAACTGGGTAACTTAAAACTACAGAAATATACATTTTCTCGCAGTCATGGAGATCAGAAGTCTGAAATCAAGGCCCTGGCCGCTAAAGGCTCTAGGCGGGGTGGGGTTGGGGGGTGGGGAGGGAAAGGGTGCTTCCTTGCCTCTTTCAGCTTGTGGTAACTCCATGTGTTCTTGGCTTTGTGGCTGCCTAACCCCAGTCTCTACCTGCACCTTCATGGGGCCTTCTCTGTGTGTCTTCTCTTCTATCTCCTTTAAGGACATTTGTGATTGGATTTAGGGCCAACTTGGGTATTCCAGGTTGGTCTCACAAGATCCTTAACTTAATTACATCTGCAAAGACCCTTTTATCAAATAAGATCACACGATCCAGTTCTGAGTGGAATATATCTTTGGTAGGTGGGTGGGGATGACTACCTTTCAACCCACTGCTACTAAATGAGAGGAGCTATTCAGGAACCATGGGCACACAGAGGAGAGCACCCAGCTCCACTTTGAGGGGGAAAAGAAGAACAAGGATATTCTCTCTTCTCAGATGAGATGATTTTTTAGGCAAATGATAATGATAAGGAGGAACCAGAGGAAACGATGAAGAGAGAAGTGAGGGTGGAGGCAAGGCCCAGTCACTAGTTCAATGCATATAGCTAACACCTTTGTTGTCCTACTTAAAAGTACACCAATGGTAATAACTGGCAAGAAGATTTCAGAACTCCGTGATCCACAATGCCTCTGTAGACTCTTGACGTAATGCCAAGTGGAAGACGTGCCACGTGCGGGCTCCCTTAGTCTTACCGAATGGCTTGAGTTCACAGTGAGGGCTTGGAATGGAAAGGCTCAGATCTCAGTTGTACAATTTACCGTGCATATTATGATGTATTTTGCTTAACTCATCTTAAACCCAGTTTTCTCACTTGTAAAATGGGATTAATTCTAATTAGTATCTGCCCTACTAGAGTGTTTTATGGAAATTAAATAATGGCCATGCAAAGGTTTGGGGAACTCTAAGGCACAACCCAAAGGTGAGTGGTTGCGTTTATTTTGAAATTGCTCCAGAAAAGTCACCCCACTGGACTGATGTCAGCCTCCTGCAAAACAAATCTCAACACGCAGTTTTTATCTGGCATCTCTCAAAGTCCAAAGCTGAAGATGGCTAAAGAATAACCAAAAAATAAAGCCATCATGCCATTTTGAGGTTAGCGGGACAGCAAAATCAATTCCTTTACATTAGAATTTCATTGCAGTATAACTTTGGTGTCAGACAGCCTTGAATTTGATTCCTGGATATGCTGTTGTTTAATAGCTAATTAATCTTAGGCAAACTGCCTGAACAGTTTTGTTTTTTTCTTTACTCACTGGTAAAATTAAAATACTATGTCATAGAGGTGTGTTTAGGAGATAATAAGAGAATGCATAGGAAGTTATCGAGCCTAATGCCTCACATTATTTAATATTACAATAGTCATATTAAGCGGGCTGCTCCACTGGGCAGTGGGGATTTTGATGGGAAATACAGACCCTTGAAACTTCTCTTTGCTGATAGCCCCCCAGCCACCTTACACCTTCTCCTTTTCACTTTTCTTCTTCTCAGCTGTGTCATGACCTATCAAGATGCTCCACACCTGTTAGCTTATAACAGTGGTCGGCAAACTCATTAGTCAACAGTGCCAAATATCAACAGTACAACCATTGAAATTTCTTTTGAAAGCCAAATGTTTAAAACTTCAACTTCTTCTAATGCCACTTCTTCAAAAATAGACTTGCCCAGGCTGTGGTATTTTGTGGAAGAGCCACACTCAAGGGACCAAAGAGCCACATGTGGCTTGAGAGCCGCAGTTTGCCGACCACAGGCCTATATGATTCCACACACAAGTGTCTTTTGTTTAGAGAGGGTTTCATGCACAGGGCCTGGGGTGGGGGTCGGGGACCTGTTCTACATAACTTTAGGATTTCAGTATTATGTTACCTGCCTGGTACTTAGTTGTCTCATCTCAAAAGGACACCGTGAGCAGCCTCCAAATAAGCAGAATTGTCCCTGAGTAGCTTAAGGGCTAGTCAGAGTGCCTGGTTTTTGCACCCCTGTTCTACCCACAAGGGTCTTAGGGTAGCGGTTTTAATAAATAGTTCCTTGAATCTGCTTGCTCCAGCTTCTCCTGAACAGTATTTGAAGGGGTGCTTTCCCTCCCTCAGACATACTGAGCATTTTCTTTTATTTTTTTATTTTTTATTTTAAATATATATTTTATTGATATTTTACAGAGAGGAAGGGAGAGAGATAGAGAGCTAGAAACGTCGATGAGAGAGAAACATCAACCAGCTGCCTCTTGCACACCCCCTACCTGGGATGTGCCCGCAACCATTGTACATGCCCCTGACCGGAATCGAACCCGGGACCTTTCAGTCCGCAGACCGAGGCTCTACCACAGAGCCAAACTGGTTTTGGCTGAGCATTTTCTCATTGCTCTCTACTGTGCTGTGCATTTGGGGCATACTCCATGCGTGCAGTCTCCGGCTCCCTGTGGAGCTGGTCACCCAGTGGGCTCTATGATAGTGCGACAGGTGCCTCAAGGGCCATTGAGAGCTCTTGGGAGGGACACATGGAGAGGTGGTCAGAGGAAGTCTCCAGGGGAGATGCACTCGAGCCAAGCCCTGAAGAATAACAAAGAGGAAGCCAGGAAAAAGTGGAGACGTCCTAGCAGAGGGAACAGCACAGGCAAAACAAAGAGGCCATTGTGGGAAGTAAGGGCTTGCTTAGACTTTAAAACAGCACTGCCTGAGCTCCTGCAGTGCAGGGAGGGAGGAAGTGGCTGCAGCATGGTGAGTTACTACCACATGGGTCCTTAACCCTGAGCTCGCTGTACACAGGCCAGCCTAAGACACAGCCTCAGAATCATCTTATGGCCCCCAAATGGGAAGGGAGAATCTTGGGGACTTAGCTTAGCAAATCTAAAAAGTTATTTATAAGGAGGACCAAGTCACAGTACTTATCCGGTAATACACTAACGTTCGAGCAGTGTGCTGAGACAATCTTTTTAAAAAAATATTTATTTGGAGTAACATTGGTTAATAACAGTATATGAATTTCAGGTGTACAGCTTTGTAATGTGACATCTGTACACTTTATTGTGTGCTCACCACCTGAAGTCTAGTCTCCTGTCCTATATTTGACCATCTCTACCCTATTTGTCCTCCCCAATTCCTTCCCCTCTGGTAACCACCTTCTGTTGTCTGTATCTATGAGTTTTTTTTTTATTGAGGGCCAACCACTTTCTGCCACAAAACTCCAGGGAGCATGATTCTCACTGTATTCCTTGTGAACGGGCTCCCTAGCGTGGTGCCATGTGGCTGGAACCAGCGCCCCCTTGTGAGGCTGAGGGAATGTTTGCTTGTTTTTTCCACTTTCTACCACAAGAGGGAAACATTTAACCATGAATGATTTAAAAAGAAAGGAATTTTTAGGATAGACCTGATTTTACTAAGGGATTTTAGTATATACATAGTTCTTGGTAATAGTCAGAAGAAGGAAAATATTCTGTTAGCTCCAAATGAATATTCCTAAAGGATTTAAATGAAAATTGTATTGAGGATGTTTGAAAAAGAAAATAAGATATATATGAATATAAATGTTATATGAACCATTTAAACTGATGTTTCTATAGGTCAAAATTGTTGAATATTGGATATATATATATTATGCAAAATGTCCCCTTGGGAGTTAGACCTGGAGACCAGGAGTTCTATCGCTGCTATGACATGCACTTACCACCAGGGGGCGGCACAGAATGAAGGAAGGCCCCAGCCTGCAGCCAGCAGCCAGGGAGGGAAGGCCCCACCCCGCAGCTGGAAGACTCTGATCATCCCTGATTACCGGCCAGGCCTAGGAACCCTATCTGTGCACAAATTTCGTACACCGGGCCTCTAGTTTATGATAAAATAAGAGTCCTCCTCACATGGGATTACTAAGCCCTAAAATAATGATATATGTGAATTATGCCTCCATTTTTAAAATTTAAATTCTTTATTGTTTAAAGTATTACATAAGTCTCCTTTTTTTCCCATTGACCTCTCCCCAGCTACTCGCATCCCTCAGCACATACCCTCGCCTCCCTACTGTTGATGGGGGTTGCTCAGAGAAGAAAGGGAGGGGTCTCTTCTTGTCTTCTTCTTGCCTGGGTGGGACAGCAGCAGGTGGAGCCTGACTCGGAGCTGGCAGATGGGAGCCAGCCCTACAGAGCCCCACTCAACACAGTGACAGTGCCATATATGCAAGAGGATTGTATCATAAGCTCAGAGGGATGTCTCTTGAAAGCCAAGGGTAGGGTGTGCAATTGGGCCTCACCAAAGTCTGAGATGGGAGGAACCCAGGCTGCTACTCTGCTTCATTTTCCTTTTTCTGCCGATGCACTTGGCAATATAAGTTGGTGTGTATGTGTGTGTGTGTGTGTGTGTGTGTGTGTGAGAGAGAGAGAGAGAGAGAGAGAGAGAGAGAGAGAGAGAGGGAGAGGGAGAGGGAGAGGGAGAGAGAGAGAGAAAGAGAGAGAGAGAGAGAATATCTTGGTTATAAATTCATTTCTTCAAACTCCTATGAATGTTTTAAGCTTATATATACAATATGCTTATTTATTTCTTAAGTTCTTTGTCTAACAAGCAAAAACTTTAGAAGTATTCAAGTTGTGTCATGTAATCTAGCAATTATAACAGCATATACTTGTGCAGGGCATCCTATACCAGCGTGGTTTTAGAACTTTCTGTATCTTACCTCATTCAGTTATGCCTGCAACAAGTGAGGTTAAGGGGAACTGTTATTCTCCATTCTTATAGATGAAGCAATAGAAGCACAGAGAGGTTAGCCAACTTGTAGTGACTGGCAGAGATGCGCTTCCAAACCTGTCACTCTGGCCTTAGAGTCCATTCCCCAAAATATTATAAGCAAACTGTCTACATTTGATGATTTAAACTTATAAATATGGTATAAAGTTTTCTTGAGTATTCCAATAATGTTTCTAATTTTGATGAAATTTTCTTACCCCCTTAAACTTAAAATCATAAGTAAAAATAAGATACTCAGCTACACATTATAAATTAGATTTACAAGGCTAATCTGTTAAAGTAATATCTCAGATGTGCTAATGTACTTATAAGTACCAAATACACTTAGATTTTCTTCCAAACTTGTTACAAACATAAGAATACTATAAGTTTGATTTATTTTTTCTGTATACTATGAATTTGATTTACTTCATCTGGTCTATACTTAATTCTAAATCTTTCCGTATTTAAAAATGCCCACTTCAAACCATTCACTCACCCAAGCAATTAGTAGTTACCTTCCCATTGAATGGGGGGAGGCATGGTCAGCTGGCTGGAACCACCTCAGCCCAGACCAGCAGTGCCAATTGGGAGTCCTATGGGGCTGTGTTCACCCACATTCCCTGACTCTCATGTCTCAAGAATCTGAAAACCCTACCCTTTTGAGAAGATTCATCTCACCTACTTTCTGCTTGAATCTATTGTGAATTCTTTTCCACTTCTTCCCATACACCAGGCCCAAAACTCTTAGAGATAACCAAACGATCCAGATCCTCCACATGTATCCTCATGTACTGTCCAGCTGTCAGTCACAATTCTATGGAGAGTCTCATGACACAACTGAATCTGACTAGTAACCTTTTGTGTCCTGGTTCTAGATTGCTCAGAGAGAAAGTATGGCTGCTCCAGCTTTGGTTAGGTGTCCACCCCTGGAGATCATGGTCTGACTTCAGAGTCCTGTAGTAGCAACATGGCCCAGGAACCTAGTCCTGTGCACTGGGGTGGGGGGCCAGTTTTCAGAGAAGAGAGGGAATGAGTAGAAGACAGCATGTGGAGAAGGGGTCAGAGGAAAGAGATATTTGGGTAGTGTCTTCATGTTAGAGCAAAAGAAAACCCAACTGGGCTCAACTGGCCCAAGGACTCAGAGTTAAGAGTCAGGTGTAGGAGACAGCAGAGGAGCAGCTCTGGGCGGGATCGCACTGACCAGGTGAGGAAGGGATCCTTCAGAGCCACCACAGTTGAGGAAGGAGTCCTTTTTGCAATCCTTGGTTAGTCTTTCTCCAGTCTCTACTACTCTAAGCTATTCAGTGCACCTCCAGAGCCATTCAACTTTCCAAAAAATGTATGAGTTTACACTCCTCCTGCTTAAAAATTTCCATAGCTTCCGGTACCTATGAAATAAACTTCATTGTGGTTCATGAGACTCTATAATCCTTACCCCAACTATTTCTCCAGTCTTACCTCTTGAGAGCCATAGCCCTGGACATGCACTTCTAGGGCCCTGCTGACGCCCCTGTGCGGTGGTGGCTCCTCTCTGGTCCCATCTTCTAAGAACAAAGGTCCGTCCACCTTTTTTTACTATCCCCACTCCTGCCAAGATTAATTTTGTAGTTCACAGAGGCTCTCATGGACATCCAGTGAGGTCATTTTCACAAAAACCTTGTGAGGCAGGTATTGTTATCCCACGTTAATGGTGAAGACACTGAGAGAAGTGGGGTGAGGGGACACATTTACTGAAAATTTGCTATGTGATAGACACAGTACTGAGTGTTTTCACGAATGTTTCCTGATTCAGTTTTCAGAACAACCTTGAGAGCTATCCCCAGTTTACAGGCTCAGTTCAGTTGAGTAACACCCTCAAGATTGTACCTCTCATACATTTTAGAGTCAAAGGGTTGAGTCCTGCATGTGTCTGGCTCCTAAACCTATGAATCTTCCCATTGACCTGCAGTGCCTACCCTGAAGCAGCCAATCACAAGCTCAGGGCCTCTGATCTGATGGCTCCTACTGCTTTTAGCCCAATTAGTAGCTTTCTTTCAAGTGCTTGTGCCCAGCTAAAGGGTTAGCAGTTCTATCCTTGATGCCCAACTCCTGGGGGATTTGCTAAAGAAAACCTCTTGGTATGAAGAGGTGAATCTATTTAGGCCCTGGGTTCAGCCTTCGCACCAGTCTGCGACATGGTAGTTAGCTACCCAATAAATATTTATCGACGGAAAGACACAAAAGAAAGATAGAGTGAATAAAGGCTTGGCAAGCCTACAGTGTCTGCCGTGTTCTACTTTGGAAGGCATCCTTGCTGATCAGAATGGGGGCTGGAGGCTTTGAGAGGCCAGGAGCGAAGGGGTTCATAACTCTGCTATCGCGAAATTGATTGGACCCAAGACCAGTATGAAAGTTCCTTGTCTGAAGGGAGCAATCCTTAAGTCCCCCATATGGTTTAAATGTAATTTGTGTCATTGTGAAGGAGTACTGGCAACGCAGGCGGATTCATTAGGCCAAATTGGGTTTGCTATGCTCGACAGTAACATTCCCGAAGATGGAGTTCAACCTTTGCTGGAGAACTCCAGCAAATGAGCTTCTTAATAGCTGCCCCACTTAGTCCGAGCGCCTGTGGGAGCTTAATGTTTTTAATGCCTCTCCTTTTTTACCACACTTCACAGTCCATCTAACATTGCTGCTTCTGGTAATATTTTTACATGGGGTTGAGGACTTTAGTGGCCATAAAATTATGACTCAGGCCCATTCTTAGAATAGAAGCTTTTTTAGGGCAAGGCTTATGTCATTTTTGGTCTGGGCTTGCATATTGACAAACACCAGGACAGACATAAGTAGTTGCTGAAAACGATGCTCTCTGTTTTGGGCAAAGACCTCTTTCCTTGGAGCCTTAGATTTGGGGTGCACTTAAATGGTTACGCCTTATTCACTGACTACAGAGAGATGGGATTCTTCCCGAGTCCGTGCCTGGCTATACAGCTGGCTCATATGCAGGGAAGTGAAAATGTGACTGTGCCCACACAGATATTCCACCCAAGAGGGGAACCCTGGGTTTACCTGGTGTGCCAGACTTCCCATAGACATGTATGACCTTTCAACGCTCACACACTGCTCTCTGTTCCCACTTGTGTTAGAGAATTATTTCAATATGAAGATGACCAGCTGGGGTGGTACATTTAACAATCTCAACATGAAGAGGCAAACAAATAGTGAACTCCAAGGTGGCACATCAAATAGTTGGAAAGTTAAGAAATGGAATTGTGCCAGCATTATTAGGTTTGCAATAACCGCTTTAGAAACATTATTTTAACCTTTAAAACTCAGAATATTTACATTTGGAAGATTTTCTATGTCAGTCAGTTTTCAGATCGTTGGAAACTGGCACGAGGCCCAAGAAGTAGGCTTAATTCTAGAAACAACAGTTACAGTGTGAAAAAAAAAATGTTTAGAAACAAGTTTTGGTGCACGGGAACACACGCCAATACACGGAGGTGTCCTAGTATCCGATGTGGATGTGGTCTTCAAGGAAACAAAGCAAGCGTTCGCCATCCTTTGAAACAAGATCCACTGTTGGATCGCATGCTGCAAATGAACTCACTCTTATGTGTATATTTTTTGTGTGTGGAATATCTATTTTGAATTTGTACACTTACGCCTCGATTCTTCATAATTTCTCATTTTATGGAATCAATTAACCACAAGCTATAAAAGAAATAAATAAATGTGTGGAGGAAAAACCCAACAAAACGTAATAAATCTTTGAGTTCTAACTCCACCAAGAGCGTCACGGGGATGGTGGCAGACCACCAGCAGAGAGCATGCTGGGGTGTGTGGGCACTCTTGTGACCGAGGATCCCTGGACCTACCCTGGGATTTCAAGACCTCATTCAGAAAACTGCCAATTATGTGGCTGGTTGTCCTGTTATTCCCAATGAAAAGATTATTGGGTTGATATTTCATGAATCTACATCTATTATTAAATATGTCAAGACCCATAAGCTGGCTTAATTTGCAAGCCTTTCGAAAACCAGAGGAAACTGGGCACCAAACTTAAAAAAAATATGAATAAAAAAATGCATTGTAGTAAGCGGAAAAACAGTGGATTGTGTTAATTTACAAAGCAAGCTTACAGAGCAAGCTTGCTTTGTATAAATCAACTTCTAAAGAATTTTAGTTTTGAAAAACCATCGTAAGCAAAAATAGGCTATAAAAAGCCATTGTCTTTTGGCCAACTGGTCTTCCACTGGAGAGCTGTCCTGTGGCTTGTTTAAATGTTATGTCTCGAGGTCTCTCCTGCTCACAGACCAGCCCCATGTGTCACTGGAAGGAAACAGGCTCCCTTGCCGGGAGCTGCTTTCTGCTCATGGGACTGTTGGTTTTGCTGGTCCTGCACAGAGCTGACCTGGGACACGGGCATTCGTGCCTCACAGAGGGCAGCCTGCTGCTCTCAGCAGTAGCTCGCTTTTGGACCCTGCTGAAAATCTGGGAAATACTCAGATTTTGTTTGTCAACAGATTTCACTTTTTTCTTGAAGACTTTGACTCCTCAGTGCACGTCAAATTCTTCAAACATCTGGTGTAACCAGTCCTGGTTCACTTTTTAAGAAGCATCCTTAACAAGTCTGCCAAAACCTTGACAGTGGAGCTTAATTAACAACTTCTGCTGAACCAGATAAAGAACACACATGCGTGCATTTAAGTAGATTATTAATACAATCTCAGGGGTCAGATGGGGTTCGATATCAAATTTATTCAGGCAGTATGTTTCAAGACCTTTTGGGTTCTTCAAATACAAAGGACTTAAACTGTTTCTCTAAAATTGTTTCCTTCAAAGTCAAGACTATTTGAAACTGAGAAAATTAAAATTTATGTTTATAGTATTTTCCTAAATAATAACTCAATCAAACCTCGTACACTCAAAACACGAATTTCAAGGGTTTGGAGCATCTTCATCCCCACTTTTCAAGGAAACGACCAAGCTGTCAGTCATTTGCGGCATATTTATAGGTGTCTGTTCTTCTAGAACTGAAGACTATTTTGTTAAATATTTTGTGGTCGGTGAATAAATGTGTTCTGTTAAATATCCACGCACTTCCCCCCACCCCCTTACCTGGAATTGCATGTGGGAAGTAAAAAAAAATCACTTGGGTATCAAAGTGGCAGTGATGTAAGAAGCTCAGGAGGTCACCGATTCCTCACTTCCATTTTAAGATTGACCTTTAACTTGCTAGATGGCATGGGACAACTTTAGCTTCAGATGGCCTTCTCGGTGATGACTGCCCGGAGAGGCTTTGGTTTAAGGGGTGTCAGGAGCAGCGGGAGCCACACCAGGGTGTCTTATTCGCAGCCTGCTTCCTGGGTCTGCACTGGCTGTCTTTGCCTGGGCTCAGAGAGTGGAGTCTGGCAGCCATCTGGGGTTTGTAACTGAAGTCTGCTGCATGCAGCACCCTTCGGAGCTACCTCCACCCGAACGGGAGATGAGGCAAAAATAATTGAAGGGTGTTTGTTTGGCTTGGTTGTGTGGGCAGAAGTGTCCTCATCAAAACAACTTTGAAGATTGCTTTGTGTGTGGATGTGGGTGGGTGGTGGCCCTGAACTGGTTCACAAGGGGCGGCCACAACAAGGGATCAAGCCAGCTTTCTCCCTGAAGCCGTTGTCCAGACAGGGCCGCTATTTTAGTTTTTTGGAGGACACTGCTGCAGCGTCGGTTTGTGCGGGACCATTTGGGGAGCTCTTCACTGCTTTCGGGACACCCGCGCTGAGCCAAGTGGTGGAAATGAAAGATGGGTGATTTCGATGGATGGATTTTTGGGAAATACAGGAAAATGGAAGAAGGTCCTCTTCCTCTGTTGACCATTGCTACAGCTCCCTACCATGACCAGAAACCAGGAACTAGCGGATTACGGAAGAAAACCTATTGTTTCGAGGCAAAGCCAGGCTACCTGGAAAATTTTATCCAGAGCATATTCTTTTCTGTAGACCTAAAAGATCGCCAGGGATCCTCACTGGTGGTTGGTGGAGATGGGCGGTATTTTAATAAGTCAGCGGTAGAAACCATAGTGCAGATGGCGGCCGCCAATGGGGTTGGTATACCATGTGTTGTTGCGTTTCTGGCTGTCCACATAACCTCTTAATTGTGCAGAAATAGACAAAAGGACAAGGATTTGTTTGGGGTATGCACTTCAGTTCTACTAACATCTAGTCAGGTTTCATTGGGACTTCAGAGATAGACTACTGTTGAAAATGCTGCTGACATTACACGCCACGTTGTGACATAGGGACGTAAGTTCAACTTTTTGTGTGCTGTGCTCTGTACCTCTTGCTTGGACAAGTACCTGTTGCTTATTAGGCATTTAAAGCGCACCCCCAGCCATAAGCTCTGCTGTATACATTCTAACCAGTTTTGAGAGCACTCTGTCCTTTCTAAGAAGGCACTTGTGAGTAGTGGAGAGAGGAGGGTTTTGTTTTCTTTCAATGGCTTCCTTGTTGAAGCTCAGTCACTTGTCAAACAGGAGAACAAAAGCCAGGGCATGCTGTTGTGGATGAATCCTGGTAGTCCTGCAGAAATACGAGGCGGGGGTTGGAAAATGTTAGGTGTGAGTCTTCCAAGAGGACCTGTTACAGGGAAAAACCCACTCATAATGACCTTGGACACAAAGAGGCCCCGTGTGCGGTGAATTTGTGCAGCAGAGTAGAGATGATAACTCCTGTGAGATTATACTACAAGGAGGCTCTGCTAACGCTTCGCATTGGGGAAAACCTTGTTGGCTGAATCAACCAAATCAGAAGGAATCTTGTGCCAAAAAGCACTGATCTTGATAATCTAACAGTTGTACAGACTTATAGGAAGGTGGGCAGCAGCACATCACTGTCTTTGCTCTGCAAATCCCTCTGTGAGACCTAAAATATATATGTTTTAGTGTTTTAGATTATAGTTATCAATAATTTGGAGAACAAAGTCTTTTAGTACTTATAAATTTATAAAATTTCCTCTCTGGAAGCGATTCTGTTACTGGAATCATAATTTAGCATTGCCATCAAATGAGTTGGGCATTCATTTTCTATCTATTTTAATGATACGCCAAGCTGGTGTGATTGCAAAAGTCAAATTAAACAACAAAAGCACCACCAAGTTACATTTTTAATTGTTTGTTTAAATTCTATTGCTTTTAATGCAACGTTTCCTTTCTACCTAGTTTCAGAATCTGAATGCCTTTCATGTAAAAATTGCTGATAAAGCACTCACATATGAAATTATTATGACACATACACATTTTTAAGATAAAATGTGACATGCTATAAATTTCACCTTTGAGGAGAGCTGCAAAGGGAATGGTATTAAGATGCTTTTAATCTTTTGAGAGAGAATGAATGGAACATTATTTCTCCGCATATATCTGGGCTGCTGAGTGCATCTGGTACACTGTCCCGTTTGCTGTGATGTATTTGGCTCCATTTCATTTTTGTGTGGAGCTGAAGGATGTGGAAGAGGTGGTAGGAATGTGTAATTCAGGCAGACCCTAGAGACTTTCTCAGTGTTACAATCTGAAGGTTTGCTCAATTATACATTTAAGTGCTAATCATTGACTAAATATGGTAACTGCCTATGGCGTGGCAGCCAGCACAAGCAATATTTTCATGTCTTTGCAAGGGCATTCTTTATTCAAAATAGCATTGTCTTTAGAGCAGTCCTGCTACCCAAATGGATGACTTGACACCTTTAGTGGGCCAATACAGCACTTTAATAATCTGGTAAAGCCTCTAAAATCCTATACAGTGTGATTTCTTCTTTGTCTAACATATCCTAAATTCCGACTATTTTAGCATCCCTTTGATTGTGGGCAGAACTCTAGGGAGGAAATCTAAAGGAGAGATAATCTACCACAGAGTTCAGTAGAAGTCAGTGTCCCCTCCTCGCCTTTGTCAATACCCACTCCATTCATGAGCCAGTTCTTGGGAGGACTTTCCAGTCTAGTGAGTTAAATGGAGATCATTCCCCCCCCCCCTTAGTATTCTTTTATCTAGTGCACTTAAGGATTATGGGATATAATTTGCCTTGGTTAGTTTTCCTTTGTTTTTGTTTTCAGAAAGCTGTATGCAGCTATAGGAAATTATAATCTACAAAATAAAATATTGGTGGTGCCCATTTCTAATACTGATATCTCAAATGGTCCCCAGAGCTTTGAACTCAGAGGTACGTTTAGAAATGAGACTTGAACCGTGTATAGGACTAGCAGGGGGAAGAAAAAGGATCTTGTCTTTAGTGAAACATAAGAAGACACGAGGCCCTATTTTCAATTAAAAGGAGAATGGAAGTTTTCTCCCTGTCATGTCTGGCTGTAAAATATTGGGGAACAAAGAGGTCCCATTGGTGGTATGATATGAGAGAGGCAGACAGGAGTAGCAGGAGAGGAGAAGGGCAGGGGATGCTGGTGGGAGAGGGACTCTCAGTGCCAGGCTGAGGGAGTTCCCTCTGAATCGGTAGACACTGAGGAATCAGAGAAAGATGCATCTTTTCTTCTTTATTTTTTATGGCAAATCATACATAACAAAATGTTGCATTCTAACCATTTTTAAGTGCATGCTTCAGTGGTATTGATGACATTCAGTCTTCTGTCCCCATCATCATTATCCCTTTTCAGAACTCTTTTATCATTCCATCCAAAACTATATACCTACTAAACAGAGTGACTAAATAGCCACTCCCCATGCTCCCTTCCCCCCAGCCCCTGGCGACCTCTGTTCTACTTTCTGCCTAGGAATTTGACCATTTTAGGTACCTCATATAAGTGGAATCAGACAATATCTGTTCTTGTGTGTCTGGTTCATTTTATATTTTCAAGGCTCATCCTATTGTAGTGTTATCTCTGGACCAAATGGTACAGGGGGGATTTTTGAGTTGAGGAGGGACACAGGACTATAGAAAGGTGAACTAGGTGGGCCTGAGGAGGTAGGCTCAATTCGGCCAAGATAGAGCAGCAGAGGTACAGGTGGGAGAGAAGCAGGGGAGATTACAGTCAGGAGCTGTTATAATTCTTCAGACTTCCTTCACGGAAGGACAGTAACAGAGTAATATTTTCTCAGCATCAAGTTTACAGTTAATATTCCTGAGGGTGATTCATGGGAAAGAGTCTGCTTTGGAAGGGGATGTTTTGGCCAGCTGTACCTCTTCTTGGGCCCAAGAGAAAGAAGCTACTAAGGGCTTCCCTGGCTTCTCTCTCTCAACTTTCCTTTTTACTATTACCCCCTGGCTTAGTCCCCTCAGTTTGGGCCATTGCGGACTGCAGACATCACCATAAGGAATGGTAGAATTAAGGAGTGATTTGGGTGGCACAGATTCATATTTTTTTTAATCAGTCTTCCTTCCACACCATATGCATACAAAATCTGAATAAAAGTCAGTATGCTTCAGGTGCAAATACAATTTCCAGATAACTCCACCAGCCACCCTGGCTGATGAAGTTGCCATTTCTAAGCCTTGCCTATTCAATCATGGAACTTCTCAACCATAGTCTTTTATTCTCATCAGAACCACACCTGGAAACTGCTGGACATGTGAGATGTTTCCATTCCCACTGTATCGAGTCAGGAAGTTTCAATGCTTTTCCCAGCTATTGCCACTGGATGCCGTTCGACCTGTCATCCCAGTGTCTACCATAGCACCTTCCCATACTTGCTTGTTGTTCTTGCTGTTAGGTGGATGTTAAGAATGAGCCAAATGGGCAGGAGTGTGACAACTTTGACCTCAACTGCTTCATCTACACAATGGGAGGACCCCTTGTGAGAATGAGTGGGAAGTGGGACTTTAGAAAGCTCTCAGAAGCTCAGGATAATCATAATATTGATTTCACACCATCTTCAGGTTTTTCTAGTTTATAAAGAAGCCTGTTTACAGCCCCTACCCTGGATGTTACCACTTCCTGAGGGAGGCAGGATATAACAAAAATATTAGTGTAACAAATTGTTTGGAGATAGAGATATGAGCCAAGAGGTGACTGAAATTGAACCAGCTGCTTCCTGGGAGGTGGGTGGTGGTGGGAGGGTGGAATTATAAGGTGGTGACCGATGGGATGGTGACCTCTGGGAGGTTGGCAAAGGTACCAGTCACAGAGAAACTTTCTAACGGAATCTCATTGACGTGTTCACCATGAGAAACACATCTACTCTCAAGTTGTTTCTCTGACCATATTTATCTCTGATGAGCCCAAAGGAAATAAATAAAAAATTTCAAAGCATTCCCATCCCTTTCTTGTCTCTGAAGAAAGAATAGAGGGAGGGCACAAAGTCCTTACTTATAAATCTTTTTATGTGGCAGTCACATCTTTTCTAAGTATGTCAGTCTCCTCCATGTGTGTCCAATGTGGGTCATGTTGAGACATATAAATGACTATCATGTTAGTGAAGGAAGAGCTAGGAGCTGTGCTGATACCATTTTTGAGAGATAATGGGAAGGTGAGTTAACACAACAAAACTACTACCTGTAGCCCTTTCATGTGGGTAGTTCTGACTGGTTTACCCAGGACTAACTCCCAGCATTCCAGGCGTTGGCCCAGAGGTGACTCTAACAGTAACTGGCATGCTATTGTGTTAACATCTAAGTTTGACTGGAAATGTAAATCCTGAGATACATTTTGTAATGGACTTCATGTAAAGCTTGCCTTTTTTTTTACTTTTCTAAACATTTTAATTTATAGAAGTCTTCTCACTGGATTAGAATTTCTTTTAAGCTGAATTTATTTTCTTTTCCCAAGGTGGATGGAAAGTATGATTGAATCGGATAAAAATGTGGGTTTCCTCACACTCTTTCAGTGTATCCAAATTATGAACCTGGTCTGGAAAGACTCTGTTTTGCATATTCTTATGTTTTCTTGCCAGAGTCAAACACTAAAACTGCACCGTCCCCCAAAACTATTTGAAGGAAAGGCTTTGTTCAGCAATAATGATTTTACTTCGATAATAGTATTATTTGTCAACAACAATAATATTACACTTCAAAATAACAATAACCACCCAAGCTGTAAAGACTCCTTAAAGAACGCCTTTCCTGGTCCAATAGGATAGTTCTTGGTTCACTGGCCTGTGGTACTGGGGTTTCTGTGCAGGAGCTCTGGACTCACTGATGCGAAGGTGTGTGTTCTGGATTTCTTCTCCCAGATTGGCCGCTTGGTTATTGGGCAGAATGGAATCCTCTCCACTCCTGCCGTTTCCTGCATCATCAGGAAGATCAAAGCCCTTGGTGGGATCATCCTGACAGCCAGCCACAACCCTGGAGGGCCCAACGGAGATTTTGGAATCAAATTCAATATTTCCAATGGAGGTGAGTGTGTTTTGAGGATGGTCAATTTTATGTTCAGGAGGATAAGCCACTAGCCAATGCCGTGGGAGGCCAGGGTTCTGGTTCTGGTCCTTAGTAAGGGGGCTCTTTGTCTCCTTTTGGTGGACATGAAATGCTTCTCATTCTGCTGAGCCTGAATGTGAGGACCCAGACACCAATGGCCATTAACACGGTATCTTCTTTTAGAAAACCCTGATACTTTGCTGCCTGGATGATGAGATGAATGGCAGATGTGCGAGTGAAGAGGAATTGATGAGTTTTGCGTTTTGTGTGTGTGTGTGTGTGTGTGTGTGTGTGTGTGTGTGTGTGTGTGTGTTTACATGTCAGCTGTACA